>VZRQ01004652.1:1032213-1045652 GCA_013397975.1 Machaerirhynchus nigripectus | reverse complement strand
CGGGGCCAGCTGCGACTGGCTCCTGCTGGAGGCTGGCACGCAGGTGAGCCGCGCCGGGCTCCGGCCCCTCGGAGCGGGTGGGTGGGCACGGCTCTCGGGCCGCAGTTTCCGGGGTCTCGTTGTTTCTTACAGCGTTTCCCGGGAGGAAGAAGCACCGCCTCGTCCCGCTTAAGGAGCAGCCGCCGTTCGTGGCCTTTCGGAGGGGCCGCCCGGCCTCCCCGCCGGGCCGCCCGAGCGGGCGCCATCCAGGCCCGGTAACGCCCGAGGGGAAGGAGGGTGGGCCTAGGTGCTGGAGTCGCCTTGGCCAAGCCTTCGCTTGTTTATATCTTTAAACTCTATGTCGTATTTAGATAGAGTTGTTCGTGTGACGGTACCGTAAGTGAGAACGAAGGGAGTCTGTAGCCTAAGTAATAAGGCGATGCTTTGGCGAGGTTAACAGTACATAAGGCGTAAGGTATTCAGGTGTAAACGAGGTCACGCTTAAATTGTTTGGTTATGTTTTGGTGCGGTACAGGAATAGCCGTTTTTTCAGCGATCGTGTTTTTTAATTGAAATATGGGCCCTGGTACTGTTCCCTAAAACCCAGCAGGCGAAGACCTGTGGTGAGGTTGGGGCAGTGTAAAAGGATTGCTGTTCTGGTGGTCAAAACTAGACCAGACCTAACCAGGTAGTTAGGTGGTGTGGGTGATGCTGTGGCCAATGCCTTTGTGCTCACACACTGCAAAAGGCACCCATCCTTAAGCAAACGTATAATATAATTTTGTTACTCTCCCGTCGTGGATTTGAAGCCCTGAGGTGTGCAGATATGTTTGGTGAAGGACTGGAGGTAACACATGTGGAGAACTTGCAGCCAGGGCACTGATAATTGTGCAGAGAATCCAGTTTGGGATGTTACTGCTCTGATTGTCTGCACAGTGGGTGTCATAGGCAGCAGGGAGGCTGATGGCGTTCTGGTGCTGTAGGTGTGCCAGGCCACAGAGCACAAACTGCTTTTGCTGGGGATTTAAATAATAATCATAGAATATCCTGAGTTGGTAGGGACCCACGAGGATTATTGAGTCCAGCTCCTGACTCTGCACAGGACAGCCCTAAGAATCACACCACATGCCTGAAGAGTGTTGTCCAAACACTTACTGAACCCTGTCAGGCTTGGTGCTGTGACCACTTCGGTGCCAAAGGACACTGCTGAGGTGTGGGGATGTGCTGTGACTTGCCAGTACTGCTGTGAGCAGCACTGAACTCCAGCAGGCAAGTGGTAACATCTTGGACCCGTGTTTGCTAAATGAACTTGATCAAGGGGGAGTTTTGTGACTGGGCCTGCTTGCTCTCACTCATATTGGTGTGTGAGGCCCTGCAGATGTGTGTGACTGGGCCCCGAGAATGCCACTGCAGGAACAAGGGCAAAGCTGATTTTATGTTTGAATGCCCATGAAGAGGGGAGTCTTTATCCACTCGAGTCTCTGTACCTCTTACATGTGCAGTCCACGCTGACAGGACACTAATCTATGTGAAACATTTTAAGAGGTAGGCACCGACATGGTTAAGTTTGCTTTTGTCATCTTAGTTTGATTCCTTGCCTTTGGTTATGACATGGGAGTCTGAGTTCTTGCTCTGAACTCAAGGTGAGACCTGCTCAGGTAATGCAGTGCACAGATGAATTAAGAGAAGTGTGCTGAGGAGGCAGCAGAGGGAGGGAGAGCAGGGATGTGCTTTAAATGGTAATCTGAAATTAGATGAGATTTAATAAGATACTGTGCAATGGTGCAATTAAATTATGTGCCTTCTTCCAGAAGATACTGTTAGAGTCTAATCCAGTTATTTAGATCACTTTCACTACTGGTTATGAGCTGCATGTAGCTTAGATTCTGAGCCATAAGATCGATGGTGTGATTTACAAACATATCATGTATTTAAGGCAATGTTGAGTGCGCACTTTTTTGATGGCAGTTTTCTGGGCTATTTTTTCCTGTATCTGTCCTGTTCACAAATGGTTGAACAGATGCAACCAGCAAAAGAAGAAGGTAAGAAGTAATCTTGAGACCCACACACAGTAGTGCTGGTTTGAAGAAATGGTGTTTGGTTAGGTAATGACTGAGGTGGGACACAGATGGTTTGTGAGTGGCTTTGAGCAGCTTTGCTGCTGAGGAAGATTTCCGTGAAACCAAGGCTTTAATGTGCCTCAGACAAATGAAATTTTCCTCAGTAGGAGAGAAAGATAATACTTCAAACTTTGGAAGCTTCCATTTTTTCCCTACTCTTAAATTTAAATGAAAAAAAAATCATACTATGCCAGAATTTTTGGAAATAACTGTAAGATGTTGATCTAGAGTTTTGCTGTACTTAAATTGAAATGTATAAACTGAATCTACTATGTCATTGCTGATAGCAGTTACTAAACTACTTTATTTTTAGGTAACCATAGGCCGAGGATTAGATATCACGTACCAGCTGGTGTCAAAAACCTGTCCCTTGATGATCTCTCGTAAGCACTGTGTCTTCCAGCAGAATGCAGAAGGGCAGTGGACTATCAAGGATAACAAGGTACAGAGGCTGATTGAAGACCTTGTACTCTGCGATTGACTGAATGGAATCCATTGTTTGGGATCTAGTAATGTATGGATTATGATATAGTACGATATAAGTGTGATAGAAGTCCACTGGAATGTGTCTTGCCTGTTGCGCACTTCCAGCAGGAAACTTCAGTCTGTTGCAGTTGGGATGCAAACTGTATTACTTTCTGTATGGAGATCCACCTATTGGTTTGGCATTTTTCAGACCATTGTGGCCCTGCCAAGGGCGCTTTGGTGCCACAAGTCTGTGAACCTGTTTTGTGTCGCTTTCTTAAAAAATACCCTATGAATTTTGACATAAGATTTTATCCTTTCAAAAGGATAATGTTCTTGTAGTGCTAATGAAAGGATAAAGTACAACTCCTTATTGTAGTGACACAATTGCTTTAATTATAATCAACAGAAATCTAGTGTTAGAAAAACCACGTTTCATGTTGTGTTCAAAGGAGTTTCTCCTGAAAGTTCTTCTCAACTGATTAGAATAAAATGTTGATGTCAGAGTCCTCACCTGGGTCTCACTTTGACTTCAGTAATCTATTTTTTTATGTCATGATCTCTCCACTTTCTCATTCAGTCTGAAAACTATAAAATGAATGATTAGCTTTAAAACATCACCGGTAGAACAAAAATGTTCAACATGTCATGCAGATTTGAGGGATGTTTGGGTCAACAGCAGATTAGTCAGAAAGGAATGGAGTAAAGCAAAGGAATTAAAATTACACTGCTCTTAAACAAAACCCTCTTGTAGTACATGTACAAACTGGAAAACTTAATGGTACTGCATGATGGGAAACATCTACCATAGATTAACTATTTACATTTCCTCTGTATTGTCACTGTTGACCAGTCGGTCAGCTTGTTTCATTGAATTTCATTGATGTATGTCAGTTCCTAGTGTTTCTGCAGTTCATCGTGAGCACAGACCAGTTTTGCTGGTTTTGAAAACTATTTCTTGAGCTAATTTTAAAACCGTTTTTGTGCTTTGAACATTAGAAGAACATTTTCCTTCTTTATATTCTCCTTGTATTTATGGAAAACTTTGCTTACTTCAAGGAGTATAACCAGTGCTTCTTTTTGTTTCGTATTTTTTCTTCTGGAATTTCAGGTAACATTAACTGTCAAGAATAATTACTGCAGTATTCTATGTTCCTGACAATGATCTATTGTGGAGTCTTTTTATTAGTTAGTTCTTACTTCTGAAGTTTTTGTGCAGGTTTTTCCCCTCAGAGTTCATTGTTTTCCTTCTGCACAAGCACGTGTCAAAATGTTGTTCTTGGTGCTTGTACACAAAATCTGTAATGCAAGAATAAGGTGCAGTAAATAATACAATGCAGTAATAAATGGAACACTGAGCCAGTAAATTGGATATTGCAAGGTTTATTTAAAGAGGTGGCTTGTTCTGATTGAAGCACTGAAGAGGTTGGCTGTGTTTATTTACAGTTGCTAGAAATAACTTGCAGAGGACTCTGTAACTACATACTAAATTTTGGTGATTCTGTGTTTATTGTCAGAGTCTAAATGGAGTCTGGCTTAACAAACAGCGCCTGGATCCATCAAAAGTCTATCCTATTGCTGAAGGAGACCGTATCCAGTTGGGAGTGCCTTTGGAAAACAGAGAGACTGCTGAATATGAATATGAAGTAATTCAAGATGAATGGGAGAAAATTAGACCCTTTTTAGCCCAAAGAAGTGACCTGGGGAAAGCTAAGAGTTCAAGAACTAAACGTAAACTTAGTTCGGAGGAATTGGAGACATCTGCATCAGAAGGCCCTTCAAACTCCAGATGTAAAAGAGACAGAACGTCCTGTGACAATGAACCTTTGGATAAATCATGGGGACAGGTAGAAGAGGCCAAACGGCTAACAGAGAAGATGGATGTCAAGCTGCCTTCTCCTGGACCCAGTGACGGGGATACTGGTCCAGTGCCTGGTAGCCCTGTTCACTCCAAGAAAGCTGTGACTGTCCCCCAGAAGGACCAGA
The DNA here is from genome assembly GCA_013397975.1 of Machaerirhynchus nigripectus. Taxonomy (NCBI): domain Eukaryota; kingdom Metazoa; phylum Chordata; class Aves; order Passeriformes; family Dicruridae; genus Machaerirhynchus; species Machaerirhynchus nigripectus. The sequence goes on along the minus strand of VZRQ01004652.1, from coordinate 1,041,102 downwards.
AAGGCTCCAGTCTTGCAGAGTCATGGACTGGCTTGAAAATGCTGAGGAAATCTCTAGTAGATACAATGAAATTAAAGGTCAAAGTGCAGGAGAAGCAGACTGCCGTTCTAAATGTGAAGCAGAAGCACAGGAAGTGTGATCAGAAGGAGATCCTGGTAATGGAACAGGAGCTGCAGGAGTTGCAGAACCAACTCTGCATGGAACAAGAGCATCAGCAGCAGCAGGTGGAGGAACTGGAGAGGACATTCTGTAAAGAGCAGCAGAAGCTAGAGGTATAATGGTGGTAATAATTTTGGCCTGTGGCTTCACTTTTATGGAATGCTTCGTATAAGGCATCGATCCAAAATAGCTCTTGAACTATACAGTAACATAAATAGTGTTGGTGTGAATTACCCCTGCTAAAATTTTCATGGAAGTATTTAACTTAGTGTGTAACACAGTGCATGTACCAAAAGAAAGTGCAGAGACAGAAGAGATTTGGCTGCGTGGGGAATTTGGAAAAAGGTGCAAAATAAAGCATCTCAGTTGGTAAAGAAGCATATTTTTAAATAAAAAATGAAAGTCTTTGCCTGATCTCTCGTGGTTATGGAGAGGACAAGTTGAAAAGTAATAACTTTAAGTGTGAATTGCTCTCAATACAGCTGAAATAACGCCCAGTTTGTGTGGCAAATGCACTGTCTTACAATCAATGAAATATTGCATGCTTTAATCCCTGAAGGGAAGGAGATTCTTTTCCTACTGCCAAAAGCCCCTTTCTTGCAAGCTGTAAGTACCTTTAAGCAGTAAGTATATGTGACAAGTTGCTTTTTTGGTAACAGACTGAAATCTGTTTGAACTTGAGACTGCTCAAAATCTGGTTTAAAGAAAGGAAGGATTTGTCTTGGACTGAGTTTAATAATTTATCAGTTACTTTCTTAAAGTCTGCTGCTAAAGGCAAGATACCAGTATTAGAAGTACAGAAAGTTTGGAGTTGTGTCCTTAGAAACAATGGGAAGTTTACCTGGCGCTTTTGGTATCTCTGACCTCTTTGAATGTGCTCAAAGACAGAGTTGCAGCTTTTAAACTTTTGCTCATCTCTTTGCTTCTATGAATGTGCCGGTGCCTTTTGAGCTAGAATAGTGTGGAGGTATTCCAAATATGGAACTATAAATGATATATCCATTTTAACTCTTCACAGTAAATGATAGCTCCAATTTCTGTTGTACACATGTAACACTAGAGCGGAACATCTCGCCATTTGTTGAAAATCAGTGTTGTTTCTTTAAGCATATCCTCTAAGAGAGTGCACAGAGTAGTAATTTTCTGTCTCTTATGTTCATCAAGTCTTTTTTTTTGTCCCACTTCTTACCCCACTCAGGGAGAAAAGTGGCAACAAGGGGAAGAGAATCTGAAGGAGCAGCTGGCCCAGGTCCTGCAAGAGGCAAGTGATTATGAATCTAGGTTTGGTCTAACTGTATAACTTGGATATTTAAATCTTTCCAAGTGCTGTGGCCTCTTGGTAGAAGACAAGGACTTTGTCTTAGGTGACTGTAAAACCTAACTGAAATGAAAGAGTAATCTGGAAGAGGGAATGAAAAGTGTAATGGCACTGGAAAGGTCATAAATAACTGGCAGTACATTCCAATTTTACGTTAAGGATAAATTGCCTTAACACCTCAACTCATACGTGTTGCTCTTCTAGGAGGAGATTAGGAGAAATGAGTATGCTGAACCTTATGACTATGACCATGTATCTTTAATAGGATAGCTTATAATGGCACTCTTATAACTTCTGGAATGGTATTGTTACAGCATCGTGCTTTGATGGAAGAACTGAATCGTAATAAAAAAGATTTTGAGGAGATAATTCGAGCCAAAAATAAAGAACTGGAAGAAACCAAGGTAAGGAATAACTGCATTCTTAGTTTTATTCATAAGTGAAACATGACATGCTGCAGCAGAGGAAATGGTTTATTTAACATTCGTCTTGGCTCTGCCTGGCTCCCTATAGTGCAAAATTTCTGTGTTTTGAGGTGGAAGCTGACTCTGGTTTCCAGCACTGGGGGAGGAGGCACCTTGCCCTTTTCATAAATTAGTGTTGAACAGTTGTTACTAGATCTTTCTCGATCATAAAGAAAGCCCAAAGCACCTGAACTGTGCATTGTGGAAGAGAAATGGGCCCATTGCACCTGTTCTTTAAAAAACAAACAACCAAACCAAAAACAACAGGGAAAAAACCCTCCAACAAACTGAAAGTGTTTGAAAAGTGAGGTTCTTCATTTTCAGTTGAAGTGCATTCAAGTAAAACTGCAGTGTGACAGCAGTTCTTATAAGGGAGTGTAGGACTGAAGCAACATGGAATTTGAATAATGAATGAGATAAGCCACAGTTCTTCCTGCCTTTGACACAAAGTGATAAGTGGAAAATAATTAAGGAGATCCTTTTCTGTGTCTTACTTTTGGAAATTATCACATTCTCCACCACTGACAGTTTGCTATGTTTTTTTAATGTAATCTTTGGAAATTTTTGCTGTTTCAACTATAGCTTCAATTAGAAGAATTTTTCTGTTATTTTTAGAAGACAGAGCAGGTACCTAACCTAATCAGCCTAATTTAACTCTTAACAAACAAGCAAAAAGAATATTGGGTTGTTAAATGAAAGTAAATGTTTTAAACTCTAATGCTTCCTTTTTTTAACATTTGAGGTGTTTTGTCTGATGGGTGTGTTTGGCTTTTTATATCAGGCATCAAAAAAAAAAGTTGATTAAAGCCAAACTCTTGCCAGGAACAGGTTGAAAAAGATTCTGAAAAGATTGATCAGCTAGTAGTTCCTTTAGGCTGAAGGGAATTTTGGTAATGGCTGCTGTTCTTCCTTTCAAGTTTCTGTAGTGGGTGGGAGTATTCTCAATACTGCTGAGACTACAAGGAGGAGAGAGGTTACAGATCTGGGTATATAATAGATATCCGCTCCACTTGCATGTGGAGATTTGTAGTACGATTTTCTTCCCCTGTACGCACACTTCCTGCCAATTGAGAAAAACCTTGTTCTTTGTTGATACCCAACTGCATGTACTTTTCCACTAGGAGGAGAAGGAAAAGGTGAGAGCTCAAAAAGAAGAGGTGTTGAATCAGATGAATGATGTGTTGGAGAATGAGTTGCAGTGCACAATCTGTTCTGAGCACTTTATTGAGGTATGTTTAAACCTGTATGGGTTTGCCAGTAAAAAAGAGAAGCTTTCCATAGTTCTATTAAAGTAATATTTAAGCCTTTTTCTTTACTTCACTTGTTTTAACAGTCCCAACAGACCCACAGTGAGTTCCGGGAAAGAGTTGATCCAGAAATCTATTCTGTCTGCCCTGACTCTTCTTTGCTGGGTTCACATTCAGCTTTAATGTCTCTACCTGCAGACACGAGTGCTTAATCCTAGAATGCACATAAGTTTGGAGCATTTGTATAGGTTTTTAAACTGGTGCTTTGAGTTGCTGCTGACAGCTGCTTGGGGAAGAATTACTTTGTAGTGGACCTTGCTTTAAGCTGACTAGAGTTGGCCTGTGTGAGGTTTAGATATATGGAGAGGTTAGTAAAGGAAGGGAATTACAGTATTCAATCAAGTCCCAACATGTTTATATTGTTCAGATAAACTCTTTCTTTGAGAAATTGACCTGTTTTCATTTGAGTCTACAAGTAACAGGCTATGCTTGTCTTGTAGACTGTTATTTTTGCTCATATTTTGCTATAAGGTCAGTTTCATTACATTAGGTTTTACTGTGGGAAACCTAATGTGTTTGCCTTGTTATAAAGGCTTAAGAGCTAGCTGAAATTTTAATTTCTGGTTTCTCAGTAAATTAAGATGCTATTCTGCAGTTACTGGGGTTTTTCCATAATTTATCCTTTTCAAACTGGGGAAACTTGTAATAAAATTAATGCATTTTGTCTGTTTCTGACTTGCTATGACTTACAGTGACTCCATTAACTAACTTGTAAAACTGGCCTGACCTCTGGCATGGGAGGGTTTGTGTGTGACTCCTGTGAAGGCCCTAAAGGCTTTAGGCTCTCCAGTCCCTTTCCTTATAGAAAATATTAATCTAATATTTCCCTGTGTTCAGGATGTTTTTGCCTGACAATGCCTGTGCGAGCTTGCTGTGACCAGTATCTTCTGCTGAATTCCACAGGCGGTCACTCTGAACTGTGCTCACAGCTTCTGCTCCTACTGTATCACTGAGTGGACGAAACGTAAGGTGGAGTGCCCTATCTGCAGGCAGGAGATCAAATCAAAGACGCGCTCTCTGGTGCTGGATAACTGCATTAACAGGATGGTAGAAAACCTGGATGTGGAAATGAAAGAGCATCGCCTGACCCTTATCAGAGAGCGGAAAGGTGAGAGGTGGGTGGATGTGGCATGATGAGTACAATCTCTTATTCCATCTACTTTGTACAACTTTCTTCGGCACCTATATACCAAGAAGATGCTCGAGGAATGCTGCAGAAACACTAAAAATATAATGATGAGATCTCCTGAGTAACTGGCTTTACAGCACAGTAAAACAAAATTAATAAAAAGTTTGGAAAAAGACTTCAGCATGAATTCCACGGTCTGGCGGGACAACTTAATTTAACCATGATATATTAATAGTAATATATAAATAGTTATGGTTATTACATAACCATAACTAAAGGTTATGCTGTTTCAAAGAGATCACTAAATAAAAGCAAAAATACATAGAATGGTCCTTGAAAAATTTACCAAGCACTTTTGATTAAACTGTGGAGTACATAATTACAGAAACTCAGCAGACCTGATAAGAAGCTCTGAATTCTTTTCTGTGTGCTAGATTTATGTAGGAAATCTCTGAAAGAGATGCTGGTATATCATGTAAGTGTATGACTGAACTGACAGTTGCTCTGACTTGTTTATTTTTGTGCAATTAAAGCCACTGTGGCTTACAGGCATAATATCTTGTCTAGTTGTTCCTAAAATACTGTGCATGGTGGAGATTGCTTTAATAAAAACTCCAGTGTGGGTTATTCCTAATCTGCTTCCTTCTTCCAAATTTATTTCTAGAGCTCTTCACGCTGGTATCTAGGTGCTGAAATGTAGATGTCTTTTCCTGCTACCCCTTACATTTCTATTGCTGTGTTCCCTTAAGTGGTTGTCTTGTTTTCCCTTCATAGAGATGAGTGCATGATCCTTAATTTTGCAATGTATCAAGCCTTTTACCAAAAGAAAGGTGCTTTTGAAACTTTTCAGATGCCATTGTGACATAGAATGACATCACTAAGCAGTGAAGTTCAAGCCTGACATTATAACCTGTGTAACCCTCTCAACCTGATTCCCTCGTGTCCTTCTAGTGCAGGGGCTACTAAGACTCTTAGAAAAGGTTTTTCCCTGTCATGTATTTGTCTATCAAGTTCCATTTTCCAGTGACTTATGCTTTTGACGTAGCTGTTACATGGAAAGGAAATGCTGCATTGCTCAGAGGCTGCCCGGCTCAGGTACAAGAATTGCTTTTACCTCTGTGGAACTGAGGCAGCCCTTGTGCAATGTGTGCATCTGCAGAGTGCCACAGCGCTCCTGAGGTGTCTCACCACGTAACTAATGGGCACTAGCTGAAGTGGTGCCTTCATTGGAGCCCACTGTGTGCTAAACCAGTGGCCTTCATCCTCATTTGAACAAAAAGCAAATGAGTTCATAACCTAGCTTCAGAAATAACTACCAGTAGGAAATCATTTAGATTCACTGTGACATGCTTCAGCTGGAAGGTGAAATGGTTTCTGTGCCTCTTTTTGTTCAGGGTGGAAACATTTTGATTGAAATGAAGATAACCATGTGTCTATTTAAAATTAATTCTTAAGAAAATATACCTGCTGAAAGAAGAATAATATTGCAAGTGGCACTTCAGAAGCTGTCAGGGCTTTCCAAAAACCTTTTTTAAGAGTCTTAGGAGCCCCTGCACTAGAAGGACAGCTTGCAGTCTTAAATAGATGAAGCTTTTGATGAGGCTGTAAGTGTCCTGAACAATCACTACTTGTTTGAGAGCCCCTTACCACAGTTTTTCTTTCCCTCTCTTACCTGGCAAGGCACTATAATAGTTAGCCACTTCCATTGCCAGATGTGTGCCTGTGGAGGGGTGGAGAATGTCTCCTCCTCATTTGTGTAACCTTAATAGGAAAAGACATATAGAACACTTAAGAAAACAAGCAAACAAGTAAACCCCATACCTTTGTTGTTTTATGCTGAAAACGGAGAAGAAAAAGGCCTATGTCCTGCAGCTTGAAAGACCTATTGCAAACTGACAGTGAGAAGCTATAATGTAGTTTAAAGGACAGGTAGTAACTTAGCACTTGTGGGTACAGTGGTCACAGCTAACTTTTGTATCTGTGTGTTTTAAATGCAGAGAAACAGAATGTGGTGGCGAAACCAGCCACAGACAATGACAGTGGTGTCCCTTCTTCCACCTACTCCATCTTGTCAAGGAGCAGTTGTGACAGTGAGGACTCTGAGGAGGATACTTCCTATAGTGAAAGCTACTATGTTATCTGAACACTGTTACTGCAGACTCACTGCTCGCGTGCTACCCAGAGCCAGCCTAATGGTGTTTGGTTGACTGCTGGTGGAGGAGTGGACTGGGCACCTGGAAGGACTCTGTGAAGAGGCTGGAGCTGTTAACTAGCAGCATTTGGAAGAAGGATCTTGTCTGCCAAATGAATGCACAGAAGCTTGATCTCTAAAACAAAATGGGGTTTGTGAGAGAGCAGACTGCCGTGATGCTAGCTAATTGGCATACAAACCCTTAACTTCCCCGATAGCTTGTGACCTGCTCGGTGTAATGAAAAAGTTTGTATTGCATCTTTGCCCTTTCCTTAGTGAATTACATGTGTACATCAGTTTCCCTTATATCAGGCAGCAGAGGGAATGTCCCAAGTCTTTTGAGAACTTGGCCATCCCCACCAGCAGGCAGGAGATGGGTATATCAGGAAAAAGTGCCAGTGTGGGTTTTCCTCTTGAATTTGATCAGTAAGAGTCATCTCAGGCCTTTGGCATTAAAGGTAATAAAGGGTGGGATATGGACACTGTTGGCTGCAAGTGCATTGTAAGCTACCTGCTGGCCATCTGTTTATGTAGCCCATTTTCCATTAGAGAGATGGAGGAGATTAAATCTTCCAGAATTCTTTAGCTAGGGTTCTTTTCATGTAGTGTCTTTGGTTTGTTCCCTCTTCAGGCTTTTTGCATAAAGGGTTTTAGAACTGGTAAGCAGCAGTGACTTAAAAAACATATAATCAGCAGCAAGAGAGGACCCTCCACCTCTTCAGGTGTGCTGCTCTCCAAATTATTGAAATGTCCTCCTGGCAGGGTAGGAAAGCAGCATCTGTAGACAACCACAAGGCATAGAATGAAGCACTTCATTTTATTGTTTACAAGACACCACTGTTGAGCTGTGGGTTGTACTACCCTCACGGCAAATCACTCGTTCCTAAGAGACTGATCGAGTCTTGCCTCATCCTGTCATGTATTTGTCTATCAAGTTTCATTTTCCAGTGACTTAGGCTTTTGACTTAGCTTACATGGAAAGGACTGTTACACTGTGAGAAGAGGATGGGGAAGCCCTTCTCATCTGTGATATATCTTCAGCTCTTCGTATATACTTTTTTGTTTCTATGTTTATTTTGTTTAAGAACAAAAATATAAATAATGTCTGCATTAGTCTTTTTTAGTGCAGCCACTGAGATGAATGTCTTCTAGTCGACTTTAGATGTTTTTGAGAAAACAGACTGTCTCATTTAATGACTTTGCTTCATGTTTTGATTGCTGTATGCAGTGTGACTACCTTAAAGTTATTTGGAAGACTTTTGTTTTCAGGAACTGATAAGCGACAACCCAATCCTTCAAGACCGTGACTACTCTAATGCTAATTTAATAGCTACAATCATACCTCTTACCTTCTTCCACCAAGAAAGATCCCATTAAAAAGGTGCATGAATGATGATGCTGTCCTAACGAAGTAGTGCATTCTGTCAAATCTCATCAGTAGGATTTAAACGGGGGAGGCCTGATCTGTGGGCCAGGCACCTTGCTTAAAACTTTAGTGTAAGGTTTCTTTTGAAAGGAGACATTACATCTTCTGTATTCTTCTTTCTCAGATGTTCACTTTCTGTATGTGCTCTTTAAAGTTTCTTTTGTGAATAGAAGCTTTCTAGAATGTGCAAGAGAAGAGCATTCCTCAAAATACTCAAGGAATAGGCTGATGTGGAACAGGTATTCCCGATGAAGAGGAGTAGAAGGAAAATACTCTGGTTACGTAGGACTGCAAATTCTTCTGCTCTGTATCTCTTCCATATTGCTGTGCTTTTCTTCTCATTTCATTTTGGAAAATATATATTTATTTTACTATGTTGTTGTTTGTACATATTGCAGAGAAGGATAATGCTTCCCCTGGTAACAGAGTTGTGATCTTTGGTTTGATTTCTGAGTTTGTCCTCTTTTCACTAGAACACAAAGAATGTGAGTGGTGTATACCAAATTGTTCTTGCTCTCACTGGTAGGTGCACAGTGTATACACTTTCACAGAGGGAAGTTAAGTATTAATACTGTTGTCTTGGTTTTGAAACAGGTGTCTGCTAAGGAAGGCAGGAGCCTCCCTTTGAGCAGAAAATGTATCCGCCTTCCCTCTGAATTATTATAATTTTGAAATTAAGGGGCTTTCAGGCAAAGATATGAGGAATAGGAATAACAGTTCTTTACTGATATATATATATGTACGCATAACAAGGCAACCAAAGAACAGTAACTGTGTCAGTACCACCGAACAGGAGCAGGGCCCAGTGACACTCTCGGCCCAGGCCCGTTCCCGTCGGTGCGGTGCCGCTCCCGGCCGGCAGGGGCGCTGGCGGCTCCCGGTGCGCGGGGCGGGG
>VZRQ01004652.1:986955-1031998 GCA_013397975.1 Machaerirhynchus nigripectus | reverse complement strand
CCAGCGAGCAAGCTCCACTCACGGTAAAAGGAAGGCAGCAGAAGGCAGAACCCCGCAGTGACAACGAATTCTCCCTACAGTGACCGCAGCCTCTCTCTCTCTCCTCCGAACGCCCAGAGAACAGGAGGAGCTCCGGGCTGTACCCAACCCTTTTTCTCAGTTCAAATCTTGCGGCATCTCCGCCCTACACGAGAAAAGCCCCAGGTAAAAGAGGTCACCTGGACCCCTCCCCCTGTGGCCAGGTCTTTAGTCTCTCTTAAGTACACAGTAATTTTTCCCCTAGCAACATGTATGGGGAAAATTCTTTAAGAGAAAAACAAAAGGAGAACTCCTAAAACCCCAACAACTGTTCACTTAAAAAAGCTTTTCACTGACAAAAGCAGACGTGTATATCTAGCAGTGTGCTCTCCTTTGCTCTAAGGTCTGGATCTTCTGCTTGGTTGTACTTGGATGTGCCCTTGGAGACGTTAGGCCCTGAACTGTTACCTGTCTTGGGATGGCATCGAGTGCTCCAGATTTCAGGTTACAACTGAGCTAGTTACAGATGATGCATGGCAGGTTCAAGACTTGCTGTTTTCCCTTGAATTCAGCTGTCAGGTAGTGTGATAATCAAACAGTTTCAGAGCAATACGTTGTCTGTCAGCATCAGTGGAAGGGTTGGGAAGGGGTGTTAGTGAAAGGGGACCGTCACAGAGAGATGTTTAACTCACGCAGATCTGTGGAGTCCGAGGACAATCTCGTGCAAGAAAAATCTACAACGTGTGGTGAGCCTGTCACAGCAGAGTGGGAGTGTCAGACAAAGTTTATTAAAGAAGCCCTCCGACTGAGTCATGAGGTCCAGACAGGGCCCCCTTGCATTGTAAAATCCTTCTCAGAGAGGAGCCTGGATGCAGCTGGATCCAATCTCGGCCCCAGACTGTCAGTGATTTATGTGTAAAGGATTATATAGGTGCAAATGAACCTTTATACAACTTTGTCCTGGAGGATTTAAGGATGGCAAAAATATATGATTTATTATGATAATGACTGGACAAAAAGATCTGAATCAGAATTATTTACTACACAGTATAGGAGGTAGAATAGCTATTATAGTGCACTATGATGCAATACTGAAGCAATTGTTTTAAAGCAATTGTATTAAAGCTAGGAAAAAACCAATTAAGTAGAGACAATGTTACTGACCCATATGAATGACTGTGGACTAATCTCTTTTGCTCAGTCATCAGGAGCAACCTTGAGCAGCATCCTCAGTCAAGGGAGAAATCTCCACACAAACACTCCAAGAAGGGATATGTTAGAAGACCCTGCCCTTAAAATTTGGGACTGGGCTTTTATAATATGAAATTATTGACTGTCAATCATATGTCTTCAGGCCAGCTGTGTCAGCTCAGCAACTTTAGATAAATTATCAATAGTATCACTAGTTTGTTCCTTTATCTGGGTATTTTACCAGGTCTACCACATCTTCATCTCACTATCAGAATGCTTAACTTCAGGACTGATGAGTCAGACTGGTTTCAGCATTATTGAACACTAAACGCAGCATGACTCCTTCTTCATTTACCACGGATGGCTTTTCCAATAGTCATTGAGTTGTTTTTCACATTCCAGGCAAGCATCCTGTTACAGAGCTTTAGCAACAACTGAATTTAACTGTTTAGAACATGTAACAGGCAATTTAATAATCCAGCTGTGCCCCACTTCGCCCAAGTGAAGTGTGGGTTTTCTTTTCCAAACGTATACTCTGACTAGTCAATGTTTTACTTCCTCCTCCTCATCCTCCTGCCCTGCCATAACTTGACCTATTTAGACACATAGTTTACAGCAACTAGATAACCATGAGCTATGCTTCCCAAGTAGGATCCTCCTGTCTTTTGATACTACTGTGTTTGCTTTGGTTTTGTGAGACTAAGCATTCAGGCCTGTGTGCTGAGCTTTAAGTCCCCAGGTTTCAAGCTTAATGCAAAGTACAAGACGGCTCCTAGAATCAGGTTGGAAAAGACCTCTGAGGTCACCGAGTCCAACCCATGACTGAAGACCACCATGGGAACTAGACCATGGCACTGAGTGCCACGTCCAGTCTTTCCTTGAACACCTCCAGGGATGGTGACTCCAACCTCCCTGGGTGGCACATTCTGATGTCTAATCACCCTTTCTATAGAGAAATTCCTCCTGATGTCCAACCTAAACCTCCCCTGGGACAGTCTGAGGCTGTGTCCTCTTGTCCTGGCACTGGCTGCCTGGGAGTAGAGGCCGATCCCCACCTGGCTGCAGCCTCCTTTCACGGAGTTGGAGAGAGCGATAAGGTCACCCCTCCTCCAGCCTAAACACTCCCAGCTTCCGCTACAATACATGATCGATAAACATTTTTATATCCATATGTTTACAAATTATTAAGTCTGTGTAGCGTTTTACACGGAATTTAGGTGTTTTCAGCCCGGACCACAGCTGCCCGCGAGCCGCCTGTGGGAACAGCCCCGTCGGAGCGGGCGCGGGCGGTGCGTCACTGTCGCGCGCCGGCGGCTGGGGAGGCCCCGCGCGAGGGGCGGGGTGGGGGCGGTGACGACGCCGCGTCCGAGCGGGGAAACGAAAGCGGCGGCGGCGGCCTCGCGTCCTTCCCTCGCCGCGCCCTGGGAGCCGGAGCCCTTCGGCGCCGGAATCCTTCGGAGCCGGAATCCTTCGGAGCCGGCCGCGGCCACCCGCCTGCCCCGCTTTCGCCGTGAGTGCCGCCCGCTCCAGCACGGTGCTGTCCGCCGATCCCGGTCGTGTGTGGGTCAGCGCGGAGCGCGGCCGCCGGCGGCTCCCGCGGTCTCCCCGCCGCCCGCTTTCCGCCTGCGGGGGGTCTCGCCTCGGCCTCTGGGACCGGTGGCTGCGCGGTGGGCGGTGCGACGAGGGTGAGAGGCCAGAGAAGGGCAGCGAAGCTGGTGAAGGGTCTGCAGGGTAAGTACTGTGGGGATCGGCTGAGGGAGCTGGGGATGTTTAGCCCGGAGAGGATGAGGCTCAGGGGAGACCTTATCGCTCTCTACAACCACCTGGAAGGAGTGTCTAGCCAGGTGGGGATCGGCCCCTTCTTCCAGGCAACCAGGACAAGAGGACATAGCCTCAAGCTGCGCGAAGGGAGGTTTAGATTGGACATCAGGAGGAACTTCTCCACAGAAGGGGTGATTAGACATTGGAATGGACAGCCCGGGGAAGTGGTGGAATCACCATCCCTGGAGGTGTTCAAGGAAAGACTGGACGTGGCACTCAGTGCCGTGGTCTAGTTCCTGTGGTGGCGTTCGGTCATGGATTGGACTCGGTGACCTCAGAGGTCTTTTCCAACCTAAACGATTGTGTGAGAGGCCCGTGGTGTGGTGCAAGGTGGCTGTGGGGCATGGCTGGGGGTGTGAAGGGGCTTTTCCTCGCAGCTGCGGGGCTTCTGAGGGACTGTGTGTCCCTAACTTGTGCCTAATTTTGCATGGTTTGAAATTTGTCGGGAAGGCAGGTGCGCTGAGGGACCCTTAGGGGGGTTTGGAGGGTGGGGCACCCGACAGGCACCTGGCACGGGTGAGCTGAGAGTGTGTTGGTCTCTCATTTGGCTATCTCAGGAGAAATATAAAATGGCTGAGTTGTTAGAGATGAACAAGGGGAAAAAACCAAAACCCTCAATTAAGGCAAGAGCAGATAAAGGTGAGTTGTCTGTTACAGAACTTCTGTTCTGGTGGAAGGAAAAAGATTTCTTAGCCATAGTGCAGCGAGGTTGTGGGATCATTTTGCAGTTAAGAGTTATGGGGATAAAGAAAAGATCACTAATCAAGGTTCTGTTTCTTTTTGTTTTTTTTCAGTAGCAGAGAGGTTTTAGCTGTTGTGCTAAGCATTTTTGTCTTTAAATTTTTACCTGCTCTCCCTTTCCTTGCTCCTTGTCTTCTGCAAGCCTTCCAAGCTGGCTTCTATTAACTCCGTCTTAAGCATGAGACCTTTCTCTGGGTTTATGCGAAGTTTATCAGCCACATCCAGAAGCTGGGTATCTTGCCAGTGAGTCCTGGTGAAAAACACAACCCCACACACAACTTGAGCACACGTGTTTAGTAAAGTTCTGTTATAAAAGTCATGTAGGAAAGCTCCTTTATTAATTAACATTTGCAGAGGTGAGGTCAGAGTCGTTTAGAGTCTCATGAAAAATTGGTTCCACCTTGCATACTCTCCATTAGATTGATCTTACATTTTTGCAGTGTGTTTGGATAAAATGAGTCTTTGATTCAGTAGTAGCAATGAGCTGCCATATATTTAAGTTATCTAAGTGCCTGTGTCTGGGTTGACTTCATCCACTTGCATTTGGGGATAAGTAGGTTGTAGAAGTGATTTGAAATTCATCAGTTACAGGGAAACTTCCATATCAGTTTCCTGTTTGATTAGTTAGACTAGCTGTTTAAAACGGCAGGTTCAAAAGGAGCTAATACTTTTTACCTAAAGACATTTAATTTGAGAAGCCTAATACTGAACAGCATAACATGATCTATGCCACCATGCTGCTGTGCCTTACAGAAAGTTAATTTGCTTAATGTTTGCCAAGTGTGATCTTCTTTTAGCATTTCAGGAAAACATGAAGAGAAGGACAGAACCCGAATTTAGCAGCCCCCAAAATAAGCAGAAGAAGAGGATGGAAGATTTGGGATTAACCCTCAGTTCTACTTCGGATGATGAAAATCAATTTAGTAATCATACTACTCAAGGTAAGGTTGGAGATCCGGTATGTGCTGCTGCAGGGGATGTAAATAATAACCAGGAATTGAACCTACATCTCCTAAGTACTAATTGATAGCCTGAACTTCAAGGATATACTCTCTCTTTAGGAAAAAAGCTACATTATTTCTTTACACAACCTTGGATTAGTGTGAATTCTTTTAGGCTTTTTTAAAATCTTATGTAAACCTTTTCGTCTGGGAGTTGTATGAATTCAGATGTAGAAAATTGAATTTGAGGTAGATGACATGTGCATGATCCAAAGCTCTAAACCTTCTTGTCATATTGATCTTTTCAGTCTGAGCAGCTATTTCTGGTTTGGAAACTCAGTACTGAGGCATTGTGGGTGTTATGCCATAAAGAAGCATCATAATTATAATTTTGTTTAAAAAGGAAGAAAGAAATCAGTAGTCTTATCACATTTCTGCAGATGGGAGAAATTGAGATGAATACAGAGGGGCCGGTTGGCTGGGGCTTCTACTTTGTAGGACCATCTCTTATGCTGGCTCAGTGTGATTTTTCCAGGGAGAACAGAGTTGTGAGAGCTCACAGGTGTTTCGTTTCAGAAAGAAAATCTATTTCGAAGTTAACTAATTGCCTGATTTTTCTTGGAGTGTGCTTTCTCACCTGGAGTTGGGATATACCACAGATGAGGCACGTGCCCTACACCATTGCTATTGCTGTAGTGGGAAACTTTAAACTCTCCCAAGGTGGTACTTCAGGTTGCCTCTCTGTCTTGCCTGCTCTGTCAGAGTCTTAGGATTTCCCATGGTCAGGAAGTGTTCAAGAGCCTGAACACATAAAGAAACCTTCCCTTGTGAAGATGGAAGGGGGTGTGTGTGGAAGATGAGTGGGTTGGTTTGGGAGTAGCTGTAGTTGCAGGGTGTGTGTGTGTACCTGTCTGGCAAGGCCCAAGGTGAGTGAGGAGGTTAGAGGTGCAGAATGTTAGAGCTGGGGTAGAGAATGCTCTGTGCACTCAGGGCTGAGCTAAAAAAATTAAACCAATGTTTATTTCATATTTTTCCCCGTTTTGATTTATTGAGTTCATAAATGGGTCAAAATAGGCTGTAAGCCTTAGTGATCAAGAAATAAGTTGATACAGTTCAAGGACAACATTTTGGGTAGGGTTAATTGTTTAGTAGTCTATTACACCCATTGTGGTTTCTGATGCAAGAAGGGAGGTCGGGGAAAGAAGTGATTGGAGATCTAGTCTCAGCTGAGCATGGCTTAGCAAATCTTAAAAACAAGAAGAGTTGTGAAGGGACTCCTGTGAAACTTATGTATTGGGTTTAAGTCACTTTATGAGTTTCTAGAAAATAAGACACAGCTCAAAAGCAGGTAGCAAAGTTAACTGAAGCTGTATACTGAAGAAGCAGAAAGCAGCAACTTGACCTTAAAGCAAAAATCCTTTGTGAGTATGTTCTTAGCTAAAAACTCTGTGAAAGAAACAGAAATGTATCTTGTGTGACAGATGTTTGAAAATCAAGGTGGGTATAGAATGTTGCAAACACAAGCTGAATTATAGCCTTCCTTGTCTGGAGCTGGAAGTCTGAAAGGTTGATACGGTAAAACTTGAGTGTAGTAGTTATGTGGGGACACAAGTCCTGAGTCTTAAAAACTGATTGCTCAGCAACAAGCACTGAGGACACATTGAAAGGGTTTTAACTACAGTTGTATATTTCACTGTGGTGTCTTTCATTTTTACTTCACTTTCTTGTAATGGCCTTTTTTTGCTAATTTTTCAGTTGTTTCCTGTTACTTCACTGATGCTCAGTTTTCCAGAACAGGAAAATACAGAGATCTGTGAGTTGAGAGAGAAATAGTCTGTGTTTTTTCTTAAATTAGACAAATGTAAGAAAAGTTCAATCCTTCTTTTTAAATATTATAATATCTTTTGGGTTTTTTTTAACACTTCTGTGGAACTAAATTATTCCTTCCTTAAGTGATAAGCAGAAAAAGATCAACTCTGCTAACAATCTTCCGTGTTATCTCAGGGCAACTTCTGTAGTTCAACTTCCCCTAGCTGTACAAAGCAGCACAAAATAATTTCTAGCACTTGGCAAACAAGGGAGTTCAAGAGGCAGAGGGCCAACACAGAGCATGGCTCTGCTTGCTGTGGATTGCTGCTCGTGTAGTCTGTATGAAGTAGCTGTAGTAAGAAACTTGTGCCACTGCTTCATCCTCCTAGTGATATTACCCCAGGAAAAACAGAAGGACTCGTTGGATTTTCAGGCCTCCCGCGGCACCCAGCTGGTACAGAGCAGGCTGAGACAAATGAGACTACCATGATTCCTGCCCAGATCCCAGTTACATCCTGCCTGGAGCAAATAGGTTTGGGCATCTCACAGCTGGAGCACAGCAGTGAGGACTATACAGCTCATACAGGCCTAGGTTCTTACCAACTACATCCCAAGGTGGAACTGGGCACAGATAGAGCTTCATTGTTTGGTGCCCATGAAGGTTGTGATGCATCAGTTTCTGGTGAAAAAGGTTTATTTTGAATGCTTGCTGTATGTGTTGATACTTATTACCTTGATGGAACCACTGACTTGATTAAGTTCTTCCTCAAACCTCTCTCAAGGTATTTTAAAAAAGACTGGGGTCTTCTGATCTCATCTTTCACTGGAGTTTGTATGTACCAGTAAACTCTAGAGGTGAAAAACTCTCTCACTTGCTGTAGTGAACTTGGGGATCCTTGCTGTTTAGCTGGATAGTGGGGGTCAAACTGAAGTATAATAATTTGTACTATAATTTATACTATATATAGTAAAATAATAATTTCTCTTCTTTCTGCAGTGTTGGCCATTTGGTAGATGCCTGTGTACTTGATGTGGGTTTTTGGCTAAGTTAGCAAAGGATTTACACTTGTAGTTAGGTAGGATACGGAGAAAAATTCAGTATGTTTCATCAAGGTGTAATTGTCACTGTTCTCAGGAGAGAATCCCTGTGGACCTTCTCAGTTCCTCAGGATCATTGCAAAGGTCACGCACACCACAGTACTATTGTGGTCATGCTGTGGCTGCTCTGCTGGTGTGATGGGGTTTGCCCAGCCCTTTGTCGGGCCTGGAATCCATGGGGTCAGAGAGGTTGTGTGTGTCCCTGAGGCAGCAGGGAAGATAACCAAGTTGGTTATTGCTCAGGGTATTTTATATTACACCTGCATGCTTCCCATAGCACATTTGAGATACAGAAGTGTCCTCTGTGTGTGTGTTCAGAGGATTCAATGTCACACTGTATTCTGATGTGATTACTGAAATGTCTTTCTTCCATTTTATTTTTATTTTCATTCTCACTTTTTTGTTTGTTTTCAGAGTCCTCCAGTAGCACCAGTGGGTCCGACAGTGAGAGCGATGAAAAAAGACCAGTCTTCAGCAATGAGTTCAAACAAGACTCTCTTGTGGAGGGTACTTCATCTCGCTACTCGATGTATAACAGTGTCTCCCAAAAGCTTATGGTAGGTCAAAAGAGTTTTGGACCAAACTATTAAGAACTGATGAGAGCAAAGTGAAAAGACCAGTTTGTTATAAAAAATACTTTGATTCTGATCCTCTTTGTAGCAGGGTTCTCTGCATCTTTGAGCTGTCTACTAGCAGCAGTTGGGGGAGGCTGACAGATCTTGGTTTAAGGGGATCTGTTAAAAAAGAAAGTGGAGTTCAAGGCCTAGGAGCAGGGAGGTGAATAAGAAGGAAAGGATCTCTGGGTCAGTCAGCTTACTGAGCATGAAAAGAAGTCCTAGCATGTTATTGTGCAAAGCTTGACTTAACAAATGCTTTGTAAGAAAGGCCTTAGCAAATTCTGTGCTCGCCATTAATTTGTTTGGTCTTGGAGGCTGGCTGGTATACTTTTGTGGAATTACTACCTTAATTATTAAGGTATTTCTTTCCCTTTCAGGTTATACCATTCTGCTTTATGTAGGGTTGGAAATTTCTTAGAAAGGCAGGGAGTTATGCAGGATAGTGACTGTGACAACTAAACTTTGAAAATGATCAACTACCCCTTGACTGCACTATATTGGCATGGGGAAGAAAGTGCTTTTAAAAAGTTCTGAGAAAATGGTTTAAAGTTTCATGGCAGTCCCAAATTTGGCAATTTGTTCCTGAATTTAAGGCAATAGTAGCCTGTAGAGAAGTTGAGTCTCTTTTGATGCATGCTTGTTTCCTGATGCAAACTTTGTCTCTGTAGTACTGTGAATATCTCATAATCATGAAAGAACAGAGAAACAAAAATTTTATTTCCAAGGGCAGCAGAGAAGATGAGATGTATAGTTGTGTATGACTGACATGTGACAGAAAATTTGGGACTTGCTGAAGGCCTGAATGTGGGTCTCCCTTTGTTCTGTGCTGGTGCTGTACTCACAGGAGCTTGGGCTGGTTATCTTTCCGTGGTGGTAGATCAGCTTGCACCTGCCTTTGTCAAGTTAGGAGTTCAGTGTTTTGCTAGAAGCTGGGAAGTGCTAGCTGCTACTAGGAGTGGGAACAGCTTCTCAAGGACTTGCAGTGCTGCTTATGAGCAGGATCGTAGCTCAACATGAAAAAAGAACTTTCTTGCTGAATTCAAAATTCAGTGGGATCCAGAGGCTGAGAGTTGCTGATTGTGCCTCTCTGTAGTTAAATCTTGTTGCTGATCATTCAGAATCTCTCCATGTGTGTTTTTGGCAGTAGTTTTGTGTGTTTTGGGCAGCAGTTTGCTGATTCTAGAGCAAGACTGTCTGTCCTTGGACACTTTTCTCCTGAGCCAGTTAGGACGTGTTTTTTCAGTTGCTCCAATACAGGTGCTTTTACTACTGAATCTATGAGGCTTTTTTTAATAAGGCCTCATAAATTTGTATTTAAAGATTGATGTGATATCAAATCTGGTTGAATGATTTGGCAGCATTTGGTAAGTAAAAGGAAAATGGTCCTTAATTACTAGATATTAAAAATTCTGTCCTGAGAAAACTGGTGTAAAACAGATTTGGTGGCTGTGACATCTGGTGTACATACTTCAGGGTCTGATTCAGAGCAAAGGCAATGGGAAAACACCGTGTACCTTTGTTTAAAACCTGTCAGATATTCTCGTGTTGTTTCTCATACAGATTGGTAACAAGTGATGTTTTTTTGTTTCTCACAGGAAGGAGTATACTCTCACATATGGAATATATATGAATGTTCACATTCAAAGTGAAACAGTCATTAAGTCTTCTCTTTCCTTATTGTCTTGTACATGTGTGAAATTGACTGAATCCCTGCTTTTTGTTATTGTTCTCTTATTGCTAAAATTTACTAAGAGGCCTGAAAAACTAGCAGTTAATGAATATAGTTCTGTTAACCTAAGAGATGTGTATGGGTTTCAGGAGCAGTGTGTCTTGCATTCCTCTTCTGAGTTTTAGGTGAAGTTTTAACTGATACTTGAAATGTGTGTGAATGCGTGTTCAAAAGAAAGAATATCATCACAACATGAATTTTTTCCTATACCAGCATCTTTTTTTTATGAACCATCCATGCTTACTGAACCCTGTGATGAATGGCTCCAGGCTCCTCACTACTTTTCCCTCTGAGCAGGCTGTTCCCACATTACTGAACCTTTTGTAGTTTGCTGTCATCTCAAACAACATCCTTTAGATCGAATTCTTTTATATCCTGCCTCAGTGAAGTGAACTCACTCGAAAGTCCTGAAAGCTACAATTGAGATTAAAAATGCTCAGTGCCTTCGCGTGACTTTGGGGTGATGTGCCATTTTCCCCACTAGTCTTTGACCTTAGCAGTAGTACATATACTCAAGTTCACTTGCCTCAGTGTGCAGCCTTTGCTCCCTTTATAGGCCAAGATGGGCTTCCGGGAAGGAGAAGGTCTGGGAAAATACGGCCAAGGCAGGAAGGATATTGTTGAGGCCTCCAATCAGAAGGGAAGGAGAGGCTTTGGCCTGACCCTCAAAGGATTTGATGGGGAGCTCAATATTGACTGGCAGGATGAGCCAGAGGTAAGTACTTCCTGTTTTAAGTCCCATTTCTCTTGTTGTGTTCAGCAAAAACTGGGAGAAAGAATGCGTAAAGCAAGTGTGGGATTTTTTGTCAGTTATCTCTTTTCCAGTGTCTCTAAACTGTACTTTGAGTACTAGACTTATGTTTTGCCTTGATTATCAGACTCTAATAAAGGGGAAAGTGGTGAAGGTTTTTTTGTGGTGGAGGTGTTTGGGGTCCTTTTTAATTTTAAAAATAAATAAGACATGCTTTAGTCCAGGAGGAAAAAACTCTACAGTTGACCCTAAAGTCATGGCATAACCCCTTATGCTAGGCATAAGGCATTGGGAGGCAAACTTTTGGGGAGCAATTAGTTCTTATATTTTTCTGTTAAAAACATCTTTGGCTCTTCCCGTGACTTGTGTTTGCAGCCTAGTGCCTACGAGAAGGTGGACTGGTGCCCTGAGTGTACCACAGAGATCCCAGATGCCCAGGAGCTGAAGGAGTGGATGACTGTAGGGAAGGTAATTTTTTATATCTCGGTGCTTTGCAGTCTAAGACAAAGCAGTAGTACTCAGTCTGGGACAGTTGCCATGTCAAGTAGTTCTAGGAATAGCCTAGACTGCGAACAACTTCTTGAGCTTGCTAGTTTGGCATCCTGCTTAAAGCAGATCCAGCTGGATCTGCTCAGGTTGCTCAAAGCCTTGTTTAGTCGAGTTTTGAGTATTTTCAAGGATGGAAACTTTACAGCCTGTTTGGGCATCTGTTCAGTGTTTGACGACCCATTTGACTAAAGAAAATTTCCATATGGCTAACTGGCATTTTTTATGTGGTTTTTGTCCATTGTTTCTTGTCATGTCACTGTATATCTCTAGGAGCCTAGGTCAATCTTTTCTGTCTCCTGTTAGGAACTTGTCCCACTGTTAGGTACAGCAATAGGACCTCCCTTTCTGCATTCTGACCAAACTGTTCTCAGCTTTTTCTCATACACCAGATGCTTTTTCACCCTCATCATTTTGGTGGCCCTTTTGCTGCTTTTGTTCCAGTATGTCTGTTCTTGTACTGGGGAGTGCTAAACTGGATGCAGTATTTCAAATGTGGTCTCAAGATGCCTAACAGGGGGGAATAATTCCTCAGCCTGATTGCCACACTTTTGCTGATACAGCCTAGTATGGGATTGGCAGCTTTCATCCATTATTGGTACATGCTTTATTCTGGTATGATGATATCATGTTTGCTAATTGCTCTCTGTGTTCTTGTCCTGTTGCAGAGGAAGCTGATGATTGAAGATGAAACAGAGTTCTGTAATGAAGAGCTTTTACGCAATGTCCTGCAGTGCAAGGTGGGCCCCCTTTTTAGAGAGGAACTGAAATTTTGGGGAAGCAAGTGAAATAAATAATTGAAAAGGATTGAGTAGTTAGGTAATTGACAAGAGCTCAGAATGTCCTCTGTCACCTCCATGTCACTGGGATGACTGAGCATCCTGTTTTTTACTGTGTTCAGCCACCTTTTTTGAACCTCAGCCTTCTAAGGGATTGTCTTGGTTTAAATCCAGCTGGCAACTAAGCCCCCTGCAACTGCTTGCTTGCCCACCAGCAGGACTGGGGAGAGCATGGGAAAGGTAAAAGTGAAGAAAAGTTGTAGGTTGAGATAAAGACAATTTAATAAGTAAAGCAGAAGCCACTCAATGGAAGGAAAGGAAAACAAGGAATTAATTCACTACTTCCCATGGGCAAGAAGGTGTTCAGCCATCTATCTCCAGGAGAGCAGGGCTTCATTACCTACAAGGGTTACTTGGGAAGACAAAAGCTGTAACTCTTGAAGTCCTCAGCTTCCTCCTTCTTCCCACAGCTTTATATACTGAGCATGATGGGGTATGGTATGGAATATCTATTTGGAAGTTGGGGTCACCTCTCCCAGCTATGTCCCCTCCAAACTCCACAAGAGTGCACTCCCAGCCTACTTGCTGGCAGGGTGGTATGAGAAGCAGAAAAGGCCTTAATTCTGTTCATATGCTGCTCAGAAATAACAAAAACATCTCTATGTTATCAACACTGTTTCCATCACAAATCCAAAAGGTATCTCAATTCTAGCCACTATGAAACAAATTAACTCTACCCCAGACAAAACCAGCACAGAGATGATTGAAAACAGTCACGTGCCCTTAGTCTGACTGAAAGGCTGAAGGCTTGAATAAGATCAGGAAATGAGCTTCTCTTCCTTTCTTGTCTGTTCAGTCTTCCCTCCTAGATTTTATCATGCCCTTGTATATTGCAGTAGAGTGTGTGTGTGTATATATGTGAAAGAAATATTTTAGGCTGGGACTGCTTTTGAGGTGGGCTAACCAGATTATCAGGCTCTGGAGCTATCACTACAGAATTTGTCAGTGTTATTAAATTTGCTTAAGAGCTGAGGTGGCTTAGAAGAAGAGCAAATACCATTATGAGACAGAAAAACATTTTGTATTGGTGAACCAAATCCTGCGTGGATTTCGCTGTCTAAGGAGAGAGAAGCAAGAAGATGGGAAATGCTGATGCCTACCTATCCCTCTAGCCTGTGCCAGGCCCAGCTGAACTTTGTTTCTGTTTGTGCAGAGTGTATTTGATGAGCTGGATGGAGAAGAAATGCGTCGAGCCCGGACAAGGTCTAACCCCTATGAGATGATCCGCGGAGCTTTCTTTCTGAACAGGTTTGTAGAATGTCTGGTAGTGCAGTCCCTTTCCCATTTATGTCCATTTTCAGCTGTGGGAGCCAAGGATGAAACTTAACAAGGCCCTATTTATGTGTTCACAGGGCTGCAATGAAGATGGCAAATATGGACCATGTCTTTGACTACATGTTTACAAACCCTAAGGACTACCAAGGGGTGAGTGCCTCTAACTTTCAAACAGCAGTGCTTTCTCAGAGAACGTGGAAGGTGGGAAGAAAGGAGAATCCTTAGGATACTAGCTGGGAAAACAGGTACCTGAAAGATTCCTCTGAGCAGTGTAGTTTATGGGGTATGTGGTTTGACTGACGGGAGCAGTTACGGGTCAGTAGAATTTCCTCAGTTTCCTTTTGCAGGTGCCTTTGATAAAGGAGTATGATGCAGAGCTGCTCTACTTTGCTGATGTGTGTGCTGGTCCCGGAGGCTTCTCTGAATATGTCTTGTGGAGGCGCAAGTGGCATGCAAAAGGATTTGGCATGACCTTGAAAGGACCAAATGATTTTAAACTGGAGGACTTCTATTCTGCTTCCAGTGAGCTCTTTGAACCTTATTATGGTATGTCGTGCACCCATGAGTGTTACTTGATGTTTTTGCTTATGCTGCAGCCTCTGTATTAGTGGAAGGGTTGGTATTGATACCAGCAGAGGGATCTAGGAGAAGCCTAGGGAACCATTTTGCAAGGTAGAAGGGGGCTGTCATTGGAGAAAAGGGTTGAGATTGGTAAGCTTGCATATCAAGTCATTCTTCTGCACTTATTACCAGTCTGGCCTGGGTATGTGTTTCATTGTAGTAGTTGATATTTGAGTACTTTGCTTATCTGAACATTATAGAGTGTTTTAAGATTGCTTGGCAATGTTTTTCTCACATCACTGATCTCAGCCTGAAACACAGTGAACGAGATGACTTATCATAGAATCATAGAATTGTGTGGGTTGGAAGGGACCTTAAAAATCATCTAGCTCCAATCTCCCTGCTGTGAACAAGGACACCTTCCAGGAGACCAGGTGTCTTAAAGCCCCATCCAAGCTGGCCATGAACAGAGACTGGGCATCCACAACTTGTCTGGGCAATGTGTCCCAGTGACTCATCACTCTTGAGTAAAGAATTTCTTGCTAAAGTCTATTTTAAATGTATCCTCTTTCAGTTTAAAGCCATTATCCATTATTCTGTCACTATACTCACCAGTAAGAAGTCCCTCCCCATCTTTCCTGTGGCCCGCTTTAGGTACTGAAGGGTGCCTAGACTCCCTAGAGCCTTCTCTTCTCTAGGCTAAACAGCCTCAGTGTTCTCAGTTTATCCTCATGGGAGAGGTGCTCCAGCCTCCTGATGTGCCCAAAGATCTATTAGCAGAGCCAGAGATAGAAACCTCATTTGCTCAACTGTCAGCATGTTTCTATATCAGTTTCCTAGCTGTGCTCTGATAATTGATTGTGGGCTCTTAGTAGAGATAAATAAAACAGATTTGGGCTAGAGGCTGTATCTGAATCACTGTGACTAAATGAGCTGCTTAATCCAAGGATATTTATTATGTGAACATGTTCTTCCTTGCTTTGAGACAGACTAAACAGGTGTACACAGACAATTGCTGCATCTCATCTCATCTATCGTAACTTGTTAATCTTGGTGATCTGTTTGAGCCCTCTATCTGCCTCACCTTTAGGATTAAGAGGGGAAATCCAAGGATTGCTAGTATTCGTGCTTCTTATTTCAGACTATATAAAAGAAACTGGAAGGTGACTGTCTTGTAGAGAAGAGTTTGCTTTTCCATTGTTGTGCCTTGTGTGGTTTTTTTTTTTCTCTCCACCACTGACTCTTGTTGGCTGCCGCTCTTGACACCTGACCATGAGCTCTTAGAGAATGTTTAGTAGCACTTAAGGATTAGATCTTAGTTAAAGTGAAGGTTCATGGCAAGGGCAGCAAGGCAGATAAACACCTCGTTCTAATGGTTGCAGTGTTCGGATCTTCATAGCTCAATGGAAACTGGTATTATGGAGAGGAGGAGATACCTGGAGAAATTAATAGCCCAATGATTTTGATTAATTTTCTTGATCCCTTTCTGTTTTGCTATTAAGTCTAGTGAGGTGTGTACAGACTCTCTTCCACTGATGGGAAGGAAGTAGCCTGCCATGATATTTCTGTTGTGAAGAATGGTAACAAATTCCAGTGTCACTTCACTTATTGACAAGATGGTCGGTGAGGAGTTTAGTTATCAAAACACTATCATGCATCCTGATCTCTTCTGCTTTCCAGTCCTCCAGTTGAGGTAATAGAATCTGTAGTTGTAGAAGATTTATAGGGACTAATACCAAATACAAGTTCAGGCTTCCTAAAGGCAGAATTAGTGAGCTCTAGAATACACCTTAGGTCAGCTTTACAAAACACCAGCTGGAGGGCAATGTAGCTCTCTTTAAAAAGAGCCATATGGAAGAACTGTGTAAGTATTGGTGCACAAACCCTATGTCTCTTTCCCTACTCCGTTTATAAACTTCACATTTTTTTCGGGGGTTGCTTTTTTAAAGCCCAAATTACATTGTGTTTGAAAATAGACTGTTATGTTTCTTTGGAATTATTTGAATTCTTAGTAGAAGGTTACAAATACACAATATAAAGAATTTTGCCTTGTCTGTAATAACGTGTTTTTAACAGGTGAGCTGTGCAGTAAGGTTGAATCTTACATTTTCAGTAGGTTGAGCTATGTGCCCTTCCTGCTTGGATGAGAATATTGTGTTGTCATATAGTCCTCATTTGTCTATTGCTGAGGCTAATATACAACACATCCTTTGAGCATGGTTATTTTATGGTCTTGTTTCAGCCTGACCACACAATATGAATAATTTTTCTAAATTAAATAGCATCTTTGGTGGTGAACAAGGGACTTTGTTAATGCTTATTCGCCTATCAAGGTCTTCGTAATTTCTGACTAAATGTTGAGGGAATACAGTAGATCATCTGCACATACTGATCTTTTGTTTGAACTTGCAAACGTGTTATTGATTGTCTCCTTTTTTTCCTTAGGAGAGGGTGGGATTGATGGAGATGGAGACATTACTCGATCAGAGAACATTACTGCTTTCCAGAATTTTGTTTTGGACAATACTGATCACAAGGGAGTGCATTTCTTAATGGCTGATGGGGTTGGTCAATTTCTTTTTCTTCCTGTGCTAAAAAAAACCAGACAAAACTGACACCTTGGTCTGCATACAGCAGGGTATTTAACATGTGTCTGTAGCTACTGTGAAATTCTGCAAGGCTTGCCATTAAAATTCCTGGTGTCGGTTCGTTTATTTAAAGAAACAGAAATGATCATGATTCCATGATTTAGTTCCTCAGAATCCTTTGCTTGACCAACAGATGTGTGGAGATACTAATCATATGCTATGTGCTTTGCAGGGTTTCTCAGTGGAGGGTCAGGAGAATCTGCAAGAAATCCTAAGCAAACAACTCATGCTTTGCCAGTTCCTTACAGCACTGTCCATTGTCCGGACAGGTACGTTTTGTCCATTAAACTTCCTCCTTCTCTAAGGTGTGGGTGGCTCTGGGGAATGTTGCTGTACAATTTTTATTAGTGCCTTGAAGTCTGCTCTGCTGTGAGGCCAAGTTGCACAGAATTGAATGTGTACACATAAATCCTGAGATGGTTGTCACAAAGGTAAGAGAACTGGTCAGAAAAATAAGATAATCTCCATCTATTTTGCTTTTAATGAAAGGCATGAGTTAAAATACATTAATTTAAAGCACTTAATATGTTGGGTTATGTAGCTGTTTTGGGGTAAGGTCATGCAGTGGGATAACTGGATAATCTATCTGAGTTTTATGGCACTAGCTGGACCAGCTTCCTGAATATTCCAGGTGATTGGAACAGAGTGGTCTTTATCCAGTTCATCCTTTCCTCTAACTTCTGAAGGCTTTTCTCCTTTAAATCTGCCATGTGTGTGATCAGAACAAATGATGCCTCACCCCGTCTTAGCTGTACCTCATTGCTGCTAAATGATGGACCTTACAGCTGTGTCTGATTTTGATGGCTCCTCTCTTCCACTGAGTTTAGTTAGCCTTTGGCACTGATACAGAAGACAAATGGTAACAAAATGATCATTTTTATCTTATGCCTTATGTTTCGAAGAACCTGAGGCAAGGATCTACTTAGCAGTAGTCTCAAATGTGATATGATAGAAGGCTGAAGCCTTCTTTAAGTCCTTCCTACATGAGTGGATGATAGTTCTGTAAAAATGCCAGCTTTTTGCTTGGGGAATTTGAGAATCTTGCTTGAAGGAGAGGGGCAACACAGACTTTTTTCTCTCTAGATGGCAAGTTATTCTCTTTAGGTAGCATCTTTAGAGTCTTCTCCATTAGTCTGAGGTTCCTTGTTGCATATATCAGTTGGTTCTCTTCCCTGGAGGCTTTGGGATAACATGCTGCCATGCTGTAGGGCACAGTTTGGGCCTGGAAGGGACGGATGGGGGATAGATAGAAGGTTTGGTTGTGAGACAGCCTACATACAGATTAGATTCTGGTCAAGGGAATTCTTTTCTCTACTTGCTACAGAGACATTGGGAAGATGGTTCATGAAGCCTTGCTGGCCCACTTCATAACTGTGTTCTGGATGCTGTTTAATTGCACAAACCCCCTGTTATTAGTTCTGCAGAAGGATTGAGGTGCTTGGTATCTCCTTGTTTCTTTATAATCTGTTGGCATTTGTGCACTTCCTCTCTTTTTTTTTTTTTCCAGGAGGACATTTTGTCTGCAAAACCTTTGACCTGTTTACTCCATTCAGTGTGGGACTTGTTTATCTGCTGTATTGCTGCTTTGAGAGAATTTGCATCTTTAAACCTGTGACAAGCCGCCCTGCTAACTCGGAGAGGTGAGATGCTTGAGCATGAGGGTCTACTAAAGAAAACCATCCTCTAAATACAGTGATAGATGGATTTGGGTAAGCCTAGTGGGAAGCTTTGTGACCTGCCTCAATTAGCAGCTTTCTTGGAGGAGGAAACATTTTAGATATTTAGCAAATTATGGGCAAGGTAAAGATGGTATTTGCCAAATTGCCCTTACGGGAAGGAAGCTGTGGTGGATATATAACAAATCCTATTTTGCATAAAACAACTATGGTTTCAGTGAAGCCAGAGGATCTGTAAGAGGTTGGACAGGAGCTGGCACTGTGTGCTCACAGCCCAGAAAGCCATTTGTATCCTGGGCTGCATCCAAAGCAGTGTGGCCATTAGGATGAGGGAGGGGATTGTGCCCCTCTGCTGTGCTCTGGTGAGACCCCACCTGGAGTGCTATATCTATCTCCAGGGTCCCCAGCGCAGGAAGGAGTTGGACAAGTTGGAGCAAGTCCAAAGGAGGAACACCAACATGATTAGAACATGATGGAGCACATTTCCTGTGAGGAAGGGCTGAGAGAATTGGGATTGTTCAGCCTGGAAAAGATAAGGCTTAGGGGTGACCTAACTGGGGCTTTCCAGTACTTTAAGGGAGCTTACAAGAAAGGTGGAGGGGGACTTTTGCCAAGGACATACAGTGACAAGAGAAGAGGGAATGGATTCAAACTAAAAGAGAGTAGGTTTAGGTTAGATATTAGAATGAAGCTCTTTACTGTGAGGGTGGTGAGGCACTGGAACAGGTTGCCCAGAGAAGCTGTGGATGCCCCATCCCTGGAGGTTCAAGGCCAGGTAGGATAGGGGCTTGTGAGCAACCTGGTTTAGTGGAACGTGTCCATGCCCATGGCAGGGGGTTGGAACTGGATGATCTTTAAGATCCCTTCCAACCCAAACCATTCTATGATCCTGTGATACTATCTGTGTTTTCATTGTACCTGTCAAGTTCAGTAGAACTGATTTACTACTTGAGAGAAATCTTGGGGGTTTACATAGGGTTGCATTTCCCTGTCTTTCCAGAGCATAGAAAATGTACGATGACTCAGTGATAGGTGAGAGATTGCATCTTCTTAGGGATATCCAGTAGGAAAGAGTTCCTAGGATTTGGGAAACTGTCCTTATAATGGGAGTGTGGCAGAAAAGTTGGCTGTGTGAAAGAACTGAACCCACCTGATCTCTCTGCCTTGCTCTGCAGGTACGTGGTGTGCAAAGGCCTGAAGTCAGGGATTGACGATGTGCGGGATTACCTCTTCACAGTGAACATCAGGCTCAACCAGCTGCGCAATTCTGACGTGGATGTCAATCTTATTGTCCCATTGAACGTGATCAAAGAGAACCAGGATTTCTACAATTACATTGTCCAATCCAATGAAAAGTGAGTGGGAGATGAGGGCTGCTGGCTGTAGGCAGATTAATTTAGCATGGCTTTCAGGTGTAACTTCCTGCACGCATGGAAGTACTTGTTGATGCTGCCACACTGCCCTACTTTTGTTCCCTCAGAGGCTGAGCAGAGCAGGGGGACTCTGTGCAGACAGAAATGCTGTATTAGACTGTTTGGCCTCTGAGTACTGTGTAGAAAAGAAAGTACTGCCGAATTCATTCCAGTGATCATCCTGTCAGTTTGAATCATGTTAGCTAAGGTCCCTCATTGCTCTGCGAATCAGACTGACTTCCCCCTGTTGTCCCAGCACTCTTTCTTGTTTTGAAGAGTAGAACAATCTTGGTGGTGATTAATTTGTTCCCTGACTAAAACTTTTCTTCTCTTTCAGCCACTGCAAAGTTCAGATAAAGGCACTAGCCAAAATTCGTGCCTTTGTTCAAGACACGTGAGTATATTCCTCTGGCTTCTGGGGAGGACTGAATTAACCTACTATTAATGAATTGCTCTGCTGTTGTTTAATAAGTTCGTGATTTGAGCTGGTACTTGTATTGGCCTTTGAAGCCAGGGAAATGAAAAGCGCTTTTAGGTAGCTCAGTTTGTGTCTCTACCTGAGTTATTTGCAGAGACGTGTGGGTGGCTGGAGGAGTCCTGAAAATTGATGGTCTGTTATCACCCTTGCTGAGAAGGCTTCCATGCATTGCATAATTTCCAGTTACCATAAGTGAGCCCGCTTCTTAGCGGGAATGTAAGCAGAAAAGTAACTTGCAGCTGGTATGTTCAATTCAACAGTAACCATCCAAGCTGAGTGTGCTTCATAGTTGTTCATTTTTCCAGGGGCAGTTCAGAGCATCTAAGTTACAGACCTAGAATTACCTAAAGCTTGACGTTAATTTCTTTTATAAAACTAAAGCCTTTGCAATGTTTTCCTGCCATGACTTTTCTGTTCAGGTGTTATTCAGACATAATACATGGTAGAAAGCTGAGTAAGTATGGTAGTTAGGAATTGTCTTAGAGCTGATTCTACCTTGACACTGTTTTTTGTATGGCCTTCAGCAGGTCTTCAGTGTTATTCTTAAGTAGGGCTGTGTACCCAGCTCTTGGAGATTAGCATAAGTTTGTACAGATACATAACTTGTAGAAAATATTTATACCCAGTGGAACTTTCATGGAATGAAGTGATGGCTGATAGTCAGAAATGCAGACCACGAAACAAAGCTAAACACAGGAACTGGAGGGTGGGGAGGGAAGG
Source organism: Machaerirhynchus nigripectus (assembly GCA_013397975.1). Lineage (NCBI taxonomy): Eukaryota > Metazoa > Chordata > Aves > Passeriformes > Dicruridae > Machaerirhynchus > Machaerirhynchus nigripectus. The sequence goes on along the minus strand of VZRQ01004652.1, from coordinate 1,011,127 downwards.
CAACATCCTCTTTTGTACAACTTGTTGTGGTGCAGTTCATGTTTGTTGTTCCCAAGCCAGATGCTGAAAGTTCCAAATTTTATAGGGCTGGGATATATAATGCTGTAAGATCAAGGACGTTTCACCATCCTAACAGTCTGCTGTCTTTCTTTAGAACGCTGAGTGAGCCCCGACAGGCTGAAATCCGAAAGGAGTGTCTCCAGCTGTGGGGGGTAAGTAAGGTGGCAAGCACGCAGATTGTGAAGGTGTCCTTGCTGTAGTGAAACAAGACTGGAGCTGCAGTACAGATAGGCCTTTCTAGACAGAGGCTTAATGTCTTGTCTTGTGGGAAAGTCAGAAACCGTTTCAAGCTGTTTATGTAATCAAACATGATGTCCCTGATTTATGGTGTATGGCTTAACTGAGCAGGCTTCTTTGCAGTTGAGAATATTTCAGTGTACACAGGGTGAATGCAGCACCTAGATCCCAAGCAGCAGAGCTCTCTAAAAGGTCTTGTTTTGAGTCTGCAGATTCTGTTTCCTGAGCTTTTGACTGCAGTGGGGCCATAGATATGACAGTCAGTTTCACAGGCTGATTGTATGTCTTTGATGAAAGGGTATTTCATCAAAACATGCATGAAATCAAAGGTTTAGACCAAATCTTTCTGGAGTTGCCAGTTGGTTTCTGTGAGATGTGGTATACCTACATTAAATTTGCAAAACATGTGACACGTTATATTTGCCACATGACATCTCTTCTTCATCTGGAATCCCAAGAGCAGGAGTTTTTGGGGCAGGATGTTCTGTCCTATATTGAAACCAGAAATGTTTCTTTGAATGTGCCAAAGAATAACAGTATCAATTGTTTGGATTTGTTTTCAGATTCCTGATCAGGCTCGTGTTGCTCCTTCATCTTCAGATCCCAAGTCCAAGTTCTTTGAGCTGATCCAGGTAAGGCCTTGCCTAGAGTCCTTTCATACAAATATAACTTTTTTTCATATTGGAATTAAGAGATGAAGAAGCTAATCCTGGATTATTGTTTCATGTAGAAGTTGTGTTTGCCTGCCTGTTGATGTATTGTGTCTGTATTTCCTTTTCCATACTTTGCTCTTTAGGGCACAGACATTGATACCTTCAGTTACAAACCCACTCCTCTGAATTCCAGCACACTGGAGAAAATTCGCCAAGTGTTAGATTACCGGTGTATGGTGTCTGGAAGTGAGCAGAAGTTCCTCCTGGGGTTAGGGGTAAGCGCTAAGAAGAGTCTGGGAGTTTTGCTAATTCATTTCAGTGCTACTGTTCTGTCTTGCAGTTTCATCCCATCCTTTCCTGTCCTTAAAGGCCTAAAAGAATCCCTATCAGCAGTACCTGAGACTGCTAGTTATTTATGTTTCTTTCTCCTGATGCCACTGCTTTTCACACTAATTAACCCTGTTTCTGTAATCTCAGCCTATACAGAGACCTGCACTCCTGCTTGTATCTCTAATTATCTTCACTTTCCTTTTAAGGGTGTTCTCTTTCTGGTTCTTTGTGTGGGTGTGAAAATTCACTGGCAGATTAGAATCGATGTTTTTGTTCCTTTGCTGTAGAGGTTAAGGTTCTTCCTTAAAACTTATGACAAAGAAACTGCCTGTGACAACCTAGGACAAAAAAATTCTCTGACAGTTGCTCTGCAACCTCAAGTTAGAGGTCTCTTCTCCACCCCTGCCCTCAGGAAGCCTTGGCTGAATCTGACTCTGTCTTTATGTACAGAAATCACAGATCTACACCTGGGGTGGTCGCCAGTCAGATCGCTGGACAAAGCTGGATTTGAAAACGGAGTTGCCACGAGATACTCTTCTCTCTGTAGAGATTGTTCATGAGCTGAAAGGAGAGGTAGGAGCCTTCTCTCTCCCTTACCATGTTGCTGCAAATACAAAGAGCAGTTTCACCTCATCTCTGTAAGATACTGCAGAATAAATGTTCCATCTGTGTCAGATCCAAGTTGGGTTTTTTTGTATATGATCTTTAGAGTAACTATTTTGGATTAAGTTCCCTCTTTCTGTCTAGTGCTAGAGATATGAACTTTCAACATTGTTTCGAAAACACTTCGTACCTGGTGTGTTGCTATTCTATGTGGAGCTGCAGATGACATTGCCACCATGACCTAATGTGTCTGTGGCTCTTTGGGTACATAACTGCTAAGTAGTGACTGCAGGCTGTAGGGTAAAGATCTTTATGGTATATTCACAGTGTAAGGTGAAAAATCCCAGCTGCCTGGGAGTTTCCCTGCCCTCTTGCACCTCAGATGAGGATACTGTAGTGCACTGGGCTTTGTGATAACTGATAAGGCATAGATAGCTGGTGATGGCAGCTGTGGTCTCGCCTTCTCTCCCTTCCCTAAGACACAACCGGGTATTTGAGATACACCAGTTTTTGGAGGATGCCATGTTACTATTTAATGGGCAGCAGGGAATTTGTGTACTTCTAATATCTGGAAAGGTGCCTTCTTGCTAGAAGAGATGTCCTGTCAAAAAACAGGCTATAAATCAAAGCTGAAATATCAACAGTCTGAATAATAAATCTCTGTATTGCCCCCCTTAGGGGAAAGCCCAGCGAAAAATCAGTGCCATCCACATCCTTGATGTCTTGGTGCTGAATGGCAATGATGTTCGAACACAACATTTCAACCAGAGGTATGTAGGGTCTGGAGAAGCTTTTTTCTTGTACATGAGTAGGAGTGACCTGGAAGCAGTGTTCAGACAAAAAGCAGAATACTGAGCACAGGGAGACAAGTGCATTCAGCTGAAACACTGCTATAAAGATGAACTGTGAATGAAGCTGCTCTGAACTCAAGTACATATGGGCTTTTCCAACTGTGTCTTCTCTGTGTATGAGGGCAGCTCTAGCTTCTTTCTTAGTGTAGGGTGAGCTAGGCACAGCTGGGGTAAACTGACCATTCTGGGAATATAAATGAGCAGAGTTGATAACTGGCTGAGGGAGAAAGAACAAGTCCCTCTGTTTCCTTCCTCAGGGACACGATGTCTCTGCTAGTCCTGCTAGCCTGATAAATATATCAGTGTTCAACAGCATGTGGGCTTATAGAGTAAGCTATGGAGACTCATTCGTCATGGATAATAGGCAGTATCACTGGGCACTGAATTGGGAGGGTGGGGTGAAAAGAAGTCTTGCTGGACCCATTTGGCTAGCAGTGGAGGCAGTCTGCATGTCCTGAGTTGTGTAATCAGTTACTCTGTTGAAACTGTTACCTACCTGCTGTGCCAAAGACCTCATTAAATTGCTGGGTTCTCTTTCCATGTTCATTCAGGATTCGGCTGGCGGAGAAGTTTGTCAAGGCTGTTTCTAAACCCAGCCGGCCAGATATGAACCCCATCCGGTGAGTGACACCTCCTCCCCTCAGCCTGGCGTGCTTTGGTGTCAGCGTGTTGGGGGACCTGAAGGGGAGTTAAGTTTTAAGCTGAAATTCATAGTTCTGTTGTGTTCTTTGGAAAGAGGCTAAAAGCTTTTTATGTATTTAAGGTATATCTTGTTAATGGAGAAGTTGTGCCCTCCTTTCACACGTCAAACAGTCAAATTTTCATCATAGGTGGATGGGCTGGTGTTGATTCCAAATATGTGTGATTGCAGGTCTAGCACCCAGTGAGCTTAATCAATGCAAAGAATTCTGTCCTTGTCAGCCCTGAAGGGTCAGCAGCAGTACAGTGATGCTGACTGTTAGTAAATGCAGTACTGACCAGCATCTGTGAGGACCAGGCTTTGGTTACAACCCCCAGGAAACTTCCTGACAAAGGGCTTCAGCTTTGGTTGTCTCCTGGCCTTCCAGTTCGTTAACTTTACTGCAGTGGAGCATAAGAGCACCACTGTGAGGGCATCAGATATGTATTGTGGACAAAACAGCTTCTCATACAGAAGCTAGAAGTGCAGCAATATTATGAAAGAATTTGGAGGAGGGGAAAGAGGATGTTCTCCTTGATGGCATAATGAAAGATAATGAGTGGAATCTCAGCCTAACGACAAGGAGACAGTTGTAATAATTGGAGGAGCCCAAAATGTTGGGGAAGGCTGAAGGTGAAGTGAGAAGGAGAGATGGGGAAATGGATTGCAGAGGGGTCGTTTGCTGCTCTTGTGGAAAGGGTTAAAGTGTTTCTGCTGTGCTCTTTGAAGCCTGATGCTTGTAGCAGTATGTGGGAAATGAGTGGTTAGGGTGTCTGATCAGAGGCAGTGCTTTTTTAACTGATTGTTTTTCTGTGTCTCTGAACAACAAAACCAGTTTGATGTAATGACAGAATGATGACTCAAAAAAATCTTTCCTGATTAAAAAAAAAAGCTCTTTTTACCTCAGGGTAACTAACAAGTTTGTGGCATCTCTGAGGATAATAATAGTGAAGATCAGGTTGTTTAATTTTACTGTGAAGCCATGGGACTGACCTTGGTCAATTTATCTGATGGGAAAACAAAAGCATTTGACTTTCACCGTTTCTACTTTTCTCTGTAGTCAATCTGAGGTAAAAATGCACAGCTTCCTTAGTGGCAAGGATGCTTATCTGCCGCTTACAGCAATCCAACCGTAAGGATGCAGGTGCCAGGTTTTCTCAAGCCAGGAAAAACTAGGCACTGAAGCATAAGATAGAAGAGAAAGGTGAACCTCAGTTGTGCCTGACTTACCTCATGCTGTATCAAATCAACCATTTGGCTGCTCCCTGTAGCTGGGCAGAAAAAAGAGCACACTTTAAACTTCTTTGAAATAATGTTTTTGTCTTTTCTTCCCAGAGTGAAGGAAGTATACAGATTGGAAGAAATGGACAAGATTTTTGTGAGGTAAGCAATTGGTGCAAATAAAACATCAGGGCCTACTGAGGTTATCAGTCACTGGTGCACAGGAATGGGAGAGATAGAGCTAGAGGAGTCATGAAGAAAGAGCTGTTGGAGCTCAGGGTGGCTGCTGTTCCTGAGATGCTGCTGACTCAGAGCATCATTCTGCTGTATTCTGATGTCGTAGATGTGGCCAATGCACTTCATAACAGCCGGAGTAGCAACAGTGCTTGAATTTGGGTGCAGAAGTATCAGTGGCTTCTCAGTGGCCTGAATGGTCAAGAATTCACACTTGAAATAGGAACCCCATTTGGATTAATTATGGTAGCTCATCACAGATTTTTCACCATAACACTCAATTTGCAGCCTGATCTAGAGAGGTCTGACTGGTTTCTCTTGTCCTTTGTGGGAAGGCACAACCCCAAACTCTTCAGGATGCGATGATTTGGTCCTGTCCTGTGCAATGCTTTCAGTTCTCGCTGTGATATTCTGGAGAAGGGGTGCAGGTGGTGCGATGTGTGCACAAGCATGGTAAAGGAAGAATCAATCTCTATCACTGCCTTCTCTCAATATTTAGGTTAGAGATGAAAGTCATCAAGAGTTCAGGGGGAATGCCCCGGCTGTCCTACACTGGCCGAGATGACCGGCACTTTGTGCCCACAGGACTCTACATCGTACGGACTATGAACGGTAGGAAGAGTCCCCACTCCCTCTCAGCTTTTCTTTGTCTCTCCAAATAAAAAGTATTGACCAGGCATGCTCTCCTTGTAACTTGGTAAAAAATGAATGGCAATATTCCAATGGCTAGAGATTAAGTGTTTGCATGGAATGAGGGCAGCTTGGATTTGGGTACGGTTTAGGGTGTTTATTATGTAATAGATTGTTCTGTTGTGGGTTGATTAGCTATTGTGTGGGTAATTCCATTTATTTACATGACTGATTAACCTTCTTTTTTAATGAGATAGTAATTTTTCATCAAGATGTTTTCCAGAGTAATAGGACATGAAAATACCCTGTTTCAAATGTCAACTTCTAAATGCAGGGAGATGGGATTTTTCTCAGTGAATAGAGAACAGCTTGGGAAGCAGGTTGTCTTGGGGGAAGGAAGGAAGGAAAAAGGAGTAATGGAAGGATCACAGTTATTCTTATAGATTCCTCCTCCTTACTTGCACTGGTATGTGTATTTCTTCTGTGATTGTTTTCCCCCTTTTATTTTTTATCTGATCCCTGTAACCCTTCTGCTAGATCCCTGGACAATGGCATACAGCAAAAACTTCAAGAAGAAATTCTTCTTCAACAAAATGACCAATGTAGCGACATACAACCTCCTTCCTGAAGCCATTGCACCTTTTCAGTGAGTATGAGCCAGAGCTGAGGCTAGGGATGGGTATCGGTCTGCGAGTGTGTGCCTGGGTATTTGGAAGGGAGCTCAGGAGTGCTGTGTCCTTGCAGTCGTTTGCAGTGCAAGCGCAGCTGGTCGCCAGCAGGGTGTGCTGCAGGAGCCGGCACATTCTCAGGCTTTCAGGAAACTGCTGGTGCAGAATCACGGATTTTGCAATTAATGGCTATGAATAACAAACATCTCACAACTTTGTTCTGCTGTCTGCAGCAGAGTACAAGTTACTGAACCTCCTGCACACGGGGAAGTAGAAATTGAGCCCAGCAACTGTAGTTTGCGGCATCTCTGTATTTAACATGTTTGGTTGGAAGCTGCTAATTTAAAAGCAAGTTCCAGGCTCTGGAATAACCTGTGGGAAGCTGGGAACTTTTTTTAAAGAGAGTGTGAGAGAAAAACAGTGGCTCCTTGGGAAAGGATGGAGTGGCTTGTCACTGGACAGTCATTAACATCATGGCTGCTGAAAACCATCTGTATCTACTGAGTGCTAGGCTGAGGGCATTACCCAAGTACAGCAAATCCTGAGTCTGATGCCTCAGGGCTCGTGGGTAGAGGTGTTCTGCACTACCACCATTACTCAGGACTGTGCCTCTGAGTGAGAACTTGACATGGAATAGCACTCCTGGTTTTCTCACTTAGAACCTCCTTACCTGTCTTAGAGCAGCACTTTCAAGAATCCTTAAGCCTTTCTTCATGTGGTGAGTGGCAGAACAGGCTTAAAAAGAGAGGCACATGATGCTTTTTCCCTCCGTGTGTCTGGATGGGGTTAGTTCTGCCTATGTACTCTGAAATAGGCCAGCATGAACCTACAGGAATGGCTGAGGAGGTGGAGGGAGTGCTTGTGTGGGACTCCAGAAGGGATGTGTTGTGGTTAGTGAGTACTAATATGTCTGTAATTAGCCACTGACATGTGCTCTTGTCGCTGTGCTAGTACTGCTTTGTTACACCAGAAGCACTAAATAAGCTATGAATATTAAGTGTCAGTGATTGTACAAAACTAAAGGCTGCTGTGTTGGCAGTAATTAGCAGCTCTGATTTCATTATGGCTGGGACTGTGTTGATGCAGTGAGGGAGGGCTGTGCTTGATGGATGGAGTGGGAGATGGCATTGTAGGACCAGAACTCTGAGCAGCCAAGCAGGGCTCAGTTATTTCACACGAGGGGAAAGAGGGAATGATTGCAGCTGCTTTTGTACAGTGGGAAGTGCTGTTTGTTTGCAAAGCTCCATAGGACAGCTGTTACTGATTATAATAGGTATGTGGTGAGTAATTAGGGTGCTGCTCCTGGCAGACTTTCTAAATTCTTCAGTAAGGCCTTTCCATTGCCTGCAATGACAGTTTCATCCTCTAAGAAACTTGGGGGGAGGTAGGTTTTTTTCCCTAGTGACCTGACTCTTTCCAACAAATACTGAACTGAATTTGAGTGAAGCTAGAATTAACAAGTTTGTTTCCACGGAAATCTCTTAGGCTTAGGCTTGGCTGTTGCTGTACTTTGAGGGCTGTAGAATTTGTAAGGTGAATGAATGAATACACTGGTCTTTTCTAAGTTCCCTGTTCAAGTATTTCTATGTGGCTCCCTGCAAGGGCAACTGTCTCTGGCTGGGATGAAAGTGTTTTCCTTTCCCTTCCCTGCCAAACTAATCTTGCTCTCCTCTCTGCCCACAGTGTCTGCCATTACAGCCGCCTCTTCTGGGAATGGGGGGAAGGTGTCAAAGTGCACGACTCTCAGAAAAGACAAGATCCAGAGAAGCTATCAAAGGAGACTGTCCTGTCTTTCATCCAAGCACACTACCCCTAACCCTGCTCTCTTGAGGGTGCAGGGAGGGGCTGAGCCCAGCTTGGATTCTAAAGGGACTGATGGGACTGGGAAGGCTCCACAACTTCTATCCTGGTGTTCTCCAGAGCTGATTTCCTGGAGATGATCGAACCAGAGGGTGGTATGCAGACGGCACAGGATGAGGCTTTACCCTGGTAGTGTATATAAGAGTACAGCCCAGGTAGCACTTGGTGCCAGAGTACCCAAGGTGACTCCTGGAGCCAAGGCCTAGTGTCCTTTTGTCCTGACCTACTGTATGCATGAGTTGGAGGGGCTGGCAGCTTTCTTTGCTCCTGTTCAAACATTCGGCAAGGTTTGTGGAGCTCTGTGTGTGCCAGAACTCTCCAGGCTTCTGCTTCTCTTGCAGTGTGGGAAGGAGCAGAGATGTTTTGATGGCAGAGCTGGGCAACAGCACATTGAAGCAGCCCTGCATTGTTCCTGGCAGCTGTCTCCTTGGCCTTGTCAAAGGCTACACTATCCAGTGGAGGGTGTTAAGTCTTTGTCGAGCTGTGGGCAAAAGTTATGTATTCTTGTCGGTGTCTCCAACACTTCTGTTTATCACGGCACTCAGCTAGCCACTGGCAGTTCTTATGTGATGGTTCCCTGTCAGACAAAGGCCAGTGCAGGTGATGAGTAGAGTTCCTGGCACAGATCTGATGTGCTTACACCTCTGCAAGCTGCTGTGACAAGGATTTCCCCTCTCCAGGTTAGTGACTGATGCCAAGCCAGCAGCCTGGGGGCTAATTTGTGAAACTGTACCATGGTTGGTGTATGTGCTTCATGGTACTTCTGAGACCAAGGTGCTTTGATTCTTGGTACTCGACATTATTACCTAAACCTTCAGGGAGGAAAGTGGATGTGGGAGGGAACACGCAAAAAAGCTAGGATGCTGAAGTCTCTGGAAGAAATGATGGGAATGTCTAACTTAGTTAAAAAGACCCAGGGCTTCAGTAGAAAGATATCTTGACTTTAACCATGTTGGTTAATCAGAAGAAATCCTGTCCCCTGACTGTGCCCATTGGAAAGGTTACCAGACTTTCCTTTTCAAATATTAGAGTGGCTTTGAAATCCTCTGTATCTCATTTGGCTCTGGAACTGCATCTGGGGTGAAGGCGCAGAGCCAGGAAACTCTCAGTGTGGCATTTGTGTCAAGACTTCTCCATGCACTTCTGTGCCAGGCTCACAGTTGGCTTCTGTTGCATGTTTTACCTTCACTTCTGGCTTCCATGGCACTTTGCCAAGTCTTCCGCATAAATCAGAAGATAACACATAGTTGAATGCTTTTGGACAAGCAGCAAGATAGCCCCCTTTTTTTTGTTTTGTTTTTTGTTTGTTCTTGGCTTGTTTTTAAACACAGATTGGCAGTAGGGAGAAAAGTGATTTAGGGGTTTGTCTGAACTGTGCCTTAAGGAAAGCTATAGTTCTAGAATCTATAGCAGTTGTTTAGAGTGTCTTTTTCTCCACATACACATGAATGATTTGAACAAGCCTCTGCAGCAAAACATAGAAATTTTCACTTAGACACAGGTCTGTCGAAGCAGCTGAAGGACTGCAGGCTGTTAATGCATCCTCTTGGCTGATCTGTAGACCCTCTCTGCTCTCAAACTGGTAAAACATGTATGAAAGAAATGGTGGCTCTTCCCGCTAAACAAGAGGTGTGTCATTGGTAGCTTTGTCTTGACAAAGGCACTTCCATGAGGGAGGAGGAGGAATCTCTCCCAGTGGGCAATAAAGTACCTCAACCTCTGGTGTCCAGGCCTGTGTGTACAGTTGGCTTTTTTAAACCAACCAGCAGTTTGAGTTCTGAGGACCTCTGTGGACTGCCTTGAGGCTGTCCCAGTGCCAGCAATGTGTGCTGCTCCTTCTGCCAGGCTCCTTAGCGGAGTGTTGTGTCCTCAGCTCAGGGCTTTTGGCTCCTGTGGGTTGGCAGAGAGAAGAGTGATAGGAAGTAAACTAGGATCAGTGTAGGCCTTGGAGGGTACAAAAAAACCTGGTCAGTCTGCAGGGTAGCTTTTATGAATGGATATTTTGTTTATTCAGTTGTCTCTAGTTCCTCATTTTAATTTGCTTTTATTTTTTTTTTAATGCACTGAACTTTGATTCTGAATCTCCCTTTAGGAAGGCAAGCAGGAGCCACCAAGCTACTTGCTTCCCTGCTGAGGGATTATGTTGGGAAGGGGAGGTGAGGAAGGTCTTGCTGAAGGGAGTGTTTATGTATGTTAATTGCACAGTGTATTGTTACTAGGCTTTGTATCATTTTGTGTTGACTTCTTTGCTTTCATGTTCTATTACGAATACAGCCCCTTTAGTTCACAGCAGTGCTTCTTTCCTTTGCTTCCCACAAATTCGGGCCAGCAGTGCATGTTAGTGTGGCAACAGAGAAATGCCCAGCAGAGTTAAATTTTCAAGGCAGTCCCTTTTAAAGGTTTATGTGGCAAGTTAGAACATTGGAATGAGAGGGCACTACAGGGGACAGTTTCTAGCACTCCCGCTGCATGCTAGGCTTCTGTTCTACTCAAAGGAAGTACATTCCAGCCCACAACAGACCAGTAACCCACTGCTGAGACAGCACTGACCAGAGGGTTAAGTGTTTCTAGGCTTATCATGGTGCAATGTGTGCCACTACGGAGATAGCAGGATGAGAATAAAGCAGTGGCTGTGAGACAGAACAAAACGGGAAAAAAAAAAACCAACCAAAAAACCAAATCCAACCAAAATGAAATTAAAAGGTCAAAAGTCAAAATAAATTTATTTTATTTAAAGCTCTACGAACCACTTCCATCTCTGGGCATTGATAGTAAATTGTCTTCTGCAAGCACTGATTCTCAAAGGCACAAAATGGCTGCCAAGCTCTTATGCACTGGACAGGTAGGCAGATCTTCTCACAGCCCAGGCACCCACATCTCAATGTGGATGCTACCTGCTTGCAGAGATACCTATATCCCCTCTGCTTTTGTGGAGGTAGGATTCCTTTGGTCCTGGAAGTCAGGGTAGAGGAGGAAGCATCTTTAGCTCAGCTCTGGGAACATGTAAAATCACAATACCTACAGATTACCCTTTGAAGCAAGAGCTTGGTCCCTTCAGTTTATGACTGTCACAGGAGCCAGGAAGGCGGTGTGTATACCACCTGAGCTGGGCAGAAAACATCTGTCTGCAATTACAAGGATCCTCTTCAAAAAGAGAATGTATTGCCTTCCTGGATCGGGCTGGATGGTCCTGACTGTGTTTTGGGTAAGATGGCACCACCTTCAGCTCTGCTTGACCTGATTTCCAAGCGCAAGTGTGCTGTGATTTCTGGTTTGTCTTCTGTCCTCCTCAGTTTGCAGAGAAAAATCTTCCCTACAACAAGGCTTGGAGACAATAAACAAGAACAGTAATTTGAAATGCTGATCCTCACCCTTGGGGGAGGCACAATGGTGAGAGGAGGAAGGGCTCCTTGCAGAAGTCATTTTTTCAGCAGGGAGAATTCTTGAGTGCAATCACATCGTCCAGCAGGCGTAAATAAGAGCAATCAGCAATGCCATGGCCACAGCAAGGGCAGCATTCTTGCGATTTTCCTTACGAAGCATGCTCAGTTCTTTCTCTGGGAAACAAATAAAAGACTTGCCTGTGAAGGTTCTTCATGTTGCAGCTACAACTCCTTTCAAAACTCTTTTAAAAGCACAAAGCTACCTTGGCCACAGGCAAAAATGCTGGGAGCAGTATGCAAAGCTGCCAATTATAGGATGTGCTGAATCGGAAGTGACTACCCAAACTAGCAGGAACCCTCTCATTTGCTCTCATCCTGACACTCGTGGTAGCTGTGCTTGGGATTCAGTGCCAGACCAGTTCTTGTTGGCAAATATTATTGCTGTAGGCCTCTACTAAGGACAGCCTGTCATTAGAATAATTGCTTGTTCCCTAAGAGAATGAAGGATACAGGGGGGAAGAGAGCTACTTTTACTATGTTCTAGATGTAACAGCATCGTAGCTCTTTCTAGTGCTAAAATTTAAATACAACTGTGGCCACCTTTGAATGTTGCAGAATCTGTTGCTCACACCTCAGAAGGATCAGTGTGGAAAAGGTCTGAACCTGGACACTCCTATTCTCTCGGGGTTGGAAGCTTTTTAGAGATAGGTTGCTTTCCCTCACCCTGGTTTACGTAAGAACCACAGATGCAGAGAGAGGAAGACAGTGGCTACTTCAATTATAGAGTCCTGCCAATCTCCATTTCTGTTTGGTTCCCTTTACCACAAATGAGAACCCCACTCTTGCTAGTTCTGTTCCACAAAGCTTTGCTGGCTGGTAGAGGCAAGCAGTGAGGCCTCCAGCCTTACACACTGCACGGCCAAACAGCAGTAAGGGTTTGGCAGGCAAGGTTGGGTGTGGACTGTCTCCAGAGAGAGACTGCTTTTGTTGCTGAGTTCATCTGCAGTGACTGCACAGGTTACTGCCTCTACAGTTTGCACAAGCAGCCTCCAGCAGTTCCCCAAGTGGTGCTGGTAATCAAAAGAGACTTTTAGCTGTTCTTTCTGCCCCCATTCTTCACCTAATACAAGCATTCTCGTGCAACCACAGAGCAATCTGCCTGAATCTGCAAGGCCACAAAAGAGGTGCCAGGGTCACACAACCTCATGCACAGCAGTGCCAGCTGTAACTGATGCTGACAATGCCATTGTCAGCAGCTGCAGTTCATGGCCTCAAGTGCATCAGCTGGAATAAGGAAAGATTTAATCAGAGGCCATAGCAGTGATGTCACCATTAGGTGAGGCTGTTGCTGCTGTCTGAGCTGCTGTCAAGACTACTCTGCTGATGCTAGCAGGGATGGCTGACTGCTGGCTGATAAAACGGTGGCAGCAATTTTCAATATTTCTGCTCTCTCTAGTGGTTGGCCCTTAGGGAACAGCTTTCAGGCTGTTTAAGGTAACTGTTAGTCTTCTGGAAACAGTCCTCCAACATGAGTTATAATTACAAATTTCCTGGCCATACCCCAACTTTCAACGCTCTTGACCTAAAAGAATACTTGTGCCTCTTTCCCTTGTGTGAGCTCTGGTGCTTGCACAGCTGCAGACTACTGCCAAGCAGATAACACACTGATCAGTACCAGGAGCCTGATGATATGCAAAGCAGCATCTCTAGTGGAATGGAAGTGCTGTCAAGTGTGGTATCTCAGAGGGTCTCCCATTCTGTCTACAGCAGGACTTGCACCAAGGAAAGACCGTGGCTCTCTAGAACTACAGGTAGCACATCAGTGTGAATCGCTATGCTCTTGTGCTAAGTGGCCCCATCAATTGATGCAGTAAGAACCTTCCCCAACAAAGGTATGCTTTGCTACACTTCTGATAGCACTTGCCTTCTTGCCTGGCAGGCCTCTATTACGAAAAGAAAAAAAAAAAAAAGGTTGGGGGGAGGGATGTTAAAAGCTACTCAAGGCAATCTGTTAGCTATGATTATCTAAAGACTGGTAATTTGGGGGTCTGTGGAAAGGACGTTTTCTCCCCTTAATTAGCTGATGCTTATTTTTTTCCCTATGGTAGTACAACTCAAGTAGGAGGATGCAGGCTCCTATTACAGTATGCTGACTACATTTCCATTAGTCTAGCTCCCTTTGGTTGAGGCTAAATTCAAAGGCAGAAGTCAGAGGTGGCAGGAGCTTGAAGACAAAGCTAAGCTGCAGCACTGATCCCATCCTGCCCAGAGGGACCATTTTTAATGAAGCTCTTACCATAGTTGTCAGCTTTGGTCATTAGTAAGTTTCTCTCTCTCTCCAGTGACTTTCTGTAATGAGAAGAGGAGTTCATTACCTGCGAGGCACAACACAGCCTATTTCTTTGCTTACATGATGGAAGAGAGACTGTCCCCACTGCGGGGGTATCTGCTCACAGAATGAGTGCCTCACTCCTCCCTGTGGAACGGTGACAGTTTAGAAATACCCAGTTGTGCAAGAGAAGAGATGCAGCATTTTAGATTATTTTTTCGTTCCCCCAAACTGCTTCCTATCTCTCCTTTCAGGAGAGCAGTGTAGGCAAGCAGCTAGAAAGGGCTCTTGGGTCAGTCCCCTACTCTAGTTCCCCCCAGGTGAGGCAGGAAGTTCTGACACAGCTGTGGGATGGGGCAGGGTCCCTATATGTTCTCTGGAGGATCCTGCCCCTCTACCACATCTGGCTGAGTGCTGGAACAGTAATTATTCTAACCATTTGAAGCTGGGATCCCTTTGTCAGCGGTATCCAATTTACAGAAATTGGTGAACTCAAAGAAACAAGCTGAATCCAAGCCCAGTACCAACCAGTTAAACAACCTGTCATTAGACTTAAGACTCATACTAACAGTAAAGACTAAGTCAGGCCAACCCAGCCCTTGTCTTAAACTGCACAAGATGATTAATTAATATACAGTTTAAAATATAAACCCGAAACAGAATTCCTGAAAGCAGCAGTGTTTCCATTATGGCAGTGAGGATACGGTCAGTCCTTTCAGACTGTGCACATAAATAAACATGCACTAACAAATTATCTCCTCGTTCAGAGAAGGCAGCAAGTGTAACAGAGTTTGTTGTTCCCCTGGGGGCACAGCAAGAACAACCTGTAGGAGGAAAGAGATCCAAATCTATGTGTACATCTAGTTAAGTGTAAGGGAGGGCAAGAAAGCAAGCTACATCAGGAGCAGCAGGAGAGGAAAGGGCTCTTAAAGAAAACTGGGGAAAGGCAAGGTGGAGAGCAGCCAGGAGGCAGTGAGAAGACAGATTTACCAACATGAGTGAGCTGCTACTTAGAAACTTGCCTTGTGAAGAGAGTCAAGGGAAGAAGCTTTGAGAATGAGACATGAAGAAACCATGACAACTAAACTTCAAAGTGGGAAAGCAGAGCTCCTCTTTGTGTGCTATGCACTGAATCGATAATTTTGATCACAGTACCTTCCCTCCAGGGTTTTTCAAAGGGTCTGGGATAGGACAATGGAAGTTCTATTTCCATTCAAGCTGTAAAATTCATAGGAGGCCCCAAGAATCCCAATTCATAATTCTTTGCTCTAGGCCCTATAATTCACACAGAAACTATCATATATCCCATTCTGTCAAGTTATCACAACTGTAGGTTTGGTTGTTGGCCACCTAAGTACCAGATAAAGAATACAGACAGTAAACAAGGAGAATTTAGGCCAGAAAATGATTGCTGAGATGAGGAGCTAAGGAGATGAGGGACAGGAAGAGACAGGACCCTGTCTAAATATGGACGGGGATATAAAACTCCAGTAAAGGAGGAGGGGAGAGTGCAAAGGAGAGTTTAACAAAGTTAAACTGAGCCTGGTAAGTATCAGGGGATGGAGACATCGCTATTGCTATGATCATTTCTAATGGGGTTCTAGAGGACAGTATTGTAGAGCAAACACCAGGATCATCAGGAGTACCCTGGGAGTATGATTGAGCTTCCCAGCCTTTTTTTGCTAGGAGCAGAGCAGTAGGATGCTAGCGACTGAAAAAATGTCCTCAAGCAGAGAGATTTGAGAATCAAGTGGGAGATCTAAGATCTCTTGCTTCATACTCCAGAGAAACAGCAGGTTCTGCCTGTGTCTGCTACAAAAAACCCAGGCCAAAGTCCTTGCTTGAGTGCCAGCTCTAGAAGCTAACAGTTGCTGCCTCTACAGCAGCCACAGATTTCAGGGGAATTGTCCCTCTTAGCCTTCCCAAGAAAAGCCAGTGTGTCAATGCATCCCTACATCCAGACACATTAGCAATACAGGCACAGATATTCTCCCTCAGCCGCTTCTGCAGCTGGATCCCAGCCTGGTTTGGCCCTCAGTAGTAGTCGCTGCACCATCTCCCTGACAGAACTCGGGTGGCTTCAGCAAGGCTCGAGCAGCAGCGTGCAGAAAACCTTTGCCAGACTTACAGAGCAGGTTGGTAACAGGCCAGGAGCCAGATCTACAAATGGACTGGCAAGTTTCAGGCACTACTTGTCTGGTTGTGGCACAGGCTGGGGTTAGGCTGTTAATAAGAAACATCTCTCTCTCTGTATCACTGCACTTCTCACAGAGGCATTTCCCCAGAAAAGCTCCAAGCTGGGGGAAGAGAGTCTTGTCATGGGGAAATCACACATTCCCACCCTTTCAAGAGCCCTTGCTTGGTCCTACAGCAGGGTGACAGCTTGCTGAAGTGCACAGACACAGCTGTGAAACGAGCTGGTCAGCAATACCTTCCTTCAGGGCTGAGCTTCTCCCTGCGCAGCTTAAGATCCACCTCTTCCATGCTCTGTCTGCAGCGTGCCAGCTTCTCCTCCAGTCCATCAATCTGAAAAACACACACCAGTCACCATTTCTTCTCCCAGCTTACAAGGAACCATTCCAACACAGATGGTGGCAGCTCAGCCACTCCACCTTCTTCCTCCCCAAATCAAGGGAAGAACCCCAGATCTGTGTAGAGATCATAGCACAGAGAGCTCATCATCTTCCAGATCAGCTGTATTCTAGCCCAGACAATGCTAACATCATCATCCCAGACACATCCAAGTCAGCTCTGACACTGCCTATTGTGTGGCTGGCCAGCACCCTTTTACTAGGATCTGATCCTGTTCCAGCCTGTTCTAGTTTCTTTGCATGTGGGTCCACAAGCAAAGGTGTTATCTGAGGTATCTTTATGTAATTAGAGGATAAAAAGAGAGACACTGACCTAAACCAAAGCCTGAAGGACAAGGTCTTGATTTAGCACTGTGAATGGATGTAGAAATTCATGGGATGTGAGTATAAAGCACTCTCAACTGTCTGGTTGGGTGAAGAGGGAACAAATGGATACCTACAGTCTCTTACCCAACTAGATCTACAACAGCCAACAGGAGTCTGCACAGTATGCTCAAGGGAGCATCTGCCACTGCCTCCTTGAACCTGTACCAAGTGGTGGCAGCAACATGTTTCCATGCAGAAAAACACCGGTTATCTCCTTGTGTCTCTTCACCAAGTATCCCAACAGCCACCCCTCCTGTCTTCCTGTAACCACAGAGGGTTGATTTCCTTGTGTGCAAACAGACTGCCCAGGAGGGAATCCTACCATGGGCAACAGTTCTGGGAATTATTCCTCTCTTCTGTCTGGCAACCACAGCGTAGACATTTTGAGGAAAACTTTGTCTCTCAAGCTTGCTTCCAGCAGGGAAACAGTGGGACTAATCAGATAATATGAACACAACAACCTAGCCTGAAAGAAAACAGCCTCAGTGCACTGAGGTGGCAGTGACCTCTCTTTTGAGCTACTTAGTCCAACACTCCTGCTGTGCCTGGTTCTCCACGGAAGGCCAAGGCTGGCAGCATAGCCTCTCTGTGGTGGGAGCCTTCACCAGACGCTAAGAGGCAGCACAGTCCTGGGTAAAGGTGGAATGAGCTGCCTGGACACCAGCCTCAGAGGCAGCCCAGAGCACAAACACGCTCATAAACAGTAATAAGGGAAACAAAATCAAAGGTAGTGATCCCTAATTATTGCTGCTTTGGGATCGGCTCTGTTCTGATCAGCTCCTGTTAATGAGCTCATTAACAATCTCACACCTTCTGCTCAGGAAAGGCAGGCAAGCATTATAACTAAGCAGGACGAGAGAGGAGAAGAGGCTTGACATAAAGCAGACCATGAAAAGAAGTTTACCCGTCAGTTAAATAGTCTGGAAGGAGCATAGCAGAGCTGGGGAGGGGGACACATATAAGAAGGCTCAAATAAATCTTTGATTTATCAGATAGCAATTTCAAAGTCCTGGGTTATTAGGCAACTATTCCAGTGCTGTTGAGATGCCAAACTCCCCAGAGGCACATGCACAGCTTCCTGAGCCCAAGCAGAGCACCAAGGCCTGTCACCTGATTCCAAAGCTCAGGGAATAGCACTTCTGTGTTTGGCAATGCTTGGGTTTGCCTGGATGAGGGTAATTGTCCTCCTCCATTCCCAGCTGTGCTAGTTAAGAATGTTAACTCCAGCTGCTCATCGCTATGTCATCCACTACAACTCAGTCAGCATGATGCACTGCCCCAGTCTGCTTCAGGGCCAAGAAAGGACTTCACCCAGGCCAGCTCTGACCACACTTATCAGAAATTTAATTTAATACCAAAGTGCAGTAGAGCAGAGGTGGGGTGTTGATGCAGTCAAATTTAAGAATTACCATCTCCCTCACCAGTTCCTACCTTTTGCAAATGGCTGTTTCTGCTCCCTTAGCTGTTGGAAACCCTTACATGTACACACACCAAGAGATGCTTCAGTGTGTGTTACCTGGCTCCTCCTTAGCCAGTTAACTTATTACAGTGCACCATGGCTTCTCTGGAAATACATTTAAAAATACTGTTAAATAATATATTAATGAATTAATGAGAGCTTTAGTTAGTTAGCTGCCAACGCCACCACTAAATTAGCCATGCCACTGCACTCCTATCTTGTCCTCCTCCTCAGTTTGCAGCTGCTCTCACTAGTACATTCTCTGCCCATACTTCCCC
This sequence comes from Machaerirhynchus nigripectus, assembly GCA_013397975.1. Classification (NCBI taxonomy): domain Eukaryota; kingdom Metazoa; phylum Chordata; class Aves; order Passeriformes; family Dicruridae; genus Machaerirhynchus; species Machaerirhynchus nigripectus. Next base: position 992,695 of record VZRQ01004652.1, on the reverse strand, counting down.
CATTTCATGAGACTTAACAAGAGTATATTCTGCCCAGCTTTGTCAGTGCTTTTACTTTCTGCTGACTAAAAATCTCCAGATTCCACATAATACTTTAAAGTTTCAACTGGTTTTACTGCTCTTAAATCAAACCCCAAGTTTGGGTCCCCTGCTGGAGAGCAATAATTTGCTAATAAACCACACGCCCTAGAACTGCACCATCAGCTGTGCTGAGCTGGGGGCACAAAGGACAAAAAATAATCAGAAAAAAAAGGCAAGGAAGGAGGAACAGATTGCTGAATGAACAAAATACTTTTCTTTCAGAATCTCACTACTTTTCTTCTGGCTAGTCTGGGTTATAAGGGGTTATAAGGAAGGACAAGAATGAGGATTCACAGATGCTATCCTTTCACTGTGCCCCAGTTTTCCCCACTTATAAATTAATACAATATAATCTGCCTCCTGAAGGCAGCTCATTTGAGTAAGAAGCCTCAGACACCGACCCAACCTGTGGGCAGAGCACTATCATGATATGTCAGTGCCATTGCCTTGCTTGGCATTTAGGATCTGCTCCTGTAAGCCAGGCATCTCTTGGTAACTCAGCCATCCAGGTAACTCTTCACTGCAGGACAAAAGACAGAAATAGAAAATAAGCAAGGGAAAAATCAGAGTAATGCCTGGGAACTACTGATTACTCTCTGGGCTGCTGAGGAAACTCCTAGGGGGGACCATAGTCTGTAAAACTGTAGCACAAGAAAATCTGTAGAGCTTTGGCATAATTCCCTGCTGCAACTAGCTCTCCAGGAGGGCAATCCTAGAAGCAGGTGCTTACCTGAGCTTGCTGTGGATGGAAAGCTTTCCCTCCTACTAAATAATACATTAAGTTAGCTGGGGTATGTACCTGGGCACACGGGAAGCCCACAGGAAAACAAAGAGCCAAGCTTGCTTAGCTGAACCACCCCTGCACTTCACACTGCCTTATCTTTTTAGTGGCAATCTCAGCACAGTACCTCCTAAGTTGCAAAGATGAACCCTTCCTCCTTTTAGCTTTCCTTTCCTTGAAGGGGATCCTCTGGGACAGAGCTGAAATGCAGCAAGCACAAAGCTCACATGACAACTCCTCAGGTTCACACAGATGGTAGCAGGGACACAGGACTTCATTCACAGCAACATCTTTAAGTAGTCCCAGTTAAAAACGGGGAGTGAAACGTGCTTCACATCCAGGCAGCAGATCTGGGCACACAGATCTTCTGACGCCCTTTTGAAGCTCCTCGGGAGACACTCCAGAAAGTCAAGTCCCAGAAGCTTTGGATGCACACAGGGATCTATGACCAGATGCCTCCTTTGTTCCACAGGTATAACAAGGCATTCAGCTATTTTGGTGAATTCTGACAACACTTGCTCATGATCTGGAAACCTTTTTAAACCAGAGAGACCTGATTCCAGAGAAAATGGATTTCAATCCAAACTGACTTACATGCTTATTACAGATTCCATTTGTTGGGACCACCTTGGGCAGGGAGCCCAAAATGGCTCACATAAAGGCAGAGACAAAGAGAGAAGTGAAAAAGAAGCAGCTTTGCTTATAGAATTGAGCTGGATTCCATTTAATACATTTTGTAATGAATTAATGAAAGCTTTCTTTCCAGCAGAAAGGCTAAAAGCGCTTTTCAAGAACTGGCATCCACCCTCTGCTTTTATGAATTCCCTAATTAAGATACTGGCAAAGAGCCATATCACACATACGTCGACATCCAACAGCATTAGGTAATGAGGCTTTCGTCTTCTGACCCTCATAAAACAGATCAAAGCCAACTGAAGAGGTGGGGGCAAAGAAAAACCCTTCCCTGAGAAGTCTTTACATGCCTTGTCACCTGCCAGCACACTTGAGCCATTCTTTCACAGAAGAATTAATGGTTCCTGCATCCACAAATTCGGCTGGATTATTAAAATCAGTCCAGCAGAGACAAATTTTGTTTAAATTCAAGTGCCAACTTGCAGTTCATGGACACACTTCCATTTTTTCCATGCTCTTGGAATTATTTTGCATGCTGGAAAATCATTTCACAGACATTCCGCCCACAGCATGCTTGGAAATATTTACCAGATAAGCTACTCACAGCAGAGGATGATCCACCAGCAAAGTCTAAGATGACTCCTGCAGAACCCTGTGTGTTGCTAAACGACAAAAGGCTGGATCCTACCTACACCTTCTCCTCCAGCCTTGCAGGGACCATCTCGTTAGTCAGCAGGTCCTGCCTCAGCCCAGACCAGCAGCTTTGCAGGACTGCACACAGACGTGACCCACAGATTTTTGAAAACTTCTCTAAGAACAGCTTTTACTGAATAAAAACTGTGTTGGCCTTTTCCCTATTATTTATGCTCTTTCATAGACACTGATCAGCCACTGCCCTGTCAGAAGCAGCAACGCATGTAACAATACTTTCTATAAACACACACCTGACATTTTACAGCCCGGGCACTGCCTGAGTGCAGGGTGTTCTCTTTGCATTTAATGCACTTTTCTGCTTCTGTGATTTTTTTTCCCTCCTTTTGCCTGAGCCACAAGTGTATTTTTAATGGCTACAACATCCTCTGGCAAGAAGTCTCACAGCAGGTTGTAAGAAGAACTAACCCCTCCTGTTTGTACTGTGCTTGTCAGCTGCTAGTTTCATTTGATAGCCCTAACCCTGTATCGGGAAGTGTATGTTTGTTCTTTGTTTAAAGCTACAAATAGCACACAGAGGATACAGACCTATACTGGGTCCCTTGCAGTCAAGTCTTCCAACTTAAAAGGACCTGGAATGCTTGGTAATTTCTTCCATAGAAGTTTTCCACACCTTTGGTCATCCATGTCACTCTCTTGAGTTAATTCCATTTTCGCTATTTTGGTACAAAATGGACCAGTCTTGCCAGTTTCATTTTCCTGATGAGTTTCCTCAAGAAAGTCCTATGCAGCTCAGCATTGTCAATAGGGCTGCCTATCAAAAGACTAGAGCTATATGAAAGGAGAACTGGCATGAATTTAAACCACCACAACATTATGGAGATGCATTTACATCTGTTTAAACCAGCTCATATCAATTACATCTGCAATTTGTAAGTGCAAGGTAATCTGATAAGTGTCCATATAGAAAATTACATTCATTTAGCATCATGACTTCAGTTAAACAAGCATGACTCTGCCTAGATGAGGCCTTTCAAAGCTAGTTGTGCATCACGTCATATTAAGACTCATTTGAAAAGTTTTCTTTACAATCATAACAGCTCAGAAGGCAATATTGAACAGAATACAAGTTCAAATTATGAAACAAGTATATTGGTTGTTATGCAAACTGAAACACAGCCCTCTCCTCCTCTGGTTTAAATGGATTTTTCTTTCTTTCTCCCTAACTCCTCTTCAGTACTGTTCTCATCATTGCAAGTGGAAACAATTTTAGCTTGTAGTAGTGTTTTTGCACTGAGAGATTTTCACCTGTGACACACCAAAAAAGAGTAGTTCTACAATCCTTTCAAAACTAGTATGTTCCATCATGAAAACGTCTAAAAAAAACCCCCAAAACTAATAGAAAGCTACGACAATTCCTCAAACACTTTGCAAGAATTTTCTGTGGCAGCTAAAATCAGTCCCTTTTCATTCTGTGAACAGCAGGTCCCTAACAGGCTGAGCTTTTTTGCCACCTCTCTTTTTGTAAAGTAGACCCTACCATCTCAACTCTTCTTGTCTGCCACCTCTCAAACCACAACCACAAAAAAAATCACTATTCAACTCTCCCTGGTAGGTTCACCAAAGGAAGCCTGGACAGTCAGCACACCCCTCTGGACTCCTTTTAGTGGTTATATTTGGGTTAGAGTGCCCAGAACTGTGCTTCTCTAATGAAAGCCTAACCAATTAAACAGACCAGAAAACTATAAATGCAACTCCCATTCCATGCAGCAGGATGAGAGGGGATCTCATCAATCCACATCCTAAAGGTGGGTGTCAAGAGGTTGGTGCCAGACTCTTTTCAGTGGTGCCCAGCAACAGGATGAGGAGCCATAAACTAAAGCACAAGAAGTTCCACGTCAACATGAGGAAAAACTTTTTTACACTGAAGGTGGCAGAGCACTGGAACAGGCTGCTCAGGAGGGTTGTGGAGTCTCCCTCTCTGGAGACATTCAAAATCTACCTCGTCATGTTCCTGTGTGATCTGCTCTAGGTGACCCTGCCTAGGCAAGGGGGTTGGATGACATGATATCCAGAGGTCCCTTCCAGCCTAAGGATTCTGTGACACCCACCTTTATGTTACTAGCTGATGACACATATATGACAAGCCCTGCCATTTCCCTGGCCATTCTATTCTGGTTACCTTGGCCTTCTGTGCATGTGCTCACTTGAAAAGGCTTCAGGGCAGAGAGGTGACCAGTGACATTCACTGAATCAATCCTGCCCCATTTCAGCCATTTGTGAGGAACGTTCAGGATCTGCTGTCCTCACATGATCCACAACCCATGGACTTGAACTATGGGCTCTCCACTGCCATCTCCTCGTCAGTCCAGACAGCACTGTTCAGTGCAGGAGCCACAAAGACGTATTCTTCATAGAGACCTTAACTAACACAACGCAGTTTGTTAACAGAAATACAAAGCTTCAACAGAGCTTACCAGCAGCCCTCCTGACACCCAGGAGATCACAGAATGGGTAAGGTTTGAAGGGACCACAGTGGGTCATCTTCTCCAACCTCCCAGCTCAAAAAGAGTCATCCCCGAGCACATGGCACAGGTGGAATCTCCCGTGAGGGAGAGACTTAACACCCAAGCACAACAATAAAAGGGCAGCTTTAGAAGGGAGGCATACTCTTAAAATCCACCCTTTCCCCTTTCTGCTCGCTGTGTGATTTACAGGCCCTTCACATGCTGGTTTACCACTGGGCTTCTCTCAAGAAGCAGCAGCACAAGGCTGACTCCCAGCACCGCACGCACACACCGGGCTGGGGGCCACGGCCCGCCACAGCACCCCCACGGGCACACGCACCTACCGCCCCTCACGGCACTGGCTCAAGGGCTCGGCGGGAGCAAGGACACCACACGCCGTCGCTCAAGGCCGNCTGGTGGCCCCGTCTCTGGGTCTGCCGCTGCGAGCTCTCTCGGCGTGGTTCCGACACAGCCGATGGCGAACGGCAGCCAGGGCGGTGCCTCCCGCGTTGTGCCAGTGCTGCCCGCATCCTGCTCTGCCCTGTCCAGTGGTAGCGGATGAGGGATGGCTGGGGGAGCCAGGAGGCTGGGAAGCTGAGGTGGGACTTCTTGGTCGTGCCTGGTCCTGCCTGTCCACCCCTCATAGTCCCCGGCTCCCTCGGGTGCTGTCTGCCCGGGCAGATTCGAAGGGGTCAGTTGATTTTCCCACAAGTGGAGCCAGCGCATTCCTGGCGACTCCAGGTCTTGTAGTGCTGGGCATTGGGGATCACTCGGGAAGAAGGCAACCTGGGAAACACAAGGCAAACCCAGGACCGCTGCTTTGCAGCATGTTAGGATAACTGAGAAATTTTTNCAGTCACCCCCCCTCACCTCCCTGGCCACGCTGGGCCCCGCTCGCCGCCTCCCCATGGTCCGGCCCCGCCCGGCCGCGCATGCGCAGGGGCCGTCCCGCGCGCCACCGCCCTGGTGCGGGGCCGCGCTGTGGGGGGGCGGGTGCCACCTTGGGGAGGGCGCTGCTGCCCGCCCGCTCCGGCGGGGCCGGTGGCCCGGTCTCTGGGTCTGCCCCTGCGAGCTCTCTCGGCGTGGT
>VZRQ01004652.1:896742-986528 GCA_013397975.1 Machaerirhynchus nigripectus | reverse complement strand
AAAAAAAAGTAACACCACTGAAATGCATCTGTCTTCAGGGTAGGACATGGCTGCTACATGACAGAGAGCAGCAGAGCTATTTGCTGGCAAAAAAGGGAGGCTGGGCAGCAGCAACATTTATTAGACGTACAGACTGAATTTTCATTTTGACTAAATACCCTCTGCTGACTGAAATTTTGCTCGAATGGCGGGAGTGCAGATGCCTGTCATAGAAGCAGTGATAATACTGATACGTAATTAGTGTGTTCCATTTTTCTTTCAAACCCGCCCCCCCCCTTCATTTTCGCTATGTCAGGTGGCATGTGTTGGTAACAGCATCACTCTCATTTTATGTCTGGAGAAAATGAGGGACAGCTGTACTCTTTTCTGCTTCCCAATGTGGTACTTGACTCCATGTAACAGAGTCTATACTTCTGAACCCAAAGGAGCCAGAACTCCCACCTCCAAGCTGAGACACTGTGAGATAACTGCTTTCCAAGCAGAAGCAGCTCAGTCAGAAGGCAGTAAAGAAGCTGAGTAGGACCCAGCCAGCAGCCCTGGGGAAGCACAGCGTCAGGGGGAGGGAGAAAATGAAAAAGTGGGAGAATGTTATTTTTTCCCCTCTTAGAAGACTTGATTAGTGAGTGTAAATACAATCTAAAAATGCATAAAGGTTTGAAGAAGCCCATATGTTACGGTTTACAACGGGCTGAAATAGCCATTAGTTCAACAGAAAGCATTTTCTCCTTCACAAAGGTGAGTATTGATTCAGGGGACGACTCAATTCTCACATACGCTTCTCCACAGAGAGACAAATATACACCATTTTGCGGGCAGACGACTGTGACCTTTGTTGTCACATCTTTTGGGAAGACAGGAAAGGGGAACTGGTTCCTCCCTCACAAGCAAGCCACCATTCCCACCATTGCAAGCAGCAGTTTTCAATTCGTGTATTACTCCTCCTGGCACTCCTGAATCCGTCAAGCTGATAACCTCATTATGCCTGTTACCTGATCTTGTGCCTCCTGGTTCTGCCCTCAGCTGACACCTTCTCTTCCTTCCATCCATCCATCCATCCATCCCTACTGACGCCTTCATTGCCTATGTAATGTCACTCATGTCATTGACATGCTAATGCAAGAAAGAAAAACTCTTCCTTTTCCTCTGCAAATTCATAGTATTTTCCCTCTTGAAACCTGAAGAACAGATCTGGAAGTTTTTCACATGCAATGACGTCAGCTTCTGTGAGTTAGAATATCCACAGACATGAGTATGAACTTGAACTACTCAGTATCAAGCAGCTGCTACTGTCAACATGCATATCTAAGCTGGAAATCAAAAGTTTTTAGCTTTGAGAGCAATCATATTATGGAACACACCTCCTGCCAGAAGGGTAGGAGGAAAAGAATGAAATAGTTTTTAGTAGGCTCTGGAATGGGGTGATCGAACAGAAAGCCTGTAAGAGGAAGGTGCAGGATGTGGTGATGTACAGGTGAACACCAAATAACATATCCAGTAATGAGACTGCATATGGTCCTGGTGAGACCCTGCTCAGTGTCTCTGATTATGCTGTTCCTACTGCATCCTTGCAGTCAAAACGAGTGACAAAGTGGTATTAGAAACTAAAAATACACAACTGTCAGCCTTAAAAGAACATACAGAAGACACTGCACCTACGTGCCCAGAGGCAGGATCAGATAAACTGGTGCCACCCAAGCAGGTGTTTGCTGTACCTGTGCTTAACACAGCAGGACGCTGCCACCTCCTTAGTACTTCACCTCAGTACCACTGCTCATTGACTGGTAGCTGGGAAGGTTTGCCTCCTCTTTGTAACCTAATTGGGCTTGTTGCATCTTGGCCTGTTCTCAGGACACATGGGGAGCAATTGATTAGCATCTTCTAACAACCTTATATATTTGAGGTTCCTTATCATATTCCCTCTTCTGTCTTCCTGCTAGACTCAGTCCTCTTCTTTCAACTCTATGCATTTTGCACCTCTTATACTGTTTGTTACCTTTCTCCAGTCCAAACCTAGACTAAACCTATCTTACTTGGGGGTATTGAGAAAGCAAAAAATTATCCCCTTTTTCTTATAGGCAGTATGCCCTACTAATGCATCCATGCAGGAAATTTGTCTTTTAATGCAATACTTTCACAATGGCAATTCATATTTGGTTCACAGTCCTGTAACTCCTCAGTGTTTCCTCAGTGCTGAGGTCTATGTAAGTGTTCCCCATTTCTTTACTGGTGCATTTAATTTCTTTCCCTTCTCAGATCAGTATTTTGCACCAGTTTGATGAAATTTTAGCTGTCTGAATGTGAGCTATTTCTCCAATTTGCCAAAATCTTTTTTTTTTTCCTATTGTGCCTTCAGTCTTGCATGATCTTCTGGAGTCGGGGCCAACTATGCCTTTTATAAACATACTTTATTTGATTACCCAAGTCACTGGGGAAACCAGTTGATAGATCTGTTCTATGTAAGCCTTCCTGGTATGATGACAAATTACTGATAACTAGTTTCAGAGTGCATACCTGTAACAAATACTGTTTCAAAAAGCCTTACTACACATCAGGATAGCCTGCATTGCTGGGCTTGCTCTCTATACTGTTTCAGTTACTGTGACAAAGAAAGCTGAACAGTTTACTGTGATTTGTTCTTGGCTTTTTCTCTGCTGGCTTTTCGGTATTACCTGATGGTCTTTAAGTGAAAACAAAATGATTATTTAATAATTTTTCCCACATTGATTGAGGAGATGGGAAGGTAATGACTGAGGAATCAAAGTTTTCAGGAAGGTTTAGGGACACTTGCTGATTTTTATCAGGGCAGTGCTGACTTTGAGGATAATTTATTGGAACAGACATTAAGTCTTCACTAGTAATTAAATCTTTACTAGTAAATTAAGCAACATCAGGAAACATTCCTAGAACACAAACTCAACCATGAGATTTACATGTCAGCGTACCCCTGGCATGGTTTGATTTAGTCCCACTACGACTGTCCCAGGCAATTTCCAGGCATGATTTCGGAGTTATAGGCAGAGGACCATTCCCAGTGGGCTTTTTCATGAGGTCATGGTTTCAGAGGTGAAGAGAGTTTAATGATATGGATGTGAGCCATTTGGTGCTAGTTTACAGGATGTGTCTAGGAGAATGTTCCTGGGTACACCTGATTTACTAGCTTCCTACCTCTTTTTGCCTTCTCCATCTGCAAGATTCACTGTGCTTTGTAAGCACAAATGAATCAGTCCTCTGACAAGTCTAAGAGGAAGCTGAGACCAGACATCTCACTTTATAGATGTGAGGCAGTATCTGACCCAATCTTCACAGCAATGAAGTAGCTGGGTTAGCACTGAATCAGGGGCCTGACCTCTAATGCTTGGCTATACCATGGGGAGCAGCCCTTTGTGTCCCAAGCACGTCCTTCCCCAGCTTGTTAGGCAATGTCTCAATGGACCATGAGACGGAGGGGACCTTCCAGGGACCTTCTGAGAACAGGTTTCCCCCAGGACAGTGAGTGTCCATCTCTAGCCCAATGCTATGTCTCCTCTCCCCTCCCAGCCCTGCTGTACCACATGCAGCTGGTCACTGGGATCACAAAAGGAAGGAAATTACGGTGCTGTGTCAATGGAGAAGCCTCTCTTCAGGGAAAACCAGAGGTGAGAGCAGGCAGGGTGAGCTGGCCTCCATCCGTGTACTTGCACCTGTGAAGAGATGGAGAGAAGCATCTTGATGCTGAAGGCAGCCATGAATGGGGAATCCCTGCGACATGATGACTCCTAACACACTGGGATAGGTAGAAAATTTCTCTGGGGCAGAGGTCGTGTGTTGACCTCTTGGGGGAAACAAAAACTAAGTGCAAATGAGGCAGACAACAAGTTGAGAGGTGTCGTGAGCTAGAACTGGGCTATGGAGCTTTATTATTCACCCCCTCTTCCCTCTTGTAGGACCAACATATAAATTCCCTGCCTTCTCCCCAAGCTCTATAAGCAGGGATGAAATTGCATCTTTGCAGTGATGACCAGGGGACAGAAATTCCAGTGCAAACATGTCTGCCCCTACGGGCGAAGATTGCAGAAATAAATGCCACCAGGGAGCAGAAGAGGAACAAAAAGCACTGTCAGATTTCAGTTGTCTGAAAGATGCTCCTATAGGGTGGGGTGTTTTTTTCCTCTGGGAAGATAAATATTGAGAATCCAGTGGACTGCATCTTCAGTTTGCGTGCATCATGTTCTCTGCTTCCACCTTGATGGGCTTCACACATCTTCTGGGAACAGCTTGAGATTACGGAATTAATTAAATGAAATTAATCAAAACAACCTACCGGAGACAAAACTGGCATTGGTAAAATGCAGAGTTAGACCAAGAAGGGATTCTGTAGTTAGGGCTAATGCCTGCCCTCATCAATAGATTCTGTTTGGATGAAAGCCCATGTCATATACAACTCGGCCAAACATGAGGGGCTGTGAGGAGTTGCGTGCCTCATGCAAGATCACGTCTGTCCATGCAGTGCAGTAATTGTGGTGGGAACAGATGGAGTCCTGCTTTTCACAGAGCCAGGCACAGCATGTAATCACAGATCTTGCTTTGATGCTGAATGAAGCTGAACTCCAAATTGTGCTGTGTTAGTGTGGAGGAAGCAGGAGAACTGGAGCAATGGCTTTTAGAGATGTGATCTAAGAGGGTTCCATGGGTCCAGTGGATGTGTCCCTGCAGACCTGGAAGCAGAGGTACAAATTTGCCCAAATGAATTACTGAAATTGGAGATTCCCCTCTGCTTTAGTCTTTGCCCATTCCCCCAGCATGTCAGCCCAAGTGTTCTTATGCCAGGTGCCAGTTTGGAGGCATTCTTTTGGGCTTGTCCCAGTCATTTATGTTCTGTGCTTTATGAAAGTATTGCTGTCCTCCCAAAACCACACTGCATCATCTTGAGGATCTAAGAAATTGTGTGGGCATGGTTTCTATCTATTGAGCAAGGATAAGAGCGCAGTTACAAGAAAAAATATCTGTTCGAGGGTGAAGTGGTCAGATATATTGTGGGGATGGGTCCCTTATAAATAATCTGAGAACAGAAAGAGAGACCCAAGCAGCTTTATGAAGTGCTGTGTTATTGGGGCCACAACCCTGTGGCTGAGTTTATTCTGCAGCCAGCAGAGGTGCATCCATCACAGAGACGGGCAGGGTGATGCAGAGGCAGTACAGCATCCTGCTGGTTGCCTGGGAAGTCACGGGGAGCTGTGCATTCTGAATCAGGGCATGGCTGAGTAGAACAGCATGCCCTGCTTTTAACATTTGGCAAGTATCAGGGGAGGGAAAACGCGGCCGTCACAGTTTTCCCAGACAAGCTTGCTTCTGATGTGCTTGTGGGATCTTGAAGAGTCTCTTAAGAAGAACTCCTTGGCCTTCCCTGCCAGTTCAAAATTGGGTGACTTGGCTTTATAGCAATGCTTTTAAATTGGGATCCCTTAGCTATGTTGAGAACCTGAGCCCTTTCTCAGAGATTTATCCCCTTGAATAGGCTCCAGGGAACCATAAGACCTGGGCAAATAGGCTGCAGAGATTTAGGGTGGCAAGGTTGGCCTGGTGATCGTGGTCCTGTGCTGGGTGTCTGGTTTCTATCTCAGTAATCTGGTGCACAGAGTCTCCATTCCTGCCCTTGTCACCCCATTGTCACCTGCTCTACTTCCTTGCCTGGCTGTTAGGAGACAATGTGGAGGTGGCAAATTCTCTGCTGTTCCCATCTTGACTTTTCTACTCAATTTATGTGTGGCATTCCCCCATCTCCTTGTCCCAGGGGCATTAAGATCTCTGGTTTCAGTTAACGATGTGGAAGGCATGAGGAAGCTGAATCACATCTGCTGTTTGTCAAAAGCACCATATTCTCCGTCCAGATCTCATTGGGAACTTGTCCTACAAGGTTCCAGGTGCTGTTAGAGTAGTGAAGTGCTCACGGATTCTGTAGTCTTGCTGACAGAGGCAGGAGAAACCAAATCTGTACCTCTTCCCACATTGTCTCTTCTGCAGGCCTGTCATGTGGCAGAGAGGCTGCTGAGTGCTGTGGCTGATCCAAACAGAGCTGTCAGTTGTTACAAGAGAGGACAGCCATGCTAATGGATTCCCTGGCTCTGAGTCCATCCTTGTCTGCAGGGACAGTGAGGGACTTGCCCTCCAATGTGTCCTGTGGTTTTCTGGACAGCGAGATGCTCTTTGAAAAGAAAGTGCCTAATATTTATGCTAAGCACTGTCCTTCCCAGTCACCCTCCTGCTTCAAAGCCCCTCTTGTTCATCCTGGTGCTCATCAGGCCCCTGTGCTCCTTGGAGAACATGACTGATCCTTGGCTTCTCGTTTTCCCTAAGGTAATAGGAGAGAAGCTTGTAAGGACAGGGTGTTTCAGGCTCCCTGAGGAGGGAGAAGAGAGGAGTTTGCTCCTACATGAAGATGTCTGCAAATGAGAGGTGACAGCCCTGTGCATCCCTGCATGCTCTTGCCTTGTTTAGGTAGAAGGAGAGTGATTAGATCCTTCCAGGTCTTTGCTGACCTCCAGGAGAATGTGTGGCTCACTGCCTGTGATCAAGAGGCTAGTAGGGAGTCTGAAAATAGCATTATTTCTCATGCTATCATTTCTGCTTTCTCAAATGACTTACTTGGTGATTGGTGGAGGCAAATGCTCCAGAAATGGGAACCTGGCAAGGAGTCTGAATGCCCCCAAGTCTTAAGATGACCAAAGAGCTGAAATCAGAAAGACACACACACATCATTAGCTGCTAGCCTGCATGTGAAATCAATTGAGATTTCCTGAGCTGGGGTCCAGCTGGTGCCCTAATGAAGACTTCCCTCATTCTTGCAAGCAGATAATAAAAAACAACCCAGATACACCCCCAGCTTCCCCAGTCATTTCTGTTATATAAGTAGTCCAGGTCTTGATCAGTGTTTCTTTAATTGTCTCTGTGCACCCACATAAATATACTGTGTGTGTGTTCACACAAAATCCATCTATTTATCCACCCCACAAACCATTTTCCTGGGAGACAGCATGGTCTCCTGAATTTTGTATGGCTCTGCTTAGGTTGGAAACAATCCAAAGGTCAAACACTGTGCTGTATCTCCAGTCACCTTGTCAGTCAGCGCCGAGCATGGGTCTCTGTTACTTTCTGAATCTCCGGATCGCCCACAGGGCACTAAATTACAGCTATTACACTGCAATTCGCTGTACAATTTTATTCTTTGATACACTACCTGCCTTTGTCTGTCTGCATAGCAGCAAGAGCAGTATGCATTATTTACCAGGCTAAGTACACTGCTGCTGCTGCTTGGGGGTTGCGGGGAAGAGAACAGGAACAGGCTTGAAATGTAAAAAGATGGCACAAAGTAGAGCTTCCTGGGAAGTGGTTTCACAGTTACGTAAAACTTTCTGAAATTTTGCAGTGCCTTTTGCTTCCCTTCACAGAGGTGTCTGTGGCCTCCCAAAGATCTTTAGGAAGAACAGAGGTTCTAGGGCAGATGGGAAGTCCGGTCTGGCCAGTGGCCTGGCTTCAGGAGGGCTCCATGGCAAGCACAGTGCCTGATGGGGAAGAAGAATGAAAAGCACATAGTGAGGAAAGCAGGATGCTGCTCCGCTCCTCATGGGATACTCCAGGACCTTAAGTTGCCCTATGTTTCTTCTATTCTGGTCAGAAATCCTTCTGGGCACTAAAAAGCCATTCCTATGTTACTTCAGTTGATATGTTCCAGCCTTTCTTCAACCTAGCCATGGTTTTTATTCCCTCCAGGTTGTCTCTTTGAACCTTGAACCTGCTGGGGCTGGGATCTGGGGAATTAAATCAGTTTCATGAGATTTCCATTTAGTGCAGAGATCATTAAAAAAGTGCTTCCTCTACTTTGACAGCCTGAGAAAGTCAGGTGATAGCTGGGCTTTGCTGCCCTGCATTGGCTGCTGTGTCCTTTGGGCTTCATTCCAGGGCAAGAGTCTGTCTGCCAGGCAGCTTTTGGAACGTGCCTGGGTGGAGCTGGCTGGGTGGTGCTGCCCCTGGCTGACCTGCTGAGAGGCAACTCCAGGCTTCCTGTAGTGTAAACAGCTGGTGGAGGTAACAAGGCAGGGATGGCCAAATCCTGGCAGGAAGACAGGAGTGAGTGGCAGAGCCAAGGCCAGCCCAGAAAGGAAGAGCCTGGGATACGCAGGCTTGCTGTTTCCACCTGGTGAGAAGAGGTAGGATGTGCATGGTGACCCACTTGTTGCTCTTCATCCCTGCAGATGTTCCCTTCATTTACCCCTCATCAGCTGGCAGCAACAGCCTGACCAGCTTTCTGTGTCTCTGGGTTAGGCACTTACACAGACAGCACCTTATCCATCAGGTTGTGAACACACTGGGTGCTAATCCTGCAGGGAGAGTGAAAGTAGCTCAGCACAAGCTGCCTGGAGGAAGAACTGAGTGGAGTCATGCACTCAGACCAGCTCCTGGTCTTTTATTTATTGAGATAAGCTGCAGACAAAGCGGTTTTAAATCTAGTCTGTGGTCAGGAGTTTGCTTACTGTTTGAATGTCTTGAGGCAGATTTGGAGGGGGGAGAGAGCTGGGGCTCTGATTAGTGCAGAGCTGGTTGAAGCAGCAGCATCCTGTATTGTGGCAGTCAGTGCTCTGATTGTTTCCACTCTCCCCAGTGGCTGGAGCCTTATTCACTTTCTTTCCATCTGCTTTCCATCTCACCTGGTCCCATTATTGCTCAGCAACACAAAGTAGATTGCAGGTTGCTTTCTGTGTTTGGCCCCCAAAGCCGTCCTTACAGGAGATGTATTTCTGATTTAAATCCTCCCGGTCAATTGCTGCAGGGACAGTTCCTACACAGCATGAAGACACTTCTTGTGAAATTGCTGGCAAGAGAGGGCTGTGTTTCCATGAGGCTCAGGCTCCCACTTCCCTCCTTTTCCTGGCAGTGCAATACTGTCCCCATTTTAGAGATGCTTTGCACCTCCTTCAGCTTTTGCAGACTTCTGAAGTGGGAGCATCAGAGCAGCCCATGGAGAAGTGTCCCCAACCCTCTCCCCTCAACAAGCAAGACTGCAGGCTGGGCCACCCTAGATAGACATCTTCCTAGATACCTTCCCTAGATAGGCATCTTCCTGAAATCAGTGCTGAGAGCTGACTCTTCCCTTTCCCTGTTGAGATCAGCTAGTTCTGGGTGAACCCCAAAGTCTGTGTTTCTGAAACACAAAGCTTCAATTGTCTTCCTGTCCCTTGTGGGGAGCTGGGCTCAGGCCACCAGCTGTGGGCTGTGCTGGGCAATGTTGTCCTTCCTTGGGCCTGAACAGTTCTGACTATGGGAACAGGAATTGAACCCGCACTTGGATGAGATACTTACAGCTCCCTTGCTGAGAGCCTGTTCCAGCCAGCCTCTCAGCATTTGTTCCAGGTTGACAGTATATTTTTTAGCCCAGTCAAAATGTGTTCAATTACGGGAATCCCTAGGAGACCAGGTGAATCTGTGCATACCAGTTAAAAGTTTGGATGGAGTCCTGTCTACAAACTGTGCTGCAGGAATGCAGGAGCATCCTTTTTGTTGCTGGTTCTGGAGGCTGCTCTGGCAGAGCAATGTGGATATAGTCCAAGAGACTTTTTAGCTCGGCTGGGAGGTGGTTCAGGAACAGTTTGATGTGCTCCTGCCTTGTTTCAAGGGTGACACTTCAACCATCAAGATGCTCGTATGAAAAGGGACTTCCCTTTGCTGTGACGTTTTCCTTCTGGGCACAGCAGAGGCTGTGGCTGTGTGAAGCAGACTAATAACCTTATTACCTTTCCTCTCAGACTGTCTGTCTGATGAATGTAAAGAAATGAAACATCAGCACCATTTTCTCCATCCCATCCTTCACCTGACATTATCTGCTTGTGTCTCAGACTTGAGAAAAGCTTTAAGTGTCCAAAAGCTCATCTGTCTTTTCCAGTTAGAGCAGTTGGAAAACTGATTCCCCAGCATCACTTATTAGGGATAATGCAGCTGTCCTGGTTAGGCTGATTCCTCTCCCGGGAAAAATATGGCACCTTCATGATCTTCTGATGGCTCTGAACCTGGGCAGCTTGCCCATTGAGGTGAGGCCAGATACAGCTGTCTGTGCTGCTCCAGGCTGTGTCTCACAGCCATTGCCTTGGCTGTGAATGTGGCATTGGCAGGCAGGAGGGAGACCAGGGCATGAGGGGAAGAGGCCACAGCACAAGGTATGCATTTACTTTTCTAATTTGGAATTTGAACTGTGTGTGGCACATTCAGGTGGGATTTAAATGCTTTTTGATAATTTTATGAAAGGTCTCCACTGTTCCTAGATTTCACAACAAGGAAGGAGAAAGAAATTAGCCAAACTACTTAACTCCAGCCTCTAATGTCCAGTCCTTAAAATGACATCTAGCATATTGCTTCAGAGGTACTGTCAGGGTTTGTAAGAGGATGGAGAAGTGTCATGAAATACAGCAAGACATCTATAGGGGAAACAAGTAGACAGACAAAGCTGTTTTGTGTACTAGCTGCTGCTAAGACTGACAAACATGGCTTAGCCATATTTTGCTCCCAGGTAGAGAGGGCTTGGGTCTTTTCCCAGCTTGTTCATCTTGCAATTTAACTCAGAAGGGAGTCCTTTGTCTCGGCTCAGAGACATTCAGCCCAGAAAATACCATGCCTTACTGACCTCACTTGCACTGGCAGATGCTCTTTTGAAGGCTTTATGGACAAACTGACCTGTATCTTACTGGAACATGTTGAGACCTCGACCTGGAACACCAGTCTCTGATGTATTAAGGTTGCTGTAAATTCCTTTAAAGAAGGACCTGTGCTGGGACTGAAGGTGTTGAAATACCATGAAAATGTGAGGTCCCAGAGCACTCCTGCCGCTTTGCTTCTGTGAGATGAGTTGCTTCGCATGTGGAGAAATTTGAAGATGGAAGTCATGTGGTTCCTTCACTGAAAAAACATGCTGTTCCCCTGCTTCACATTTTGGACTCTGAAGGTCTCTGCCAGCAGCAGAGCTTTTAGAGGACCAGAGACAAGGAGTCTGGGGAGGGATCCCATTTCTCCTGGGATTTCTCACATGCATTTCCTATACTTCCCATGGGAGTGTGCTGATGCAGCACTTTCCTGTGCAGGCTGTCCTGACTTTGGGCAACCCTGGGAGGTGACAGCTTTGTTCAAGAGCTCTGTGTCCACTGGTAACCCAGTGTGTGGACGAGAAAAAGTCTGATAGAGAATCCAGCTTTTGGCAGCCGTAACTGCGTGTTGAGCCTGGCTGCTTTTCCCTGACTGTCCCGAGGGACTGTGGGGAGTAGTGAAGAATGCGGGTGACCTGATGTCAGGGTGAAAGAGAGGGACAGGGGCAGCAGTGGCTGTGAACCCCTTGGCACTGTGCTTCTTGTCCCACCACGGGGGCAGAGGATCCCTGTGGAACAGAGGGTGCTGCAGAGCCTAGCTGCAGGAGTCCCTAACACCCAGTGCCAGTTGCCTGGCGGAGCCTAGGGTCTGGCTGGGACCTTCTGTGTCCTTGTCTCTGCTGACAGAAATGCTTTTTTCCCAGCAGACATACGTTTGGCATATGAAGGTAGCAGGTACACCAGCTAAGACCCATTCCATTAACTGCATTGAGGCAGTGCTTCTTCCAACTTCAAACATGCTCAACAGGAGACCCGACTTTTCAATTAGCAAGAACAGAGTTTTTATGACTTCTCTCACAATCCCTGAGTGGCTGCCAGCCCTGCAAGCAGCAGGGACCCCAGGCTGTCATTTGAAAGCCCCAACAATGGCAAAGTGGTAACAGAAAGACTCTGGATGAGCGTCTTGGAGAAACCCTCAGAGCAATTCAGTTCAGAGACTGGTATTAGCTAATTTCTGCTTTCCCGTGCCCTTTATTAGGAGCCCGGAAGCAGACACCTCACCCCTTTGAAATGTCTTCTGACTCTCCCCCTCTAGTATCCATCTCCTGTCACCAGCACCCCAGGCACCTCCAGGGAAGTGAATGGAAAAACCGAGCAGAGCACATTGACAGGCTTGGTAAGACAGCAGACACCAGGAGCTGGTAGCAGTTTGGTTCAGAGGTTAATATTCCATACGGGAGCACTCCGGGAACACAATGTGCACAATACCTGCTATGAAAGAAAAATTTACTCAGCAGGATTGTAGTTGCAGTTCACAAGGACCCAATCCCTCATTAATTTTCTGCTGTGTGTAAAATAAAGCTGTTAATGATATTTAGTCCTTCTTTTGCACCTTCCCTTTGAGGAGCTTGAAAGCATTTTGCAGGCACTAATTAGTAATGGGTTGCAACTCCTTAGGAAAACACAGCAAAACCTTAATTTTTTATACCTGGGGCAACTGAGGAAGGAGGACAAGGCATTTCCTACACGAGGCCAGGAGAGCACAAAGCAGCAGGTGGCTAGGTTGGAGGCACAGTGGGGGTCTGTATCTGTGTGCATGTAAAACAACCAGCCCTGTTTGTTCAGAGCAGGGCAATGTGGGAACACAGGACAGACAGCACAGGGCAATCTGCAGCCATCGCCTGAGACAGCTGTCCTGGGGTTTGCAGGAGCAGCTTGCAGGACTGTAGGAAATCCTGACCCTTGCTGTCTACCTCTCAGCTTGAACTGCAGTAGCTCAGTCTGCCCTGCTCTGCCAGAAAGATGGAAGCAGAAATGAGTAAAACAGTTTTGTCTGTTGAAAGACAGGCTGAACCTGAGTACCTACCAGAATGCTTTGGAAGCTTCTCTGCTGAGAGTCAAGGAAGGAAAGAGGAGTGAGGATTCTTCACCCCCTGCAACTGGGTGGCTGGTGCCTCTCCAGAGTTTGTCTGCACAAGGTTTTCACATCAGACGCTCATGACTTGCCAACATACTTCTATTTGCTGGGCTGCAAACCCAGCACATCCAACAGCAGACAAACAACAGTCAAATCTCCCGTGTCCTGCCCAGAAAAGACATCAAATGGAGTGCTTTTAATTGGAAGAGTTCTGGGAGAAGGACTTTGCTCTCAGGTGACCAGGCAGTGCTCTTTAGGTGGGGTTGGATATGCTTGAGTTTGACTCTGCCTGTGCTTCAGCCTGACTGTGAGAATGATGTTTGGATGGATAGGCAATGACTCTTTTGTGGCCACACAGGAGATTGGTCTTTCAGAGCTTTACAGGCACAGCCAGTAGTTTGTAGGCCTGGCAAGCCAGTAGCTCATCCCACCTGCATAAAACAGGCTATAGAACTTCATGCTGGTCCTTTGTATTGTGTCCAGCTGTGGAAACAGTCACAGACATTAGCCATTGAAGTCCACTCCCCCTCTGCTCTGCACCCAGCTCTGTTCCTCACTGCCAGCTGTGAGGATTTGTGTCTCCGGCAGAAATATTCTCAGCATTTTATTCTTGGTTTTCTTGCCTCTGCAGTGACAGGCTTGGTGTTTCCCTCCTGCCCTTTTAATGAGCACCGCTTCTGCAGGACCTGTTCTCCAGGGGTTCTGCTTGGGTATGCTAAACCCTGCTATGAAGGGCAGTGGGATTCTGAACACAGGAGGAAGATGGGAAGTTATTCATTTTACTTTTTTCCAGTCATCTAAGTTCAGTAAAGGTGACTTTTCATCCAGGGAAAAGGCTAGCTGTCCTCTACTTTATTCAAGTGAGAAGGGATTCTCTTGGAAGAGTGTATTTTCTACTTAGAAAAGTGTTTGTCAATTATTGTTATTAAGGCCTGGTGAATGCATGGCAGCTACTGTGTGAAATGAGTTTGGCAAGCTTATTTCACATCCTAGACTGGAAAGTATAGGTGTCAGAAACCAGGAGCTGTCTCTTGCCTGGCTGTGACCGCTGAAGAATCCAACAGCCTTTGGGATCCGGGACCTTAAGAACTGCCAAATCAATTGTGAGGCAAGGCAGAGGGAGAAAACGGGTAGTGTTCTTTCTCAGCATCTCTGCAGACAAATCACAGGATTTCTGGAGGTTTCAGCTGGCTGCCTTTGTCTGGGGCTACACAAGAAAGCGAAGAAGAGGCATTTCAAGGTCTGACAGGCTCAATCTGTAAGCAGTTCATTGACACCATGCCTTTGCTACTGTTTTAGAAAGGTTGACTGACTAAGGGTTAATTGAAAAGCCTCCCCCAGGCAGCTCTTACCCTAATGTAGCAACAGCATGGCTGCAGTATCCTCTGATCCATTAGAGCCTTATCTGGAGTTCTTTATTCATCTCCTAAAATCCCTTTAATTCATCTCTTCCCAGAAGATGATCAACCATCTTCTGACTTCATCCTACTTAGCCATGTATATAATCACCTAAAGTAATTCACAAAAACAGTGCTGATACCTTGCTGCGTGGGTAATAAAAATCCACTTTATCCTCCATAGGAAGAACTTTTTTATTTCTTTCTTCCTTTTTCTTTAGACAGATTAATAATTTCCTGGGTTTATCACAACCCCCATGGGTGCCAGACTATTCCTCATACCTGGTATAGACTGTACTGTTCTTTGATGCTAAGTTCAGCATCACTTCCAATATTTTAGTAGCACTCCATCACAAATGGTTGTTTACTATTTGCTGTGCATTCTGCTCTCAGTTCTTTCCTATTCTTTCCTCTAGTATCACGTAGATTTGATTATTCCCTGTGGGTGGCTGTGGGGTGTGACTTGGTGTATCCCTCAACAGTACCTGGGAGCAAGGGTTGCTGAGTGCAGCTGTGTGTGGTGCGTGAGAGTGAGCAAGCATCTGCCACTCACCTGGATCTGCAAGGACAAGTTGACTGGTACCTTACCTGGACCCACAGAGCCCTGGGTTAGGCACCTTGGCTGTCTGATAGGGAGAGGGAAGGTCACAGCTAACCCAGCCTTCTTTTGGTACTCGTGCACCCACTTCAGTCTCTGCAATCCTCTCTTGAGGTCAGGAAACACTGCCTGAAATACAGCCTCTCCTCTCACCAGCTTTTCGTTCATCACATGTCCAGTGCAAGATCTAGGAGCTCATCAAGCTGTGCTGACAACTAGGAAGTTCAGAAGAGGACCCACCTGTTCTTCACACATCATGTAGCTAAGCAGCAGAAGTCCTTGTCACGGGGTGTTGTGCATGCTTAAACTGTACTTATGTTCAGGAGAAAATTGGATAAGCTTCTGGTGGCTAGATGGGCTTTGGTGGGACTAAGCCAGTTTCAGGACATTTCTTACAGTCCTTGACCCAGAAAGGAGATGGGTTCAGCTCTTGATGGTGTACTTGGGGTGATCAAGCCCAAATCCCAGTAGGAGCCGCCTGGCTGAACACCAAGGCTGGTGGCAATAGGTCATTCCTCAGGCCTTCTCTGGGGAGAGAAGAACAAGCCAGATGTGGGCTTGCCATGTCTTGGCTGTGCCTCTACCTGCTGAGCTGAGCTAATATGTTGCAGGCACGGCAGTGGCAGAGTTTCTGCACACTGTGTTCTGCACAGTGGCTGGCTCTGTCAGCATGCTCTGAACAGGCCTAGCAAGGGGAAGCAGGCAGGTGGAGGGTTGCCTGGTTGATGTATTGCAATGCTCTTAGCTACTCACAGAGCAATAATTGTGCCTTATAGGCCCTGCAGGGGTGTTTTAAGGATTTGCATTCTGTGCTCACACAGGCTGCTTAATTCACATGTTAGTTTTTCAGGTCCAAGTGGAGATGGTTTCCACCTACCTGCTTCCTTGGTGTGTTGGGCGGCCGAGGTAATCTTAATGAAATCTTTTGCATTCTTGGGATGAAGATGGTCCACGGAGGAAAGAGTTAACATGATCATCCCTAGGCAGGGGAAGGTGGCCTTAGAATGAAGGCCTAAGGGATTCATTACAAGTTTTCTCCTTGAGACAGATGGCAAACCACATTCCTCTGCCACACTTGCTTCTTCTGGGAAGAAGGGATAATGCAGTATGTCTCCTGGGGAACCATCAGTGCTGACCTCAGTGAGCAGCAGTAAGTGAAGCTGACCTCTTCTGAGTGAGGGCAAATACTGATTGCAAAATGGCATCCATACAAGGCCAGTCTCTTCTGTAAATCCCTTAAAGAATCAGTAGCACCTAAGTATTTACTCTCCAGCTACAGGTAAGTATAACTATTTTATAACTTTGGCTTTTCTATGAAAATGTTGAAGTTATGGGTGATGTCATGATGATAGCTGAAAACTGGCCAACTCTTTTGCCAAAGAGGGATACTTTGGTCAGATTTGCAAGAGATAAAGCAATAGCCTCATCTGTCAGAATGCAGAAAGCAGGCTGAATTCTCCTTTCCCAGAGATATTAAGTTGCTTCTTTGGCCTTGGGAGCCGGCAGATGGCTGAACAATGCAGAGATGGAAATGAAAAGCAATTAAAATTCCTTCTACCAGACTGCTGGAATTCTCGTACGAGAGCGTCTCTGCTGCCCCTCTGGCTGGTTTCTGTCCTCTTTCTCTTCCCAGCACTGAGAGCTGCAGAGAAGGTGGCAGCCACTGTGGTGGACATCCACAATTTAGAACAGAGAACATGCCCACGGCACATGTCCCCTCTCCCTTCCTAGTCAAGCAGCAGAGGTTCTCACTGAGCCCGGAGGAGTTAAAATCCTTTCCAGAGAGATTTTATTCTGTCAAGTGTAACGGTGAATATTTTCATTATTCATATCAATGGCTTTTTCTCTTCTGAATGCTGCTAAGCCTCCGTCCTCGGTAAAATCGCATGGCAGTGAACTTTGCAGGTTAAGTATTCATTGTCTAAAAATAGTTTTTCCTTTTATCAGTTCAAAATTCATTGCCTTTCATTCTAATTGCATGTCCTCTGTTCTGGTATTATTGGGCAGTCTGGATGAGGGAACAATTTACTCCTGCCTGTCCTGGAGTTATTTTCTACCTATTTTTCGCATCCCTTGTATTCATCTTTTTTCTATATTACACTACCTCAATCTCCCTATCTCTCCCCATCAGAAGGCTCTACTGGCTTCTAATCATTTTTGCTACGCTCTCTGTTTCCTACCGTGTCCTTTTGCAGAGCTGTCATAGACAAAGCCAGAAGATGGGACTCACCCTTGTGTGTCCCATGCTTCAATCCCAGAGTCAAATAGGGCTGCACTTGGGTGACACAGTGGCAGAGCAGGCACAGGCCATTATCACAGAATCTTCTGAGTTGGAACTAATCCCGAGATCCACAAGGATCATCAAGTTCAACTCTTAAGTGAATAGCCCATACAGGGATTGAACCTACAACCCTGGTGTTTTTAGTACCAGGCTCTACCAATGGAGCTAGTCTGGGTCTGTCAGGGTTTTGTTCTTTGTATCTCATTCTTTATGCACCCAAATGCTGTGTTGACCTTGACAACACACAGCCCAGATGGCATTTGCCTTATGGACACCCTTTGGGGTGCCACATCTGGCAAGGAAAGGTGATTCCTGTCACAATTGCTTGCTGTGCTCCACTTGTGTCTGGCATTAGAGTCCTGCATCATCACAGCTGTGGTCCCCCTAACACATCACAAGGCAAGAGGCAGCTCCAAAATTAGTTGGCTTCAAAGTCATGTTGTAAATACTTTGGTTTTGTTGTTGTTGTTGAGTTCCCTTTTATCTGGGCTTTTAAAATGCTTAGCAAATGCAACTTCCAGCTTCTGTTTCTGTAATCATGTGATTTGAAAATCTACGGAAGGATGAGACAAGCTGAGATGCTCAGGAAATGGCATGCCATCAGGAAGTGAGGATTTGAGACTCCCCCTTTTCCTGTCCTTCGAGTAGTATAGGATTTATGGAAGAAAGGTGAAGGCTGATAACCCAGGCTCAAGTGGCTTTCCATGGTTTCCTCCAGGACAGGTGAACACAGACACTTTTGTGTGATGTTGGAGAGGTGACAGAGGTGCTCTTGTAATAGAGCTACACAAAGGGAGGAGGAGAATGCTAAAGACTCCTTGTGCTGTGATCATTCGTTAATTCTGTTGCCCACACAGCTGCTGCTACGTGTGAAATCACTCACCAGATTGACCACTGATTGTGTTTTAGCGGTTCTTTGAACCTGGTTTTGATCTTCAGTAGCTGCTTACATCTTGCTTTTGACTGCTTTGCTTTCAAATAGTGCCAGTCAGCTTGAGGAGTGTAGATGGAGGTTTTTTGACAGTCCAAATAAACCACCTCACTTTTCCTTTATCTGCTGTTTTGCTGACATGCACAAAGCCTTCTAGAAGTTGTGTGAGGCATGAATACTTTTGCTGAAGCAGTGTTGGTTTGTTCCTCTTATATCACCACTGTCATCTAGATGTTTTATTCTTTGAGCTTTAATTATCTTTTCAGCTAATTTGCCTGGTTCAGTGTAAGGCTCTTTTGTCTGTAATTCCCAGGATCACCACTAATGCCAATTTTAAGGATAGGTAGGCTTTTACTGCCCTCTATTTCTCCTTCAATACAGTAGCTTATTTTAATGAAACATCATAAGCATTAGAAGACCTGGATAAAGCGTTGAGGCTCTGTACCTTCCTGATCTCTGGATACATTAAGTTGTTCTGACACCTACTCTCTGAGCCTCTTTGTCTTTGCAATCCCTTTTCCATTTTGCTCAAAAAGGGTGATCCTGGACTAGCCTCATCCTCTTATTCCCCTGTGCTCCAAGTGTGTGCTGGGAGGGATGCTGAGGAGAGATCACATTCTTTCCATGCAGTGTCTCTCCTTGCTCTAGCAATCTTTCTCAGTCTTTTGCAGCTGACTCCTGGTAATGCGTCCTGCTCATGGCAGTGCCTTGATCAGAGATTTCCCAGCCGTTCTGATCCATGGACTGGCGGTTGTCCCTCAGTGATGATACAGAGCAGTATCCACCAGATGTAAGGCCTCAAGCGGCCAGTGTGCACTCCTTACTTCTCTTTACACCCTCAAAGAGGGCACAAAGGCGGTAGGGGGAAACTGCCTTGTTGCAAATCTCATCTCTTCAAGGGTGAGTTTCTGCTATCACTTCAATGGTTCCCTGCAAACTTTTGGGGCTAGCATTTCCTCATGTCAGCTCCCCCACGGCAGCAGAACTGCTCTGGGCTGGTGCCAAGGCAGGACCTGAATTTCAGACAGTGGAAGCAAAGAGAGGATAATCTGCTTTCATCGCTTTCTGGGTCTTCAGGCTGCTGCCGACTTGTTTCTTGCTTCCTTTAGTAGTGCTGAGGTCTCATGAGGTGAAGAGCCCCACAGAAGAAAAGGTCTTCAAGATTTGAAGACTGTGGGATTTGATGCCTGACTCATGTGCAGGGCTGAAGGGCTTGCTGGGGTTCTAAGCCAGGGGAAAGAAAGGCTGTGCTGTGAATGCTTGTGGGATAAGACAGAGGTTTTTCCTCCTGGGTGCTTGAGGTGGTCCATGGTACCTCCAAGCCAAAGTGCAGGAGGCTGAAGAAGCTTTGCATGGGCCACGTCAGGGTTTAGCAGAGTCTGTTGTTGTCCAGCTTCCCTCAGCACCACAAAGAGATGACACACATGCTGAGGCCTTATGAATAAACTTACAGGTGAACAAAGCCTGGAGCAGATCTCTTGGTAAAGCTGGATCATTTATGAGGCATAAGGGGAGGCAGGTACACTGCTTTTTCTTTCACCTCCTCCCATGCTGAACTGTTCCTTTCAACTAGGATTGATTTATCTACATAAGAATGACATTTAAGGGCAATCTGTTCACATTTGGTACATAGCAATTTATAACCCATATCTGCACCTTGTTTAATCCTGCTGCTCTAAAGCAAGTCTCTTTATCATCAGCTGGAAGGCTCAGTAAGTGAAATGATACATCTTTGCTCATTAAAAACACAACTCCCTTTCTCTGTGATGAGTGTGTAGCATAAAATATTTTAGCATCCCATTTGCTTTTCATTTTCTCATGCTCACTATCTGTCAAATGGGTCTTTTGCCTCTTAATATACTGATTTTGTGTGTGTATGCATCTGCCTTTCAACAGCCGCCTCCGTTTCTGTAAAGTGCCATGTCAGAAATCACAGATCCGGTGGTGGTTTATAGACAATGACTCAGGTGACCTCTGGCTGAATTTTCTCCTGGCCTTTCCTGGTAATGTCACACCAGGACTTCAGTATGTGTCTGAGACCTGACTGTGAGTGTGTGTCTGGGGATGACATCTAAGCATAAACTCAGTCTTGCTGGCACAAGGTAAGCTGTGGTGACTAATAGCACACCTAAATCACACCATGATCATCAGCAGTGTCAAACCTCAGTGTCCAGTGCTGTCTGGAGATGGGGCAAACACGGTTTAATGCTATCATCTGCTGTGCTCCACAGGAGGCAACCTGCTGATGCAGCTTGGATTGTCTAATAGCAGTGGGATGGAGAAGACATCAATTGTCCAGTGCCAAGCAGGGGCTCAGCAATCCCATTTCAGCCAGAACAGATGGAGTAAAGGCAGCCAGCACAGTCTGGAGGGAAATGCCACACAGTGAGCCATGCATCTCTGCAGGCTGCACTGGCAAAGGTAGGATTTAGTTGCTGAAATATGGATGGATGCCTTGTGCTCTTTGAGACACCTTTAGGGCATCCAGGGTGTTCTCACTGAGCCCCAGAGCCCCCTGAAGAGCAGCTGAAGGAGGCTGGAAGTCCACAGGGTCATCATGCTAGAGTAGTGAATGGCTCAAACTGTGGGAAACATGATACATTGAACTCTTATGCTGGGGTCAGACTGATTTTGAGATGGGAAAATGAATGGTCATAGGCATTGGTATAATGACAGAAGGCATTCATAGAAACTCACGGGATCATCTCAGATAGTGGTATCTGAACATCTTCACCCTGCTGCATCGTGTTAAATTGGTTTGGATGTGGAGAGGAAAAGATTCAAAAAAATGCACATCAGGGAGCTCTTAAACTTAAAAAAGAGAATCCTTATCAATGCCAGTAGAAACGCCCATTTTTGCAGGCACTGAACAAGCATCAGAATCTGCTTCTTTTCTCAACAGGATTTCTAGTTCAGAGGGGGGGAAAAAGCCATAAAATAAAGTCATGTTCTGATATCCTCAGCAAAGTGCCAGATACCTCTTTCATACCCATCCACCTAATCCCTGCACACAGTCAGTGTCCTGAGGACATACAGTGATGACACAGCTTCTGGAGAGATGGATTTTTGTACAGATACTTTATGGACTTGTTTTTTGTCTGTGCATAGAAAATAATCTGGCAGCAACATGTAAGAAACCTGCCTGGGTAGCTAAGGGACAAATGAGGACAGTGTGTTTAATTTTAACTGTCAATGCTACATGCTGTCCTCATTTGTTCCTCATCCAAGCTACTAGCATGTTTTTCCCTTAATTTGATCTACTACTCTTAACCTACTTTATTTCTAGCACAACCTTTCACCACAACAGTTACCCATCTGCCAGCTGCACAACCATTCTTAATGCAGGGAATAAAATAAAACATGTCCTTCTGTGCTGGAGTTCCTGAAAGCCCTACACCAAAACTGTGAGTGATGCCTGTAGGGAAAGCAGCCTTGGTGCCACCTGGAAGAGGCTCTGAGCATCTTGCACCCTCTGGGCATAAGCCACTGAGGGCTGCTGCCATCTCATTCCCACTCTGGCCCTTCTCAATTTGCTTTTTGGCTTGAAGCAGCTGTATTACACCATCAGCATGTTCTCTCTCTTTAGATGGCCAGCTGAGAGAGAGCATTAGGTACCAGGCAGTCAGAGTGACCACAATGGGGTGGAAGCAGACTTCAAATGCTGGATGGTCAGTTTGGGTAATTTGCATTTCCAGACTCTGAAAGACTTGCATGCAAATGACAAGCATCTGACATGGAGCTTTGATACATCCTTCAAACTGTGAATAACATCTGATTAGAGATTGGCAAAGGTAGTATCTCTGGTTAATAAGGGTGATAAGTGTTCTCTGGGCATGTACTTGGCCATGTCTGACCTCAGCAATATTTAAAGATTTTGAGCCACTTGTGAAGGATGGACAAATTAGCAGAGGTAAGTGGAAAAGGTCATGCAATGAAACTTGAGTTTTGCCCTTGGCAGATCATGACAGAGCAGTCTGGTATCTTTCTTTGAGAAGACAGCTGTTTTTCTAGACAAAAGAGATTGGAAGATCTATTTATGCTTCAAATACAGTTTTGATAGGATGCCACTGAGAAACCAGTGGAACTGAAGTATTTGGAAATCAGTAGGGTTGACAATTAAGGTAAAAAACTAGCTCAAGAGGAAATGACAGCCGAGTGTATTTCACAAGAGTGTACTGACCAGACTTAAGGGTCTAGAGATGTTTCTTAGGGATCAATCTTAGGAATGATCTAATGTTTTCATGAACATAAACAGAGGTGTCCTCTGGTAGAATTTGATACTCATGGAAAGATATGAGAATCAGCAGGACAGAAGAGGATCAGAATATCACGCAGCAGAAATTAGTTTATGTTCAAGACTAGAGAAGTTTACAGTCTGCTACTACTAATTGCAGTGTCAGAAGGTCTGAGAAACTGCATATGAAAAGCTCAGCAATTGGCTGGGGGTCTATGTCCTTGAAAGAGTCATGAACACAGAGATCCTGGGAGTGCTACTGCATCATATTGGCTGACTGGTTTCTCATATGTACCTGAAAGGAAGGTGCAAAGAAAGCAGAGCCAGGGTCTTTTCAGTGATGCTCAGTGGCAAGACAAGAGGCAGTGGGCACAAGCTGGAACACAGGAGGTTCTTGAACAACAGGAAACACTTTTTTGCTGTGAGGGTGACCAAGAAGTGGCAGAGATTGCCAGAGATGTGGTGGAGTCTCTATTCTTGCAGATGTTTAGAAGCTGTCTGGACACAGATCAGGGCCACTCTTCCAAACTCAACCTTTCCGTGAGTCTGTGTGAAAATGATACAGCCTGGAGAAAGTCCAATGCCAGTCCTCTCAAACAAAGCATTTCCTGCAAAGAGTGGAAATTACTACTGCTCTCAGAAGGGCTGCTTGCAAATAAGAGTAGGCTGAAAAAAGGCTTTGTGAGCATCAGGAGG
The DNA here is from genome assembly GCA_013397975.1 of Machaerirhynchus nigripectus. NCBI lineage: Eukaryota > Metazoa > Chordata > Aves > Passeriformes > Dicruridae > Machaerirhynchus > Machaerirhynchus nigripectus. The sequence continues at coordinate 963,650 of VZRQ01004652.1, read as the reverse complement.
CAGTGAGGTTCTGGAATGGCTTCTCAGCTGGGGTAATGGGGAGATAAAGCTCCAATGGAATCCAAGAAGGATTTTGTCAACATGTAAGAGGAGTACGGTCATTTGCTTACCAGTGGAGACAGGGGATTTGGCTCAGATACTGCAAGTGCAAGCCTGTGTTTTTAGACTGCCAAGAAGGGCAAGTCAACCCTTTAGGGTATTTGTCCAAACCTGAAGCTCCTTAGAGGGTCCCGTGGTATCAGCAGGCCAGTGTTACATATTCTTTCACTTTCTAGATTATTATTTTTAAGCCCTTGCTGGAAGTTCACCTCTTCTTGTTGGCTTCCTAAATTGGGAAAAAGTACAGGCGTCACAGACTTGAAATACAATCTTCTGTGCTTTTCTAGGTTGTTGTAAGCCTAGGTTTTGGGAAGTCAAATACGTCACTATAATTGGCCTGGGCTGCCTCCCTGATGCTCCCTGCTTCCCGCAAGAGATTTGTGCAGTATTTCCTGTTATCGGAGGGCCATCTTTTATAATAATATTCCAAATACATTTAATGGTGCACTCTGGGAAAATTACTCCATTCAGCAGTTTCACGTTTCTGGGACACCTGCTAAGAAATGTAGCACTCTAAGGGCATGAGCAGTGAGCTCAAGCCCCTCATTCTGCACATTGCACCAGGAAATGTTTGCATTCCCACTTTGAATTTTCCTGCTCAGTCAGGGTGGCCCACACCCTTCATGGGCCACTCTGCATCCACCTCTGCTCTCCTGGAGTTGTCACTAGCCTGCTGGGGAGCTAGGATGGCAGGAAGAGAGGTGAAGGCATGTAGGTCTGTGCCACTCAGAGGTGGCAGAGGTTGGGGGGAGAGGAGCGTCAGGGACATCTCTGTGAGCTGACTCCCAGGTATGGTCTCTGATGTGCCTCCCTCTGCTTGCTGTGCCTCTGTATATGCCTGGCATGAACCTTGGTGTTTGCCTTGCAGTGTAGGGCCTCCTGAGCACCAGCCAGCCTGCTACAGTACTCAGAGCAGTAGGGAGACAAGGTTTCCAGGAGAAAAGCTGATTCCAAACAGGTCTGCACATACCCACCTCTGCCTCTGCCATGAACCCTAGGCCAGCCCACTGCATATTGCTAGAAGTTTCTAAACACAGGAAGAAGAGAGATGAAATTCAGGTACCTTCATCCAGGCAAGCATGTGATGAGTGTGTCCTAGTGTCCAGCCCTGCACTCAGGTGCTGATCAGTGATAATGTCTTATTTTGGGCTAATGGAGGAGCTGTGGCATGGACTTAACTGCAAGCCATAGGGAACAACACAACAGTGATGGATCTGTCAGTGGAGAAGGATAATTTCTTTTTTTCCTGTTGGAATGTACATGTGTATTTTACTGACAGTTTCAGCTGTAAAAGAACAGCAGAAAGATGTTTGTGCTACAAGACCATAATCTGTGACATGCTGGGGATCTGCGCCTCTCTGCTCCCTGCGTCGTAGGTAACAGTAATGTCACAGTGCATCTCCACAGCTGAGCAGAAACACCACCACAAAAGCAGCCCAGATGCTGCAGCCCAAAGTAATGATGCCATTGCACTCACAACTATTACTCAGAGATATTCTCCTTTCTGTGAATATGCTGTGTGCATTCAGGCTTTCCCAGCTGTGGTACATGTTCTGGTCAGCTGGCGAGGCAGGCTTAGAGAGGCTGAGATGGTGGCTTTTGGTTCATCTTTCTGGTGCAGCTGGGAACACAAAGACACTGAAAAATGAGAAAGGATCTGGCTTGCATTGATCCTGACACTAATGGCATTTTTTACTGTCGTCAAAGTCCCACCTGGCCAGGCTCACATTGGTGAGAGGTGCAGCAAGAGGGAGCCCTCTTTGTAGCCAATGCTCAGAGCTTTCTCCAGCCTTGCCTTGCTCTGGAAACCCTGTCAAAGCTGGGATTGAAGCAGAGGGGGCTGAGAGCTACCATTCTTTCATGTGTACCACAAGAATGAAGAGGAAGCAACCCAAGAGCCTGGCAGTGTTTGCTTTCTGGAAAAAGCTGGAGCTTTTGAGGTCTTGTATTCCTGGGCTAATTTTTTTTCCCCGGGCAAGGTCTGACAGCCATAGCTGTTGTGCCAGACCCCCAGTCAGTAAAAAGGGGATAATGAGTCCTCTAGCAAATACTTTATTTACCTCTTGTTTCCCCCCTACTGTTTGCAATTTGCAGAGCTCACTCCTGCCTGTGTGGCTGACTGACTTGTTCAGAATGCTACCCTAATGCAAGCAAGTGATGGTGACAGAGGTCACCCAGCATATCCCTCCAGTAATCTGTATACTCCTCTTCAGTGGGCTGTAACTTGAATAGGCCTGGCCCAAAGAGCCTGTGGAGGCAGCATGGCACCCAGTGCTCTGTTGGGGTGCTCCTCAGAAGACAGGTGCACAGCAGAGTCCTGGCTATGTACTCATCACTTCTCTGCAAGCTGGCTGAGTCCTTGGCTGTGTAGGGGCACACAAAAACTTTCCAGATGAGAAAGACTGTGGAAACTGCCTATGATGCTGCTGCATCTCCTAGCTGAGCCCAGAAGGGACTCAACTGAAGAACAACAGTTCACCCATGTACCCTGAGGCTCACTGGTGCTCACTAGAGCAACACAGGAGCAGTGCCTGAGCTTCTCATGTGCAGGCAAATCATGTTCCAATGGATTGAGTCTGGGATTTGTCTGTGCCTCACTGAGCTGTAGCCCAAAGCCACTCCTGGCTTGCCCTGTCTGCAGTGTAAACTCCAGCCTGGGCTGGGAGACTGCCTCAGCATAGGCAAGAGGCTGCTACTATATGCTGGATAAATGGAGCCCATACTGGTACAAGGCATGTCCCAAGCTTGGTACCTTGCACAGCTCTGCAGGTGTTTTAACCTTGAACTACCAGCAGCACCATGAGCAAAACCACGTGGATCACAGAGCCTTAATGGCTCATGACCCTCACAAATCTCTTAACTGCTTTTCTTGCAGTGTGTGATGCAGGCTTGGAGTGGGAGAAACCTCCTCAGGGATACGTGATACTTTCAGGTTTCTTTCTGTTTCCCTTGAAAGAGTGCAGCACCAACCAGTGCCAAGAACTGGTCACACTGAGCCTGTCAGCTTCTCTTTTCTTAGGGAAGCAGGCTGAGCTACTGCTTCTTAAGATTCAGGAGACTGTAGAGAATATTTCAAGACTCATTGCACCAAAGCCTCCCTCGCTTCAGAGCTTTGATACGCAAAATATGGAAACAAATCCAAGCTTCGCCTTTTCTAATTACTGCTCAGTGCTTGAGATGTGTCTCTCACATTTCTGTCTGCCATGGGAAGGTGGTGATGTGGAAAGCTGATGTATATTAAAAGAGTGCCGGTTTGGCTCCCTTTTGCTGCTAGCTCTGCTTCTCCGAGAGCCTGCAGTACACCCTGAATTTCTGTAGATGTTGCTGCATGCCTACAGTCTCTCAACCAAGCTTTCCACAGAGGGAAGCCCACAAGTCCAAAGCATCTGGAGGGAGGTGCACTGTCGGAGGGGCCTTCTCTTTCCTCCCTGGGCTCCAGAAAGTGAAGATAAGGGTGTGGAGGCTGTTCTTGGATGGCTGACAGTGAGCCCTGAGGAACCAGCTAGCTAGGATGGATTGGGATGGGTGCCGAAAGGTCAATGTGGCTAAACCTGGTGGAGTTAAAGGTTTACTGAAAATCATTGCTGATGTGTGTTGCATTGCCTGTGCCACTGGGTTCCTCAGCACTGGCCCCACAGTGATGGGTAGGGCCTGGTCTGGAAACACGGCTGTTCCTAACTTCATCCTTCCATCCTGGGGAGTCAAAAGGTTTGCAGGTATCGCATTTCCCACTATGTGTCCCAGAGCATCCCGCAATTCTGAGCCTGGCCTTTCTCTGCATGGCATGTACCCACCCTCTTGGGTTACGGGAAGCCACTAGCTCCAAAACGTGAGGTCTTGGAGCAGAGGGAATCCCTGGTGTAACCTTAGACTGCCATGGCCTCTGCAAAGCCATGTGCAGAGTTACCAGCTGAAACTCTTGGTGTGCGAGCCCATGTGCTCCCTGCTGCCCTGTGGATATTAGTTGAAGCCATGTTAGGGATTGATGTGACTGCTCTTGATTGAGGGCATGTAGGCAGGAATCAGCTGGGTCCCAGGAACCTGGAGTAAATCCCAACAGATGGGAAATTCTCCTTTGTGACAGACACAGGACCTTAGAAGCAAGGAGCCTTCAGAGATGATTACCCTGGGATGTGATCTGTGCCAGGCATACACAGAGTGATGGGAAAGACTCAGTGCCCTCAGTGCCACATGTCATGGGGCTCCTCAGCCTCACGGGATGGACACAGTGGGTTGGGGGAAGAGGGGAGGGAGTGGGACACCAGGCTTGCAGCTAGGGAGGGAGTTAGGCTGCTGTGCAGCTCTTCTCCCCTCCTACCACCTGCAGCAAGCAATGCACAGGATAATGGAGGTGGTGGAGCTCTGCCTCCTTTTTCTGTGCCACTCTCAAGTAAGTCCCCCCTTGTTTTATTAATGCAAGTCTCTAATTTGCAAACACAGGAGAAATTTCTCATGGGAGAAATTACTTACTCTGGTTTAAAAAAGCAGGCACAGAAACATGGTAATGGGTTTAAAGAAACAGCCCTGACTGAAAAACACGTAGAGCTGGAACAGAGACCTGAGATATTCACGTCAGGATCTGCTGGGGCTGGTCTGCAGTACATGGTAGGCTTGGCATGAGATTTTGGCATGTTTGTTTGTAGGTGTTGTTTCTTTTCAATGTTTATGTCCTGAAATGAAAGGTACGATGTTTTGGGGAAGTTGACAAGTCACTTGTCACTGTTCTGGAGCAGGGACAGAGCTGTGAGCCCAGAATGGAGGCCAGTGGTACTCAGAATATATCAGCAATTGCAATGGGGACACTGTTATAAAACTGTGTCTCTGTCCTAAAATGGTGGTAGCCAAAGGTCTTAGCAGTAAGTGAAGTATCTGGCAAAGGCTGGGATGCAGGGGTTAGCCCTCCTCATCCTTACCTCTACATTTCAAAACAGCCAACCCTGGCTGCTGGAGAGGAAGTTATCAGTATGTTGAAGGGATTGGAAATTGTTACAAGGCCCAAGGAGTGGGCAGTGCCACCTGCAGCAATCAGGGCACGGAAAAAATGAACCCCTCTGCCTCCCCTGCTCTCAGTCCTCTGCTCCCTGCCAGTGGCGTAACTCATGGACGTTGTGAAGAGTACAGCAGGGATCATGGGGCTGTCAGAATGGGCTGCCCGGAGCACAATCTGGCTGGTTTGGTAAACTTGACACTTTTTGTGGTTTGTGGTTTGACCTTAGCTGGCAACTAAGCACCACACAGATGCTTGCTCACTCCCAGACCCTCAGTGGGATGAGGAGAGAATTGGACAAAAAAGTAAAGTTCATGCATTGAGGTACAGGCCATTTAATAGGACAGAAAAAGAAGGGAAAAATAATTAGAATATACAAAACAAGTGATGCACAATGCAATTACTTACCACCCATTGACTGATATCCAGCCAGTACCTGAGCAGTGGCCCCTGGCCAGCTTTCCTCCTAGTTTATATCCTGAACATGATGTCATAAGGTGTGGAACATCCTTTGGACAGTGGGGGTCAGCTGTCCTGGCTGTGTCCTCTCACAGCTTCTTGTGCCCCCCAGTCTCCTTACTGGTGGGGTGAGGTGAGAAGCTGAAAAGCCCTTTACTCTGTGTAAACACTGCTTAGCAACATCTAAAACATCAGTGTGTTGTCAACACTATCCTCATCCCAAATCCAAAGCACAGCACTGTACCAGCAACCAGGAAGAAAACTATTTCTATCCCAGCCAAACCCAGAACACACTTCTGGGTCAACTCAAATCCTGGAGAATTTGTTTGTCCTGCCTGCCCCAGGCTTGCGAGGATGCGTGACTCCTGTGGAGACTGAATGCAGGAGCAACCAGCAGAGCAGAACTGATGGCTGCAGTGAAGGAGGAACAACAGGGTGTTCATGCCCTACATACGTATGGGTTCACATGCCATGCAGGTGTGCAGCATCCAGATAAACGGTCGTTCAGCTTGGCATCTCACCTGCTGGTCATGTGTGCTTGGGATAAGTGTGAGAAAGAGACAAATGTGCGGTGCAGCCTCTCCAAAATACTCCCTCAGATCCCAGAGATCTGAATTCACTCTGATCAGAGCTGCTTGGTTAAGCCATCGATAGGTTTGTCTTCCGTGACTTTAGTCCACTGCCATTTGTATCCATGTTGAGCATCCCCAACACCCTGTGGCAAGGAGTCCCACAGCCTAAAAAAGCATTTAATGAAGAACCACCATTCCTTTTTTGCTTTGGACCAGCCCCTTCCCTCTGATGCTCCCCCTAGTTCTGGTAGCAGAAGGGACAGCAAATATCTCTGCCTTTGGCAGATGCACTGAAATCTACTTGTCTTACCCTAGATCCAGGCAAGTCTAAGGGCTGACTTAGACTACATTCAGCTAGCAAGCTGTAGATTGCCCATCACTTTTAGGATTTTCTGGACTCAGATGCCACCCTACAGCTTCAACTTTAGCAGGGAAAGGGAGACCTCAGCAGATAGATCTGTTGTCATGAAATGCCAGGGTCAAGGCACAGGCTGCTCAAGAGGTCCTTGCTCTGCAGGCAGAGCCTAAAGGAGGGCAGAAAGCCAGAAGTGTTCTGAGCTCCTGGTATTGCAGCCCCTTGCCTCTGTATGCTCCCTGTCTGACTGGCACTTGGTGAGCAGATAAGATCCCAGTCTGGCTATGCCACACATGGGGCTTGAATACCTTGTCCCAGACCAAGTATGAGGCAGAGATAAGCCTGTTCACATTGGCACATGCATCAGGGGAGAGATAAGGCAGTGAGCTGATGGGACTTAGCCACTCTCTGAGGGGCTGTGGCTGGGTGGAAAGCATCCTTGCCCTGTTCACTGAGAAGCAGCAGCAGCTCATCTCTCCTGGGGTCTCCTGTCCTTCCAGCGTCAGTTAGCCCTGCGCACAAAGGGATGCTGCTTTGCATGCCAACAGGAGCGAGCCCGGCCTTTGATCAGCACAATCGGTCCTTTCACTGATTTCAGCTGCCTTGCTCCTCTCTGCACTCCCTGAGGGGCTGGAAGCAGACCCTGGGGCATTGGGAGCCTGGGGATGGGGAGCCCTTGGCCTGGAGAACTGCTGCCCTGGTTATTTGAAGTAGCTGCTTGGCTGCTTTCAGATAGGCAGTTCTTTCTATCAGGAACTGCAGCACTGAAATGGTGACACAGCTACTCTAGCAGCTGGGGTCATTGCCTGTTGTCACCTGCACCTCCCTGTGCTGGCACCCAGAAGGGCAACAGGTGCTCAGAACCCCTGCCAAACCCGATGCTTTGACCTGGCTACCAACATCTGGCACCCCTCCTTGGGAACCAGAGGGGTTCCAGTTCATTCTTCAGGGATAGGGAATAGTGATCCAACCCCTCTCCCTGGCTAGTCCGTGATGTGACAGCTTGGCTCAGGAAGCACTGGTGCTCAGGGCAATAGATCATTCACCCCTTTTTTCCTCTTCCGCCCCTCTTTCCTCTTTTTCCTCTTTCCTTCCATGTTCCCATGTGTCTCAGGTTCTCCATTCACTCTCTTCAGTCATTCATTTCCCTGCTTTGACATGTTTTAGAAGTTTGCCCTCATTTTAGATAGTCCCCCAGAATACCCTCCCTTCAGAGAGGTGCGTACCAGGGAGTGAGGGAGCTGGGGGAGCAGCTGGTGCCAGCATCAGTCAGGCTGCAGGGAAGGCAGGTCTTGGCAGCCAAAAGTGGNCTGCCTTCCCATCAGAAGGCAACAGGACCTCTAAATCCTGAATGGAAATCTGCTTTGTCAAAGGCCAGCCCTGCCTCCCAGAGTGCTCCCTTTAGTTTCTTTGTGCTCCTGAGCAATCTGTTCCTACATGTTAAGAAGCACTTCGTAAGTGACTAAAAGCCTCAGAAAAGGAATAACCTAAGGATTTAATAAACTGCAAACAAAATTATATAAAAAAAATTTCCCAGGCAGTTGAGTTTTCAGTGATTAAGAAAATACAATTTCCTGTAATTAAATCTTAACAAGAAATGTTATTAAAAACACTCTGTCCCAGCTTTTGTAATAATTGCCCATTCCCCCAGAACAGTAAACAGAATTAGAGTCTGCAACACACACTGTAATCCATGTGTCATTTTGATCAAATTTACCTTAATAACTTTATCTGGAGAGAAAAGTTGAATCACAGTGTCTGAAGTGGAAACCCCTGCACAGCAAATGTGGCATGTGACTGCTTCTGGGGCTGGGGCAGGGGCCAGCCTGGGTGGGTGATGCTGCCAGCATGGTTCTGTTCTTGTATGGGCTCCCCCACAGCTACTGTGGCACTCTAACATCTCCATCTCCAAATTCCTTGGTGCCCCAGAAGCCACCATGGCACCCCAAACCTCCCTCCTGGGAAGCTCTGCTCTGCAAGGGTCGTTTGTCCCCATCCGTGGTTTCGGTCCCTTCCCACAATGTCTCTTGTGCCTCATGAAGCACTTCTGGTGCTTTCTTTCACACAGTGTTTGACAACACCACTGCCACCTGCATTTAAGAGCTGGTGTGGGGCTTTCTGCCAACATGTCTCTGTCCCCTTTTCCTTGGTTCTGGCTGCCAGGGAGCTCTGGCTGTGTGGCTGCTGCAGCCTTGCCCATGCTGCTTGACTCCCCTTCCCTCTCCTTGCCCGTGGCTACAGCCTGCTGTGCCATTTCTGCCCTTGCCCCCTTACAGCAGTAGCTATCCTTTTCCAGCCCTTGGCTATTCTGCTTTCAGGCTCCCCAGCACTCTCCCATCACCATCTGGCCCTGGCTGCTGGCAGAAGGGAGGTTTTACTCCCTGCCCAATAATTCTCCCCGGTGTAGCTGACAAGGTGGCATGCACTTCCCCTCTGATTTCCTCCAAAACCTTCTCCAAATGCCAGGGTTGGGAATAAAAGTTGAGTGGAGCACAGCATGGGGAACGCTGGCACATCTTTCCCGGGCAGCAGAGACTAACCAGGGGCTCTGTCAGCTGGCTGACAATTTCCAGCCTATCCTGAAATCAGTCTGACAGCAGCTGGGCAACCCACTCACATGGGGGGCAATTTTTCAAAGCCAGTAATTGGCTGTCACTGCTGTTGGGTCAGGCTACGCCGCTCACCCTGCAGCAAAGCCTGGGAAACAGATGAGGAACCTGCTTGCAAGAGGATGAAGGTTTCTCATGTGCGCCAGGGTGGCCATGGTAGAGATAGGGCAGTGCCTGCACATGCTGGGCAGGGTTTTCCTGGGTGCTCCTGCTCTGCATCTTGCAGCACTGGGAAAAATACAGTCCCTGCTATGAAGAGGAGCTGTTTGAGGCAATGTGAAAGGGGTCTTATGAGAGGCTTGCTGCAGAGACCTGCTAGAAGATTTTTTAGGAAAGGCAGAAAGACTTGGAAAGTGATAGTCTGGTACCAAGGGGATGGATGTGAGCTTGGATTCAATGTAGTCTAGCTTCAGGTACTGTTCCCAGCCACAGGAAGAGACTGGTTTCTCTTGGAAACATTGTGCAGATGTGCTACAGGGCTGAACAGCCTCTGCCAACAGTAGCAGAACATAGCACTGAGCAAAACCTGGATCCAATATCTGCAGAGACTTCTAAAATTTCAGTGGTTGCTTACATCACTAGGTGGAGGTGAGTGTAGAAACTGGGGAGGTTTGAGGGGAGCAGAGAAGCTTTAGAACTACTATTCCATTTTTTTGTTTAGAGGAAAGCACCTGGACATGCTGTACAATTTTGTTCAGTTGGACATTGCATTTTTCCACCCAGCTTCACTGTCCCTTTGAGCAGTAGTTTAAGAACCTGCTGTCTTTGTTCCCCTCTAGTGATCCATCTCCCCAGCTAGATGCAGCCCAGCCCTTGTGCTTCCTCTGAGAGCCTGTAAACCTGTGGAGGCTCTCCTTGTTGCATTGCAGGAGATACAGGCTAACCCAAGCACAGAGAATTCAGCTTCTCAAGCAGAATCTGAAGCATGATCTATGAACCCTGCCAGGGTCTCTACTTGCAAGGAAGCATGGGTTCAGACCAGAAAGACCTAATGAACTGGTGGCACTCTGTCTCCTGGCCCTGTCAGTAGGTTCCTGGCTGCGAGAAGACAGATCCTGCCAAGGTGTTGCTGGCCAGCCAGCGTGGCAAATAGGCAGAAGAAAAATGGCTGAATGAATGCCTCTCTCTCTCCCTCTCTCTCTCTCTCCTGACCTACTGACCTACCTATTTTTCATTCCAACCTTCCTTCTTCTACAGTTGCACCACCAATCCATCCATCCATCCATCCATCCATCCATCCATCCATCCATCCATCCATCCATCCATCCATCCATCTCTCTAATAAAGAAATGCCACATTACACTGCTTGATGGTAGCATCTCCTTCTCTGAGTAGTGTTTGCAGGGACAATCATTTCGGTATCATGCCATCACCTACCTACAAAAGACAAGTCTTGGCAAAGACCCTGCACCTGTGAAATATGGTGATGAGCCATTTCTCTGAAAATCTCCAGACAAATATACAACAGCTGCTGTCTTTTTAAGCAAAGGTTTCTTGCAGAAACTAAGTTATTCGCTGTATGGGATGCAGCAGTCCTGCTAGCCTGAAAAGATACATGCTCCCACGGGACTGAGTCCTGCATTATTTCAGGGAGGTGGCAGGGCAGACTGCGCAGTCCACATACTCCATCAATGAATTTTGCTGGCCAATTTCTTATCTTTCAGAGTCTAAAATGCCTGCTGCCGTCAGAGTGTTTGAACAAACTGCCAAATCCTCGCTCTGTGTCACACTGCTGGCATCTGTTGCTTGTTCTGGCAATAAACCAGTTTATACTGTCATGATCCAACCCAACGGTTCTCCCGAGTCAGTGCAGGATGGCTTGGGAAGGCAGTTTCCTTTTCATAAGGTTTTTATTAAAAACAACATTGGAGAGAAGAGTTTCTGTGCTGAGATGGTGGAAGCAGCTGGGGGATTGTTTTTTTTTCCAGCACGCCATGCAGCAGGTATTTTATGTGCATTCTTCCTGCAGGGGATGGCCTTGATTCTTCTCTTCCTTCTGCAGGTAAAAGAGGAGTCTTTTTAATGGAGTTACCCTGCTGTGAAGCAGGTGTAAGTGAGAGGAAAATCATGCCCTTTCTAAAAAGAATTGGCAAAGTAAAAGTCTTTGGGAGCATGTTGGAGATTGCTGCTTCAGTAGGTACTTGAGGAATATTCTCTGTCAACCCAGACAGCAGGGCCGTTGGCAGTAGAAACAAAGTTTAAATAAAAACTTCCTCAGCTATTCAGTGAAAATCAAGGCTAGGGAAGGGTTAGGCTTAAAATACAAGGGCAGCCCCTGTGGGGATCTGCTTACCTCTGAGGGGAGGGGTCAGTGCGACCAAGCAGTTCTGATGAGAAATCAGGGATCCTGAGGCTGGTTTGAGCACCAAGTGGAATTTGAAAACAGGCAGCTCTGAACCTTCCAGCAAAGGAGAAATTATTTCAAAAGAGTCAGTGTCATGAGTGACTCAGACACGGTGCTTTGAATCGGAGCATCTTGTGGCACCTCATCACTTGAAATCTGTTGGGAGTTGAGTTGTTTCATGCTTGATGTGTCCACAACAGAATCTTTAGCTGTGAGCCCTCAGAAGTACAGAGAAACGTAGCAGAGTCTTGTCTGGAAGTTGGGGTCCAAAGGACTGGAAAAAGTTTGTTCAGAGCAAAGTCAGTTTGGGGTTCTCTCATTACCTGCTAGAATTCCAGCTCAGGGGGATGAGATGCTCCTGGTATTTCACCTTGTACCCCTATCTTTGGAAGTATGGCCTCATTGCCTGCTGGGAAGAGAAGTGATTGGAAACCATCTAGCTCCAGCCACTGGAGTACAAGGGTTTATCTGTAGCAAAGGAAGGAGAAGCATCCAGCTGGGCCACAGGCAGTGTTCCACAAGCCCCCTGGATGCATTATGGAAGCTGGAATGTTAACACTGAGACCTCAGGTAGCACTTGTGAGGGTAGCAGCTACTATACATTGTGCACACTCTGCCTTTTGCTGGAGATGCCTAGTGGTCACCAGCTTCCCTGGGCTGCAACCCCCAGCACCTCTGCCATTAGTAAACAGGACAGTTAACATTTAGAAACTGATCCTAAATTCTTGTCCGTCTAGTGATCCCACTCTTGGAAATCCAGCGCTGGCAGATGTAGTCAGACTAGAGCTGGGCTGATACAAAGCTGTGACATCAGAGGTGTTTATCCATCAGGAAACTGTCACACTGATTTTAGCAGTGAGGGTGTTTAACACCACCTCTGTGGTCCTGCCCAGCAGCGTACAGGCTTCCCACCTCACTTCTTTCCCCTGGCCCTGCAAACAGCTGGTGCCCAAGCTCATTTGTCTTACCTCCAAACTTCAGTTTCCATTGCTCTTTCTTATTCTTGGCAGCACAGTCCCCTCCTGCCTCCACCTCCTCTAGGGAGGGAGCTGCATGACGTGATTAAAAGCAGAAGGCTGGAAGGAAAGGTGGCTTTTCTGTAATAGCAGATACAAACAAGGATACCTACAGAGATTGTGTACCTGACTCAGTTTCATCAAGGTTTTGAGCTTTTAGCTGATTACAGGTGTTGAGTTAAATCACTCCAGTCATGTTTTATAGTCATTAGAAAAACACCCCAAAGATAAAAAGTGAGAGATCGTAAGCCCTTTTCAGGATTTCCCCTTTCTCTGTGTTACTGCAAAATTTTAATTCTCTCACCCTGCACTTTGCATTGATCTTTGGATGTTAAGACTGAGACCTTAAGCTAAGGATCATGCTCTAATTTGGCATCACTGTTGCATAGTATTACAGCTCCCTTGGCATTTTTTGCAACTGAATTCTTCTAAATGCTGCACTGGCTTTTGGGGCAGCAGAGCTCTCTGCTTTGGCCATGGCTCTTTTGAACATCATCCACTGCATCCACCCCTGCCCTAGGTGACCATGCATCAAAGTGACATTCTTCACAATCAGCCTGCCCTGCAGATGTATGCATGCAATTAGTCACCTCCCTATCCACCTGCATTTTTGGTATCAACCTTTCCTTCCCTTTGAAAACACCTCCAGAACAAGCCCCTGTCATCTTTGTCATCCATCTCAGGCCCAGAGAATGGTAGAGTCAAAAGAAATGTGAAAATAGTTTGTTTTTCTCTAAGTGGACTCAGTGCAGTGAAGATCTGTGGGGCTTTGAAGATGAGGAATTTCTTACGAGAGGATGTTAAGCTGCAAATGTTTATATGGGTCCAAAACAGACTGGACCCAGAGGCAGCTTCCAACGAGTACCTGTGCTCCTCCTTGGCCCTGATACCCCTTCCTTCTGGATGATGGGTGTGCTGGGCTGATGCCCACCTTGCAGACACAAAATGGCTGCATGAACCCATCTCCTGTGTCTCTGCCCATCTGAGGGGCAAGTGCGTTCCTGCAGAAGGGTGAGAAGAGCAGGCAGGTGCACAAATATATAAAGCTGGTGCAGGTCAAAGTTACAGTGCTCACTTTCTGGAAGCCACAGACACACGTTAAAGCAAAAATGTGCCTGTCTGCTTCCGTTCATTTGAATTTTGCCTGTCTGTTTTTTGAAGGCCTTGAAAGGGCTCTAAGTTTGTACTGTGTTATGCATGTTCAATAATGCATTTCCTGCTCACAGTGTTTAAATGGTTATCTTCATTGTTATTTATTAAAACATCTTCAAGAATGTCTGGACATTCATGGCTCTGCATCTCAAATGATTCATTAAAACACCCACTTTCCCTGTCAGAAACTCCACTCTTGCATTATGTTTTGATCTCCACCACTGAGTGAGTGAGAGGCTCATGTCAGGTGGAAAAAAATCTTTATCCCACTGCACATCCACAGGACAGAGGTGTCTGCAGTTTCCTGCAGATGGAGGTGAGCACAGACTTTCAGTTCTCCCCTCTTGGTTACAGTGCATTAGCCCTCCCCTACTGTTAACCCCTGCTAGCAAGACGCTGAGCTGCAGCTGCCCTGCCCATCTCTTCAGCGTGGCTTAGGAATTTAAGTGTCATGCCTTGATAAATCGTCTACACGGCTTCTGGATTAGAGCTGGCTGGTGCCGAGCTCAGAACACAGGCAGACAAAGCTGGCAGAGTCTGCACTGCTACCTGCAGTAATCATGATGGAAAGCCCCTGGAAGTGTGAAGATGGTATTTGCAGGCCCAGGGAAAGCATGCTGTCTTCAGTCATCCGTACCCTCTGTCTGGCACTTGGAGAGAGCATCTGGAGTACCAGGTCCAGTTTGGGGCTCCCTGGCAAGAGATACCAACAAAGTGGAATGAGCCAAGAGGAGGGACATGTTTGGGGCTGGAGCACCTGGCATGTAAGAAGAATCTGGAGATTTGGGGAGCTCTTTGTTATCTTCTGTTATGTAAAAAGCCATTGCAAATAGGATGGAGCCAGGTTGTGCTCAGAGATACATAGCAAAGGATGAGGGAAAAAATAGCTCCCAGGAAAATTTTGATCAGATATAAAGGGGAAAAAAGATCTTCCCTCTGAGAGTGGTCCCTGCACTGAAATAGGTGCCTGGAGAGTCTGTTGGATTTCTGTCTTGAAGATACTCACAGAATGCTGGACTAGGTGACTTCAAAGATCTCCACCCTGAATTCTTATCTTTTTGACTTATTGGTGGCAACATTTTATAACCAGCTCTTCTCATAACAGTCCTCTCTTGATCTCCAGACAGGGCCTGTTTCTCAAGCTATACCTTTTTTTGGCTCCTGTCACCCTTACACAAAACATAAACGTCAAGGAAGACATTTCTTCCTTCCTAGTGTGCAGACTTGCTGGCAGACTTCCCTACCTAATTTTGGTCTCCTAGACTCCACCTTGCTCTCTTGCAGGTAAGATCTTCCTCACCTCAGCCAGGTGTCCCTGAAGGAGCTTTGCAGGTCTGGGAATCAGGTCACAACATTCCCTAAAATCTCTGGAGGAGCAACAGTGCCACCGGACTTTGGCTTATTCCCTCTATCCTCCAATTCAAGAGCAAGCATCATCAAATAAAGCTAGTGGGAGCTGGGCTTGAAAGGAGCAAAAAGAAGCATTTCTTCCCCAAAGAGATAATTACTCTGCCTGACTCTGCTGAAGGATGCTATGATAAAGTTTCCACTAAATCCAAAAGAGGAGAGCCCACAGCTAGTTACTAAGCACGACAAAACTGCCTCTGTTTCAGCAAGTCTCTGTGCTGAAACTGTGTGGAAAGGAGAAGGAATAGGAGCAAGTTTAGCATGTGCTTGTCCTGCTCTGCCCTGGCCCCTGGTCCCTGGCAGGACCCTGGAATCCTGTGGGATACCATACAGATGTTCTTGGCGGGGCGATGGCATTTTCCTCGCTGCAAAACTCACTCTATTGCAAAATGGCAAATAAAAGCCTGCTGTCTTTTGTCATGCAATTAGCTAAGACAATGAGCAGCCTGGGCTTCTGTGTTTCTTGGGAGAGTGTGCCACTTCCACCAGCAGCTGTGCAGTCTCTGGCTCTTAACCTGGTCTATCGAGATTTTTCAGGGATGTGACATTTGACCATAGCTGTGCAAACAAGCACTGCTTTCACTTGCTACAGGAACAGCAGCATTAAAAAAACCCAACAAAACAAGCCCACAACTGGGGGTCATTGGGAAATTCATTATTTTTTTGTTTCCTGCTGAAATGAAAAGCAGAAAAATCATCTTGTGTTGAGTAGATTACTCAGTTTGAAAGCAAATGTTCTGCTTAGGGATATATTAAAAAAAGGTCTAATGGGCTATTAGAAATCTGTAAAAATAAATGGCTATTTCAAGAAGCTAAACCAGCTAATTCAGAAAATGTTGAATTGGAGCCTTTGAACTTCTCAGTTTTCTTCCCCTCAGTTGAAATAATTCACTGATTTTTGCAGCGATGCATGACTTGGTTTGGTCAACCCAAAGAAGAATCTGTCAGTGAGAAACAGTGACCCTGAAAGCTGGCTCCTTCTCCTCCTCAGGACCACCCCTAAAATGTCCTCCTGCTCCTGCCACGCTGATTTTCAATTGCTGCAGCTTCACTGCTGTCCTTGACACTAATCGACTCTCTGGCACATCCCTGAGACACTGCTTCCCTCGTGAAGGTCTTCTAAAAAATAAGCTGTTGCAGTATTGTCTGCCTCACTTCAGCCTTCTCTTCCTCAAGGGTCTTTATCATTTTTTTTCCTGAAGTGACTGGGTGGCTTTAGTTGTGCTTTCAGCTGGACAGCACGCAGCATTTATCATGGTCCCTGCTTTGCTGCCTGACATGGAAAGTGCAAAAAAGGCAAAAGCATCAAAGGTTGCAAAAGTTTTGTGTAGACCTGTGTTTTCTAGGAGGGGTGATACTGCGTACATCATCTGGCTGGACGCCCTTGGATGCCATGTTTCCAGGAGGCTGTGAGGCTGAATTCATCAGTGTCCATGAGGAGGACAAAGATGGCTGTGGGGAAGGCTCTGGGGAGGGCATGGTGGTGATTAGTCACTTGTAAATGCCCCCATGTTCACAGGGATCCAGGCAGTTGCTAAACCACATTCCAGGCGAGCAGAGTCCCTTCTCTCAGCTGCTCTTCCTTCTCAGCCCCCTCTCGCTTCCCAGCAATGAATGCAAAATTAACACATTTATCACACACCGTCTGAAAAACCAGAGAGACATCAGTTCAGAACAGGTTGTATTTGCAAATATCTGAGCCCAAAATAACACAAACAAGCAGTCTTGTGACAACTCCATGTTTGCTTTTCATCTGAAGCCTTTCACTGGGGTGGAACATGCTTCTTGCTTTGCTTTTCACTGTCCTCTGGTGGGTGATGGAATACATTTCCACATGCAAGTCTCCAGTTAATCCAGCAAAAGCTTTTTAAGGAGCAACAAATAGGATCTCAGCCAGTGACCCATGCCCACTGCTGGCTGCCCCACCACCCTTGCCTGCAGGGTGCTTCCCAGGGTGGTTTTCTCTATGCAGCCAAGGTGTCCTCAGTGCTCTGATCCTCAGGAGAAGACATTTTTGTCTACAGTGGACTCCCACTTCTGAACTGGGAGAAGCTGAGAGTAGCTGCATTTCTAGGCTGGGAGACACACTTTATCCTCTGCACTAAAAGGCAAAACCTGATTTTACCAACATTTCACATCAACAAACAGAAAATGTGGTGGTCCTGGAGGTGAATACCCCACCTCTGTGAAGATATGCAGTGCAAGAGGAACAAGCTCCTCTTCCAATACGGCACTGCTAGTATATCTAGCCACACCCTTCAGAGATTCTGGTGGGGATGAGGAGCAGCCTGAGCTGCCATGGTCCTCAGAGCTCCCAGCTGATGCTCTCAAGGGGCTCCGCTCCCCAACATATCTTGTGGTGGGATTTGTTTTGCTGTGGTGTGCGTCACTCCCATGGGACTAAGGGCTGGAGAGGTACCTGCAGTGGAAGAGACTCTCTGTATGGAGATCTTGGTACATCTGTATGAGGGAAGGCAGTGACTTAGGAGGGGAGGAGACCTATGGGGTGGATGGGACAGTCTGTTAGACTCCATTCCCTGCTGTCACTGACCCATGCAGAGACCTGACACTGGAAGTGTCACTCTCAGGGGTTTATTTGTACAGACAAGAGTGGATGGAGGTGCAGAGACATGTGGGAAGAGCTGTTTACTTTTAATCTATGCCAAGTCTTCAGAGCCAACTCCCTTCACTATGCTTCTTTCTCAGTTCTGCTCTCACCCCACCCTTCCTCTTGTCACTGTCACAGGCTCACAAGGATGATGGATGAAAGGCCTTAAAAGCAGCTGGTTTCACATTTCATCACTGTCACATAACTTGCTTTCCTCTTTGCCTGAAATCACTCCTGCTGCCAGAAATGCCCTTGGTATCCCAAGGTGTTTCCCTTGCTGGTGCCCAGCCAGGGATGGCCTGCTGGAGTCAGGCGCCTCTGTAGTTTTGCAGACCCCCTGGATGCCTTGAGAGGAAGGATTCATCACAGCCCTCTGCTCCTGACAGCTGGGGACAACAGCATTACTTTCACTGTGGGAAGAAGGGATGATTTGAGCATGGCAGGGTTGCCCAGGCAGAGGTGACTGAATTGCTCTGATGAGAGAGGGAAGGGAGCTGGGATGGGAAACTTTGGTGGCTCAGGGACATGTGGGAATGCCTTTGGGACTCTCTGCTTGTGTAGCCCAGCCTCCTGCTTGCTAGTGTACTGGGTAGCTCTGCTCTGCTCACAGAGGTGGGGGGTGGTGGCGGCGCTTCAGGCACAGTGGTCACGACAGTGACTCCTTTAGGGGTTAACAGTGGGTGTCTGGGGTCCCCTGTGGCACCAAAGAGGGTTCCTGTCATAGGCAGGAGCACCCTTGATGTGGGGGGCAGAGGAAAGCGAGTCCCAGAAGGACTGCAGTGCTGATGCCCATGCACCCCTAATGCCCATGGATAACCACACCATCTCCATGTCATCTCTCTGTGCCTGGGCACAGCCAGACCTCACCCTACATCCCGCTGTGCTGGCAGGCTCAGGTCCAAACCATGCCTCCCAGACAAGCCCTGATCCTCAGGATGGATCTGGGCAGGGACTAGGTAGAAAATATTTATACAGTTGCTTCTCAAATTTCCTCCGTTTGCAGTGCAAGCAGGTGAAAAGCTGGGTTGCAACCCCCCTTGCAGGCAGCTGTGATTGAATGCCTAAGGAGGGGAGGGGAGGGAGGGAGAGGAGGACAAGAAAAGAAATGATTGAATAAAAAAACCCTAAAGTAAAATAAGAATCAGTGTGAAGCGAGAGAAGACATTGTAAATCAAATTTTGCAAAAGGAGGCAGAGAGCAAACACTTCAGCCGGGTCTAAGCCACCACCAGTTATTTATTCAGATAACATATTATTAGTGAAGAGAGACACTCACATCTGATATATATCTCCCAGTCCCAGAGAAATATGAAAAGGCAGCTGGCTCTGCTCCTATCAGAACCATTCCAGATGTTTTCAGCTGGTGTCAGACATGCTGCTTGGCATGACAAAGCAAAGGGGGAAAGAAAGCAGAGAGAAAGAAGGGAAAAGAAATGTCATCATTTCTTTTTTTAAAACACAGAAGGAAAATAAATCATGGCTTCACATATTAAATGTTTCCCCTGGCAGCCCCTGGTGTAGTTGTCATTAACAGCTGAAACAGCAAGGGAGATAGCAGAACACAAGGCTCCTATTTACCATTGTTAATCAACCACTAATTGGTAGTTTAGACATTCTAAAATTATTGTGGGGAACATTTCAAAAGTGTCAAGAACTCAAGATCCATTCTCAGAAGTGTCACCCAAATCTGATTTCCACATCTGAGTCATTAAAATGCTTTTGAAAATTTTTACCTTAACAGTCGCAGCTGAGACTGGAGCCTAAATTCTGGCGCCAGGCACTGCAGCATGGAGCAGTGGCCGTGCCCCGAAGGTTTTGGTGAACGTGCAGGAGGAAACTCAGTTACCCTGTTCTACACCTGAGGGATTAAGTTATGCAGGGATTAAGGGTGGCACCTATATTGCTTTACTGGGTAGTTCTGGAAACCACCCAGGCTGGTGCGTGCACAAGCCAGCAGTGAGCATGCCACCCCACCTGCCCATGCAGCACGCCTCTCGTGTGGCACTTGCTGATGCCTGCTGGCACCTCCAGGCTCCTGCCAGGCCTCAGACACTCATTTTGTGCTTTGGTGATTAACCATCTCCGCTGTGAACCCATGGGGACTTCCAGGTGGTGAGCAGGGAAGGTGTTGAGCGAAGTAATGCTTTTCCTGTGGAGATCTGCTTGTCTGTGGTTAACACTGTCTCTGGGAAAGGAGGCTGGGAGCTGTTACAAGGCCTCACTTTCTGCCTTTGGTCATGAGAATGAAGGAGTAAGCTGCAAATGGAGCATTGGAGATAAACACAAGCACTATTGAGGAAAGGCAAACATGGAGCTGGGCTGCAGCCGGAGACAGTTACCATAGTTACTTCCCATCCCTGCAAGGAGGGAGGCTCAGGCAGCTGCCCACTGCTTTGGCACACAGAGCAGAGGTATCTCCCAGAGCCCAGGGGTGCTGCTGGCATTGGGAGTCAGATGAGGGGGACATCTGTCTGCTTGTCCTGAGCTTAACCCCTTACTTGTGCTGACCTGGGCAAGGGAAATGTCCCAGCCACCCTACGCTAGCACCCTTGAGGGTGGTGGGGCACAGCTGGGCATGCAGAACCAGGGCAGGGATTTCCTAAAGGATGGGCAAAGCTGCAGGAGTGCAAAGACCATCCAGAGTTGGTTGCAGACTTAGCTGGGATGCTTGTGGTGTAGACATGGGCCGGGGAACCTGAGGGGAAAAGAGGGTTTTCCTTGAGATTCCTGATTTGGGATCAGGTCAGCATTTGCAGGGAAATTGGCATCTCCTAGTCCAGTTGGGAGATTGAGTTTAGATTTATTTAGGGCCACTGGAAGAGGTGCATGCAGGATGATTATGCAGATTGATGACTGAGATGCATGGAGATGATTATGCAGCCCCAACTCAAACTATGCTTTGGGCCATCAGTGGAACGACATGACAGGGAGCACACTTCACCTGTACTCAGTAAAAGCCTGAACCTCAGAAAAGCCAGCTAGAAACTTGAGTCATGCTGCTAGGTGACTATAGAGAAAGAACAGTAATTTTTCCCCATCAAGAAAAAGCCTTTTAATCACATCAGCTGATGTGCAGTGACACCTCATTAGCCACTAGCTGGCTTTTCCCCTTAGAAAGAGTAAAGACAGAGATATGTACATGCAAGAGATGAGCAGCCTACAAAATGAACCACAAGGCCCTGGAAGGTTTCTGTTCAGCTCCAGCCTACCAATGGCCATCCACAGCATGTCAGCTTGGGGCTTGTCTCCTGATGGACAGCCCCAGCATCAGCCAGACCTGCTTGTGCTGGCTGCCAGCAGTCCCGCTGCTGCTTCCTTTGGGTGCAGGGCTCACCTTGGAGTGGGATATGCTGGGTGCGTTGGTGCAACAGAGATGTGTTTCAAAGCAAGGAAGTCTACAGATACAGAGATCTGATGTAGAGGTGGCAAGAAAAGTTGTCAATGGAAGGTGGTGTCAGGCTGACTGTTCCCCGGGAAGAGGTCGGCATGGCACACAGGCTTCCCAAGGCTCAGCCCACTCCGGAGGATGTAGCTGGGAGCTGGATATTGGCTGGTTGGGACTGTAACCATGGCAGCAGCAGTTTCTGCATCGCAACCTGGCTTGGGGACCCAAAAAAAAAAAAAAAAGAAAAAAGAAAAAGGACCAAAAAATAAAAAGAAAAGCAATTAGAAATTCTAATAATTAGGCAAGCTTGGTGGCAGATCAGGTTTGCTGAATGCCTTCCACCCAGGCAGGGCCCACCCCTGGGCACCAGCTGAAGATGTGATTTCTAGAGGAAGCCAAGCATGTGCTCTGGAAAATCAGGTTGTGAGTGTTCAGCTGGAGCTGGGGAAGGGGCTCTTCTGGCTTCTATGCTCCTGCAAGCTCTCATTACACTAACAGGGAGTATCGTGGGCAGAGACATGGGTACCAGAACCCTTGCTGTGCAGTTAATAAAGTGCCTGAAGCTCCTCCACGTATTTTTATTAAAAAAGTGTCAGTGCCTCAGCAAAAGGCAGGAGGGAATGACTAAATTGCTGTTAAGTGACATGTTCAGACATGAAATCAAGCAGAGCGCTACATTTTTTAATTAGTTTTTGACAGTCTTTTCCCCAGCATCTCACCAGGCTGCAGCTCCTGGGAAGATGTGTCCAGTCTCTCTCCTGTACCCAAAGCAGCCCTCTTGGTTGGGACCAGCAGTACCAGTTTCTCCTTTTGTGGAGGTGAGATGACATGCTGCTTTATGGATCCTGTGCTCCTGGAGTCTTGGTACCTGGTGAGAGCTGGGACAAGCATGGTGGGTGCCATCAGCACGTGTTGAAGGCATTAAGGGCTTCCCCAGCTCAGGTAGGTGCACAAGCTGCTGTGTGAGTGGCCCGTGACTGCTTCATGCCATCACGGAGCTCATGCCAGGGTGGTGGGCTCTCTCTGTGAATATCTCTCCCAGGAACTGGCTGTGACGACAATGCCAGACTCCTGCTTGACCTGAGTAACTGACTCAATGATGATCCCAAGTTTCATGGCTCCTCAGTATGAGACTGACCCACTGCCAGAATCAACTCTCGGTCCATGCTTCCAGTCCAGCCCATGCCCAGCTGCCCATCCCTTGCCCCAACCACGTTTTGCTGTGTCCCTGCTCTCCTGAATGTCAGCAGAGGCTGGGATGAGGGACAGGGTATTGCTAGGGGGGATATAGGTGTGTTGGACTCTCAGCAGTGCTGTAAGCAGAGTGAGCTGTATGTGTGGAGAGGCAGACTTGTTCATGTTGCTCAGCTGTGGAGGACCCCCCTATCACCCACTCCCCAGCAGAGGTGTGAGGGATTCAGCATAAAATTCCTGAGCTCAGTTTGCTTCAGCTTGTCTGGAATTTTCATGTAGGAAATTTAGTGTGCAAAAAAATGGCTTTGCAAGTTAAGAGTCAGGGTTAGGAGCCTCATTAGCTGTCACAGAGAAGATAGCAATGACAGAGTGAGGAAGGGTGGAGGAATGAAGAGAAGTTCAGAGAGAAGCTGTGGACTTGTGCAAAACACTGGATGTCTTCAGGGTCACTCTGTCCCTCCTTTCTCAGCCCAGCATGCTGCAGGGATTCTGGTGATGTCTGTGAAAAGTAGGAGTTGTGAGCGAGGGGCTCTGCTGCTTTAGCAGAGAGCTTTAACATCTTCATGCCAAATAATGTGCTGGTGGATACCAAGGAAAAGCTGATGCAAACTCAGGGATAGGCATGTACTTGCCCAGCCAGGAGCCAACATGCACATCCCCAGCTCCTGTATCTCAGCATATGCACAGCCACTCTCCTCCAGTGAGACAACGGGGTAAGGGGCCCACACAAGCTTCGTGGCACCTTCATCCCTGGCCAAGCAGTCTTTGAGCTTAAGCTTCCTGAAAGCATCACTGAAAGCATGGAGAAAGCATTCCTGAAAGCATCCTGAAAGCATGGAGATTTCTCTCCAAGGTTTTCTCAGAGCTCTTGGGCTGCGTTTCTGGGTGCAGGGAGCTCGTATGTAAAACTTAAAAACTCATCTGCAGTGCATCCCTTGAAAGCCTCTTGGGTCAGAGAAGTGAAGACAGTCCGTGGAGGGAACAGAGGGGGCAAGCTGCCATCTTTGATGGGAAGGGCGTTCTGAAGAAAGGAAGAGCTTCCTGTCTGACACCCGCTTGTTTCTCTGATCCATCGCTTATGTTTTATGTAATATTAAAAATTAACTGAATCATGTTCGTCATTAACACGCGCTGCCTTTGTTCTCCAGGCTCCTAGTACCCATTTGTAGGGCTTTTGTTATGTATTTTTCAGCACTTTGTCTCTTTAATTGCTCACTTCTCTCTGATGTGCTGGGCTGTGGTTTGCAAGTCAGCTGGAGGGAACAGAGGGGCATTTTTATTGCTCCAGACTGGATGCCAGTGAAAGGAAAGGCTCGGCAAGCCCTAGCTATAGCAGCCGAAGCTGCTTCAGACTGCACTCTCTGGTGCCTATGCACCAGATGCTCCCTGCTTCCAGGCAGGCAGACAGCTCTGGAGTCTTTAACCCATGACCGGGGAGAGGGAAGGAGGCTTTCCTGAAGCTTAGGCTGCCTTTGCTCCTTTTTAACCCTCTTCTCCCAGACACAGTCCTGTTGCTTTTCTCACTTTGTGTTCTCAAATGAGGTCTCGAATGACTTTGGCACCCCGGAGCGCAGTGCAGGGCTGGCTGCAGTGCTGCAGTGCTGGATGCCATGGGCTCTGCTGCTGACTGCACTGCAGGGGCTTGCATGGCTGTGGAGATACCTCCAGCCAGGACCAGGCTGGAGGTATCCCCACAGCCCTTTCCTGATATTAGTCCCTTCTTCTGAACCTAAGTGCTGCCTTCACTGGAGTTCACCTGGGCCAGGCAGGCTTCCTAACAGGTTGTATGGTCTGAATACCCATAAAAAAGTGGATGCTGCATGGTAATTCCACCAGCTGGGCTGAGACTGAGCAAATGCCAGCAGGAGTTGTGAGCAGCTGCTCCGCTCTTGAGGCTGTGGTGTGGGCATCACTGTTGCTAAAGGGAGATGGACATACAAGACCATGGTGATCATGGGTCCTGAGATGCCTCCTCCTGCTGAGGGCTCCAGAGAGAAGGGGTGAAACCAGAGTGTGAGCTCAGTAGTAGGTACATAGGCTGCTCCTGTTGCCAGGAGAGCTTTCTCCTTTGCTGACCTGGGCGGAAGCCAGGAAAAGAGGTTGTAGGATAGGATGCTACCGCTGAGTCTCCTGGGGCACCCCATCACTTGAAGCTACCAGTCATCCTGGCAGTCAGCTGGAGAGCACGAAGAGATGGGTCAGCTGTTTGATGCTCATGCAGAGTGAGTCAGTCCTCTGCCCACAGCTCCCCAGCGGGATGCTGAGCAGAGCTGACAGGCAAAAGCGAAACATCTGCTTCAAACCCTTGTTCTTTTTAAGCTCAGAAATTCTCAAGCCAAGAGCTCACCTCTTGGAACAGAAGTGCCCAAGGGAGAGGTACCAGGAGCTGGGGTCTCTGGTTTGGGAACAGAGGTCTGTTTGGCACTGAATCCTGCACTTTTGCAACCTGGCAGGGAAGAATGACTTAGTTTCCCTTTGGATATGGACAATTATGACTAAGGCTGGACCTTACCACTTTGCTCAGCAAAAAAAGCCTAGACACCATGTCTGCAGTTCAACAAACCATGCTATTAGGAAAGGCAAAGATAGTTTCTTGTGCCCTGATCCTCTGTGAAACACCTTGATGGAGGAAGATCTTTGGTCTCAACTACCCTGGTTAGTCTCCTAATGTTTCTTAGCAGGAAAGTTGTAGATCCCCAAAGCAGAGATGTGTAAAAGCACTTTGGAAGGACTCAAGTCCTTCTGAAAATGATGTAAATATTTTCCTTGGCTTCATCAGTCTTTGGATCAGGGCTGGACTCATTGTGGTCTCTGTGTGGCCAGCGTGATTAAAACACCCAGCCGCAGGGGTGATGGCAGGAAGTGTTAGAAGGGGGAAGGCTGGTGTCAGCATTCCCTCTAAGAGCTTTAATGCCCAACATGTTGAAATTTAACAATTAAGGAGATGCTTTCAATTTTTTCTTTTTCTTTTTTTTTTTTTTTTAATAGTCTAACAGCATGAACTAAGCCATTCAATAATTAATTGATAAAGTTGAACTGCACATGCCAGCACCCAAGCTGAGGGTGTGGGCTCAATCTTTGCAGACAAATGAAGTGAGAAGTAATTGCTTGAAGAAGAAAAGGAAGATATTAACATAAGATTTGTCAGGTCCCTCATAGGAATTCATCATAGTGGGTCTGGGGCTTCAAATGGGATTTGTGCTGCTAATTAATCACTAATTAACACTCTAAATTGGCGCAAGCATGAGGGAGGGAGGGAGCTGGGGCGATTCTAGACTACAGGAGCAAGAGAAGGGAGAGAGAGAAAAATCTTTATTTTTATGGGGGATGATTCAGAGGGAATAAGAAGGAGACAAACATGGACTGCTCATGCTGGACAGCTTTTGCACATGCCTGTTTGCCATTGGGAGGGGTCTAGCAACACTGACATCCACAGGGATGATCCCAGTGTGTCTGGATGGAGACTCAGTTCGGAGAAAAGCAGTTCCAGTTCCGCTCCGGGCTGACTCCAGTCTCCTTCCTTCTCATCTCTCTCGGGACATCTCTGCTGTTGCGGGATGTTACATCTTGTCTGTCTGGGTGAGATTAGCAACTCAGCCTGACTGTGGTGCTCTGCTGCCCGAGCCTCGCTCCATATACAGCCTGCAGAAAGAACAAGGTGCCTCTCCAATGCAGGCTCAATGTGGCTCTGAAGTGCTGCTGCAATACGGGAAATAACAAATCCTCCCAGCTGCCACCTACAAATGGCAGCTCTACCTACAGTAAGACGTGACACCTCAAAGTTGCCTCAGTAATTTAAGTCTCTCTCACCCAGCTATCTGTCTCTCTGTCCCTGTATGTGTGTTATGTGACTTGGGTCTCTCCTAATTACTTGTTACCATGTGGGACAGCTCTACAGGGAGAGACAGCAAGGGCTCAGTCAGCATGCCCAAAGCTGGCAGCTGGGTACTAACTAAACTTTGAGTGCCCTGTTCCCCTCCATATACTCTGATTCCCCAGCTATTAGAGGAGTGTCACCTTTCCTGTGGTTTTTTTTTCCTTTATGAGAAAGCTCAAAAGCCTAATTCAACATGATGAAACCGCTAAAACCTTGAAAAGTGTTCCTAAGAGGACAACTTTCTCCCTTTCAGCTCCCACTTTATTCCCAGGACAACAGATTAGTAGCATTTAGGGCTGGAAAGGATCATTGGTTTAATCAATAGATTAAAAAAAGATCACAACTGTTAGTGCCAGACTTTGATTTTTACACTGCCACTACATTTTATGTGGCTGCCTCCCCTTTTGTGGCATTTTATAGCACTCAGAATACCTCTGTGTTACCCCAATCCAATTTATACCCTAATTTTATCCTATTCCTCTATTCCTTTGCTATCCCTTATCTCCTCAGATCTTCCTGGATCCACGTCCTGCTGTGTTTCCATCACTCACAGGTCGTGCCAGGTGGGAAGCAGTCCCATGAGAGGCTGGCAGTGTTTGTGTGACATCTCCAAGGAAATGCAAGGGCAGTCTCTATACTGCCTGCTTTTCACTTCAGGACCAGCCACTCCTAATTTTCACTGGGGGCTGACCAGGGACAGGTGATTTGTCTCCCCAGACACTACAGCAGAGTCCTGAGCTAAGCCTCTTCCTCTTGAAGGTGATGATGTGGACAGAGTGCCAGCCAGGCTCAGAGCACCTGAGCAGGCTGCTAGAGTCCTCTGAGATGGGGCTGCTGGGAATGGGGTCACTTCTGGTGAAGAGAAGGTATTTCTCTCCTCTTCCCATTTCACTGTTTACAGCAGCTGAGCTACTTATTCTCTCCCCGCCCTACACGTTTTTGATCTTTGCCTTGCCCATGGTGACAACTCTGAAACGCTGTTATGAAGGACAAAGTCACAGGCTTCAGGCAAAACGTGCTGCTGTCAGCTGCTGCTGCAGAAAGGGCAGTGGCCAGAAGTGCCTCTTGTGCCTCATGGTTGCAAAGAAAAATAAATGGATATAAAGAACAAACTTGTTTCCTCAGAAAGTCAGCTCTGAAGGTCCCCTGAACTTGTGTAATCTTTTTGCTGCCTGAATGTGACTAGATATGTGAGTGGATGGATTGAGGTGCTGCAGCAGGACAGGCTACAGACAGAAATGAAGGCACTGACAAATTACAGTGTTTCTTTGGTGTGGTTTATTCCAGAGACCTTGCTGCAGCTTCTAGGGAAGGAGTTACTCTTGAGGGAGTGCAGCAAGTTTTTTGAAGTCTCAGGAGATAAAACCTTCCATAAAATGCTTATTGGCTTCCAGCCAAAACCCCTCTAAGGAGTGTCTCAGTACATTTTTGGGCTTTGGGTTATCCATGGATTTTATACACAAACATACCTCTTCCTTGTATCATACGGACTGAAAAGGAAAATTTAGGTGTCATCTGGTTTTATGACTGTTGGAATTTTTGGAAGATAGAAGAACATAGGCAACTTCATTGAAGAGAGCTACAAGTCCATTCTCTGACTTCCTGGTACAAGTCCCTGGATGAGTTTTCTCTAGTTCTGCTACACAGGGATGGCAATTTCTGTCCCAACCTTAAATTAATTGGCATTGTGGCTCTCTACTCTGTTATATTTACAGATGGGAAAATGAAAAACATCCAAATGAGGTCTCCAGCTCTGTATTTCTGTCTTTGGAGAATCAGTCTTCATGAGGTCCCCTTGGGTATTGCTGATCTAGTAGAAAGCCCCCCACAAGATTTTGTTTTCTGCTGATCAGCAAAGCTTTTCTTCATCAGATATTCTCTTTGGGTTTCAGGGTGAGTTGGGAATCTTGATAGCATTTGAGCATCATCTGTAAGGCCAGAACAGCTATGTCACCTGATAAAACACTTCTTGTTAGTCTTGTGTCTTAGCTACAGAATGATTTCTGCATTGGCTTGTGTTTGCTCTAGTAGTGATGTGAGTTATACCCTGTTTTCCATGCATGAATAATCAGACACTGATTTGAGGGGGGTTCCTGCAAACACTGCAGATTTTGTGACAATCCTCAGGACTCCATGAGGTCAATGCCTCACTTGTACCTTGATAAGGATACTGAGGCCTATTCTTCCAGAAAACACCAGGGGAACCTGGATGACTATCAGCTATCAGTGCCATAACTTCAGCAAAAGTTGTCTCTCTCTAAAGCTGATCTGGGATGCACAAATCAGTACTGATCCAAAGGGTAACCTCATGGCAGACTAGAAATAACTGTTACTGGATCTCCAGTGCTACCTGTGGCTTCTGGGTTCTCCTGGAAGGTTTCCTGTCCCAGAGCCAACCAATGACTTAGCTGATGGTGTGAGCATTGCCTCAGTGCGTACACATGGTCCAGAGGATAGTGCAAACTTCCTTCTTCAGTGAGAACAGCAAGTAGATGCAACCTTGGAGAAAAGATTAACTCCACTTACTGCCACAGCAGGATTTTTAGGACAGAAGAGCCAGAGAATGGGCTCTGCTCTGTGAAACTCCTTTGGAATTCTGTCTTGCCACAGTAATGAAGGTGGGTGCAAGCTGGGAAGAAATGCCTGGATAAAATGGCTCTGCTTTTGGTGTGTGCTGGCTATATGGCAACTGGTTGGGGAAAGGAATAACATGTGGATATTCCTGTCCCTTCAGGTGGAATTTCTGCTCTTTTTCACATGCTTTGTCCTGCAACATTTGAGCAAGATGTATGATGGTGAAGGTCTCTGATGCCTGGAAGGCAGAAGGTTTCCAGTGAATGCTTGGACCAAACAGAATTCAGCCAAACTGGGGCCCATCGCGCTAGAAGAAACTCCAGATATGGAGGTGGGGCTCCGCTGGCTGATGGGATGCTGTTCCCATGTCTTTCACACCCCAGAAATGTTTCCCTGGTCTCACAGACAAGAGCCCCAAGACATATCCCAAAGTGCTATAAATCCTGAACCTTTTCCACTTTGAATGGTACAAATCAGAATTCTACTTTCCTAGCAACATGGAGGCTGGAGAGTCCTGGTTGTATTATTGCTTCCCTGTGCCAAGAACTCTGCATCAAACCTATTACTTTTACATTCCTGCCTTCTGAAAAAGGGATGCAGGTAACAGTACAGTGTACCTGGAAAACACATCTGCAATGTTAGCTTAGGCTTGTGGCTCCCTGGAAAGTCCTGGTGAACTGCAAGCAATAGCAATGCATCAGAGCATTGCAAGAAAAAGCAATACATTAGCTCTGTACCAGCGATTGTTAAGCTGCAAAAGCCAGCTCAAGTGGCTCTAATAGCTTTCCACTGACTTTCTGCTGAAAGAGTGACTCTTGGCTCAAACAACAGAGATGTATCTGTGTCCAAGGGAGGTTCCCTTGTGTCGCTGTTGGGGTGGCAGCGACACAGAAGATGGACACTGCACCGGTGTAGTGGCATAGAGCGATTTATTTCCAAAAGAACACATACTTATAGTCTATTCTATGTTATCATTCATGTTACAGGTACATGGGCTATTAAACTACAACAATGGATCCATTGGCTGTCGTTTAACTACAATATAATACTATTGGTTACCTGTAACTCAAGCCTCCAGGCATTCAGAAAAGTAACAGGTGCGGGTGTGTTGCTGTTTTCTCTTTCTATTGTTTTGGATTCCATACTTCTGTTGATACTACAGTTCCCTGGGCAAAACTGATTATTTTCTTCTCATGGGTTTTTCTCACGAATAGAAGTTAACCATGTTCAAAGTGAGATCTGTGAAGCCTTCAGACCAGCTGTTGGTCTCAACACCCTTGTACCAGAGACTTCTGTGAACTCTGTGAGGGACACTCCCACGCTTCCAAACCAGAAAATCTGCAATCAAAATGACCCTAAAATACCCACTTCAGCAATGCTGAAAAGAAACCTTACAACTTCATAAATCAAACTGTGGTGAAGAAAGGAAGTGGAGGTTCTGCAGTCTGAGGCTGGAGGGTATAACCAATGGAAGGAGCACCTTGAGCCATAATGCTTGGAGTCAGTTTTACCACATTTTTAGGAGTAAGCGATGGTGTCCTGACAGTGTCTGATAGTTAGAGGACGGATGGCTGAGTACAGTCCAGGACAGGCAGATCTACAGCTGAGCAAATAGAACTGGACATGCAGTGCATATCAGGCAACTCAGCCTCTTTTCCTCCTGGGGGGAATGCCAGCCATCTGCCATTTCACTAAACTCTGCTAGCATGCAAAATAATGGGAGTGGCTTTCAGAGTGGGGAAATAATCACATTTTTTGTAAGTGACAGCAAAAGGATCAACTGCCAGGGTCTGATCTGCCATGGCTTGTGGCAAGGCTCTGGCATTACTTCCTGAACTTTTCCTGCCATACCCATGGGACCGTCGTGTGTGGCACTGGAGGGACTCTCCCATAGACACATGTAGTATCTGCTTTGCTTCTGTTGGCTACTTAGAAAATTGCCTACCTTAAGTAACCTGTCCACCTGCCCCCCTGGGGACTGGTGTCCTCTCCTTTCTTCCAGTATCAGGGATGGAGCAGAGGGCGGGGATGCTGCTGCTACTTCACAGAGCCATGGGGACAAGTCAGCAAGCGATGAAGGAACGTCCCACGGGTGCCACCACAGAGCTGACACTGGCGGGCAGAGTCATGAGAGCAAGACCAGACAGGGAGAGCAGAAAGATGTCACCTGTGCCTGGGGAGGAAGTTGTGGTGTTCCCTGGTCCCCTCCACAGCCCTGGCTGGTGCAGTTTGGGAGAGACCATGATGTGGGGAAAGGCACCAAGGGCAGGAGCCACCCAAATCTCCTTGGTCCTTCTTTTCCTTCAGCAGAGCATTCCCTGTCCAAGAGGAGCTAAGGTGGAGCAGGATAGGGATGTGATGCGGGGAAGGGGTGACCCCACTCTCGGCCATCAGTGAAGTGTGCTGCCAGTGGCAGCAGGGCTGTAACTCTCCCCCATGTAAACACTCAGCGGTTCCTTCGTTCAGGCAGATGTAAAAGGAAATCCAATGCCATTTACAAGCTCCGAGCCCATTACCGAACGGGTTCATAAAGCAGCGAACAAAGGCTAATCAATATGCTGAGTGCAGGGGAGAGGGAGCCTGAAAGCATTCGCTAATCAGGGGGATGCTGCCGGCCTTATAAATAAGGAGGGTGTCTCTGATGGGGAGTGGGCCCAGGGAGCAATTCGGCACCTTTCATCTCCAGTCGCCTCTAAACGTCTCTCCAGTAATGAGCCCGGCGCTCCCTTTCCTCCACCGCGCGGAGCAGAGCGAGGAGGAAGAGGCAGGCGGAGCTGCCGCTAATGGTGACTTGCCACAGGGATCAATAGATGGGAAGCAAATTAACTAGGATCCCGTGGGAAGGGAGTTGTTGATATGCGGGGTGACATCGGATCGGATGGCTGTGCCTTTTCGGAAATACCAGCCTGTAATGAACCCCCGAGGGAGGAGGAGGGAGGGGACCTTCCTGCCACTCTGGAATGCTGTCTTTCTTCACCTCATCCTTCCATTAGCATACACACTGCTTTGATTTTTCCCCCTAACGAGTTCTCTCACTGCCTCTCTCCTTCTCCAAAGTGCTACTCTCTCCAACAGAAATTCTTCCATAGATGCCCCTGGAAATAGGGTAGGATCCTCAGAGCCCGGGGAGGGTGCCCTAGGGGGCTTTGTGTTAGGATGTATCTGTGGCCCTTTCTAAGAGGCTTGCAGCCTTCCTGCCCTGGAAATGTGGCATGTGCCTAAAAGAAAAGCCCTGGTCTATTTAGTTTGCCTCACAACCATTGTGGCACTGTGCTGTGAGGTGGGGAGGTGGGCAAGAGAGGGCTCAGCCAGGTGTTGCTCACCTCTTCCTTCTTTGGGCCTGGGCAACGAGGGACTGCTTCTCCAGTCAATGAAGCTGGCAAACCACGCTCCTTTCCCAGCCAAGCCTGGCAACTTGGTCAGTCTCTCATTTCTGTGTGAGCACTCCCAGAGGCGGAGATCTCAGGCCCCTCTGCCAGCAGCC
The DNA here is from genome assembly GCA_013397975.1 of Machaerirhynchus nigripectus. Classification (NCBI taxonomy): domain Eukaryota; kingdom Metazoa; phylum Chordata; class Aves; order Passeriformes; family Dicruridae; genus Machaerirhynchus; species Machaerirhynchus nigripectus. Next base: position 931,529 of record VZRQ01004652.1, on the reverse strand, counting down.
AGCACAGGAGGCTGGAGGAGGAGACTGTTCCCACCCAGCTGCTCCACAGAGCAACCTCATGGCTGGGAGACTGGCACGAGGCTGGGATTAAGGAACAAGCGACTTCAGCAGAAGCTGATGCGGCCTGTCCATAGAATCATTTAGGTTGGAAAAGACCTTTAAGATCACTAAGTCCAACCATTAACACAGCACTGCCGAGTCCAGTGCTAAACCCATGCCTGTAAGTGCTCCAGCTACAACATTAGGGGAACAGCCCTACTTGTAGAGGGCTTCTCCTGCCTTTCCTCCTCGCTTGCACATTGGTAGCCCAGCACTGTGGGTGTTAGTCTTGGCATTCTGCACCTCAGATGGAGCCAGAACAGAAGGCAGGAGGAAAGGTAAGGCTCAGCTGCCTGCTGGAACAAGACTGGCTGGGAAAGGGCAGGAACTGCAAGTTGTGGCACCTGCTGGAGATGGTTATAATAGGAAATCTGCACACAGGTAGTGCTTTTAAGAATTGGAACAGATTTCATTATCTTCATGCTCATATTAGGCAGGCCTGGCAGAAGAGTGGGTGGACAGGAAGGGCAGTAGCAGGAGGAAACAGCGGGCTAAGAAAATCAAGTCCTGAGCACACATAGAGAGCAGGATGACCCTGCTGGAGTCTCAGTCACGTCTGCAGAGCAGATCCATTTTTAGTACCTCTCCTTCACTGCAGATTTCAAGGCACAGCATAGAAAGGGATCAGTTATCTGCTGAGACAGCCAGGAACTGGATTTCCCAGGGCAGTCAGCCAAGAGGAGGGTGCCTTGGACTCCTGGAGGCCACTGCCAGCATCTTCACAGGACAAACTTTGTGGCTGAACAATGCTGAACATCCCTCCAAGCTGACCAAGGAGACCCTCATGCTCCTGAAACTTGCTCCAAGCAGGAGTCATGAGAGGGGCCTGAGTGCAGTGGGTTTTTTAGGGAACACCAAGTTCCCTTGAGGTCTGGGGAGTGAGTGGGCTGCAGATGCATCCCTAGGCATGCCGAGCTGCATGTCCCATGCCTCTCATTCTCAACACCTGCAGAGGTGGCAGCAGGCCAGAGACCACCAGTCTGTTCCGTGACAGGCAGCGCGAGCAGTGTTCTGGCAGCTACTGGTCTGAAGGAGCGGGGGTGAGCTCCTGGCTGTGCTGCTTGTGCTGCTCTGGCAGGGAAAGTTCTCACTGCACTGGCGGCCCCTCCTCACTGCCTGACAGCTTATGCCCCGGGGGGCTCATTTGGTGCAGATCCAGCAGCAAGTTCAAAACTCATTTAATTTTGCCCACACGCACAAAAGAGAAATTCCTGTTGTTTCTGCTGCTAGCTGCTTGACTGGCTGCCCAAACAAACAGGCAAGATAAAGTGACCCTGGGCATCTCTTCTAAACCATGGCCAAGGCTCGATAGAGCAAATGAACCTGCAGACAGAGAACAGAAAATGGCATGGGTTTGCTCTGCCTTGGCTGTCCTCCCCACCAAACACTGCTGGCACCCAGAGGAGTAGAGTCACCTAGGCGCCTTTCCTGCGGGGGGGGCTGGGAGGGCAGGAACAGCTTTCTGGGGTGGGGAGGAGTGAAGGGAGTCCTCATTTGGGAAACCAGAGCACTGAGTGATCAGCATCTCCCTTACAGGATCAAGAACAGAATTTCTTTGGGAGGTATCCTTTGTCCAGCCACTGGGACTACAGCTTGCTCGTCTGCCCCACTTCTCTGCTTTCCTCTCTGCTCATGGCTGAAGACCCCAGTGTCTCTGGGCATACTTAGGAAGGTATGCTCAGGGACATGCTATTAACAACTTGAAGATAAACCTTCCATCACTCCTTCCGTCTCCCCCTCACTGCCTTCTGCACCCTGCTTTCTCATACTTCCATCTTGCCTTCCTGATCTCCACCTGCCTTCCTTATCCTTCATTCTGTCTCTCCCTCCTGTTTGATCTCATCCTCCCTCTGCAGTGGAGCTGTGCCTTTCAAGCAGCCTATTGAAGGGACTTGCTGGAGGAGCCATTAGTTGGAAGAAAAGCAGAGGCCTGTGGTGGAGGGCGGGGAGGGAAGAGCTGATCTGTATAATACAGCTCTTCTCCACTGCCAAGCTGGAGTGACCCCCCCTTGCCAGGCATCACTGAGGCACGCTGTGACAGCCATTTATGAAAAGTTCCAGCATTCCCATCTGCATTCCCTAATGAAGACACAGACTCACAGAGCCCCAACTGCATCACAACCCCCTCCTTTCAGCCCCAGTATGTGAAGCATGAGTATCTGCTGGAGTTTCTGCTCTTCTGGAGGAGGCTAGCTCTCGCCAGGAGGTGAAAGGAAGGTGTGTAAGCATGAGAAGGGACCTAAGAGAAATCTAAAGGTGATAGCAGAGGCTGGCAAGCTCCTGGCTCTTTTATGCTGTAGGAAACAGGTGAGAATGACTGTATTGTCCCAACAACAACACATTGCCTTGTTGACATATCAGGGACAGGGTGTGAAGCTCTCTTGCCTCTTGGTCACTGTTGGCAGTGATGGAAAAAGGTCTGTGTATAAGAATGGAAGATAAGATTGGATGGGACATTCTGCTTCTCTGTGGTAAAGCCCTTTGAGGTTAAAATGATATCTGGATTTTGGGACATCTGCTGCAACTGCTTGGCAGGATCTTCTGAGTATTACTGTTCTTCTTTCTGTAACAGTGAAGCCGGGCTGTTTCCCCAGCCCCATCTGAGCAGTTTCCCTGCACAAAGCTCTGCCCTAGCGAAGAGCCAGTGTGTGTCTGCAGGTCTCCTTGCTCTTTCTGTGGCATCTGTGATCATGGAGTGCCTTTGCTTGGGCAGAGAGAGGGTGCCTGCAGGATGGCTGGAGTTGTGTGTTCATGGCCTGTGCACTTCAGCCAGTAAAACACTGGGATGCTATAGTTATAATTTCAGGTAAGCAAATGCTCAAGATTCCAAAAAGGCAGCATTGTATCACTCTCCATCTGTTAAGTGCTTTGAGATCACTGAATGCAACGTTTGATATAAATGCAAAATAATTATTATTTAAAAAAATTATTAATTTCCTTCCATCATACTCAAACGCACTAAGGAATACATTCCCATTGCCAGGCATTTATGCACAATGTCTAGAGAGTGGCTTGTCTGATGTGTTTATTCAGTGTAAATAAGTTAAATGCTGGGGAATGAATGGTTCTACTAATTGAATTCATCCTTGTAAATTTAATATGCCATTCTTGCCAAATGTGCCATCAAAAATGTGCATTATTTTGTTCATCTGCATGGTCATCATTGAAATTCAAAGAACACATTTGAAATCCTACTGCATAGTTGGAGGAAATGGTCTTTCCAGCAACCCGTGGAAATACTGTGTGGGATTTCAATATTTGTATACCCCGAATGATGGCAATTGTAATGCTGAAATGTGCCCACTGTGAGAGAAAGTACAGTTTCTTAGCTGTTCTTACTCCTTGCATATTGATTCCTTTGAGGCTTAGAGTCCCTCCTGTGCTTGTTCTCTGCCCAGAGAGGATTTTAAAGCAGAGAGGAAAGGGACAAGGAAAAGATACTGGTTTTTCTATAACTGTGCTTTGCATTCATTGTAAGAATTGTATCTGGGTGTAACTCAGCACCAGTCAGGCATCTTTTGCTCTAATTCCCCTTTTTTATAGCCCTTATGGAGAACCAACAGCAATGAAAGAGCTGTTTGTGAGGACACAATTGATTTGGAAGACCTGAGTGCAGGAGTTTATTTTTGAATCTGAGTGCTAAGAGGGTCTGTTACATTTCTTTAAGCTCTTCATCCAAATCCTGCACCACAGAAGGTCATGTATCTGCTGCAAACTCGGTATGACACTTTTGAGCCTGTTGCGTGGCAGTTCAGTAAGATGGTTCAGTGGTGGAGGAAGCTCCTGCTATCCCAACCACAGGAAGGAAAATAAAGCAAAGCAGAGAACGTTATTGTGCTACTGCCCGTGTGCTGAGTAGGGTGTACAGCTCTGGCTTCTCAAACTCAAATGCCTTTTATATAATAGAGCTAAAAACAGCTCAGAGCAGCAAAGATGACCAAAGGTGGGAAGTGACCTGGGTGTGAAAAATGATTAACTGGGCTGGGACTCTCCTGTCTGGAAGAGACTGGTGAAGAGGTATGAAATTGTGAGCACCACGGAGGAGAACAAAGAGCAGTTGTTCTGTCTCAGCAACAGGACTGGGCTGGGGGTCGGAGGGAACAGGCAGGCAGCATTCCAGAAGAGACCAGAGGATGTGACTCCATGGCAGGGGCATTGCTGAGCTGTGACATACCTGGGCAACAGGCATTTGGAGCATTCCAAATTTGAGTGGACAACTCTGTGGCAAAAAATCCAGGAAGTATTAAAGACAGGAATGCTGCATGTGACTTAGTATACCTGGAAGCCAGTATGTCTGAATGCCATAGGATTTACCCAGATTACTCTCCAAACTGGGAGAGTAATCTGGGTAAATCCTATGGCATGTTTGCCCTGCCCTCACCTGCTGCTGTTTGAAGACAGGCTGTCATGTGAGATGGGTCTCTGGTATTACCTGATATGACCATTATTGCACTTCCATGTCCACTGCTCAAAAAACACACTGTGCTAGTCAGTTCAGGTCTAAGACCATTCAACTTCAGAAAGTTATGTGACTATTAACTGCTTTATCTTCATACCATTAAGTATCATTAGGTCCCTACTATGGGTTTAGCAGAACCCCAATGAGCCAAGAGGGAGAAATAATTGCAGCCCATATGCCTGAAATCATCCATCCCACTAAGGACTGCAATTCAGCTCATGAGCTGTAATCACATCAATTAACCTTTGTTCCATTGAACATTAGGAGGGCCATAGAATCACAGTTTTTGTAATTAACCTCCTAAATAGGGATGTATCCAAAACAGAGAGAGATCCCTATGTCTCCCAGGCCTGTGCAAAGGCAGGGAGAGGGAGAGACGAGGATTACTGAACAAAAAGAAAGAGGGATTAAAATACCCACTGAGCTCTGTTGTTGCCTTGCAAAGGGAAGGGCTGCTCTGAGCCCTCGGCTCTTGTGAGCCTTCCAGACAGGTGGTAGTTGTGTACCAGGGATTGGATCCAGTGCTAGGGAAAGGAGAGATGTGGGGTCAGGAGTGGGGGAAAGAAGAAACTCTTAAGAGCCTAAGTAAGGGTGAATAAAGGAAGCTCCCGCCCCAGAGAGGCAGCCTGTATGTTATCTCAGCCCCTCTGGGATCAAGTGCCCAGCTGAAGATGCATGGGATGCTTGAGACCTGGTCTCTGCTGCTCTGTCAGAGGGTCAGACAGCAGAGCTGGCCTCAGAGGAGAAAAAACACGGAGCAGCCAGTTAAAAGAAGAAATGGAGAAGATTCACTGAGCAGTAATGGGAAAGTAATTGAGCTAAACTGAAATGTAATTGTAAAATAATTGTGGTGAGCAGCAGTTTAACACATTTTATTGTAATCTGAACAGAAGGTGCTTTATGAGTTTGTGTTCAGCCCCATCTCGGGGCTTTTGGTGTGTCTATGATGTAGACAAAAGTCTTTTTCTATAGCTTGGGACTGAAGCCAGAAACAGACTCTGCTCCCTCATCATCCCAGCCACCTCTGTCTCCATATTCAGTGCTGGGGCAGAGCAGGAGGAAGAGCCTGGTTTCTCCAGCAGTGTGGGAGAATGATGGTGACACCACCCACCGCAGACAGGGGCAGCTGCTGGCCAGGGGGGACAATGCTGGGAAACCCCAGTTGCTTACTCCGTGGTAGTCAAGAGTATTTTCCATCCACACTTTCTGTGTTCTGTTCTGCTGCAAAGCTGCTTATACAAAGTGTTCAATAAATACCCCTGAAAAGTGGAGGACATGAACAAAGTAATGTGAAGAATAATGAAATGTCTCTCAGCCTCTGGGGAAGCAATATTGACCAGCTATGGAGAGAGCTCATAATGATCCCACTTTAGCCAGAGAGAACAATAATAGCCTTCCCTTCTGTAGCCTCTGCTTGCCATCCCTGTAAACTGTGTTTGCTCAAGAAAATGATTTGTGCAGGAAAGGAGCCAGGCAGCAAGTGCGAAGGGGAAGGGATGATATGGAGGGAAGGAGGAAGGCTGCAGGGAGAGTCGTGGCTTGGATGGGGCTCTGAACAGGCAGTCACTATTGCAGACAACGCCTGCAGGTAAAATGCTCCTCTGGACCCTGCTGGCCCAGGATCCCGGGGGAAGAAGACTTCGGGAGTGTAGGAGGCAGAGCCGGCAACAGGGAGTGGATCCTATGCTCAAGGAGTGTGACCCTTGTCCCTGTCCTGGTTTTCCCTTGCCTCACACAGGTCTCTCTGTCCAAACCTCTGGTCTTTATGCAGGTGGTGTGATCTCTGCACCAGCCACACTCTGTCCTGACAGTCACCCCAGGTCCTGAGCAATGCCTGGTCTGCTGCATCGCTCTGGATGGAATCAGGGAACTTGCATGCTGGACTCACTGGCCACTCTCCTCTGGCCCCTTTACACACCACTGTCTCCTGTGGAGATCCCCTGAGCTGTGGCAGAGCATCCAGCTGAGACTGTGTGTCTGGGCAAACGATCAGCCCCACAGGGGGTTAACCCAGATAACCCGAGTGCCCAGTGACAGGGCTGCAGTTTCCCACCCCCAGTGGCTCTTGTTTTCTAGCCCATGACCTGGGGTTCCTGGTGGCCTCTCCAGCACCACGATATCTCTTGTTTCAGCAGGCATGGAGACTTCTAAAGAGGACCAGCTGCTCACCTGGTTTTAGCTGTGCTATCTGTTCAGTGCAGCATCCCGTCTACATTAACCTTGATCTCATCATCGGTTCCTCATTTCCATTCCTTGCCCCTTTGTTATCTGGGGAGGCAACAGGTCTGTCACTTTGCCTTTCTGTTCTTCCTATTAATTTCTCTGCCTTTTACTGTCAGAGCTTCCTTTGCCCGCTCCCTCCTTGAGCAGCATGCCGGTTGGGACCAGGATCTCATTAGACTGCAATTCCCTTTGCCTTGGTCCGATGTACAAAGTGCCAGAACATCTCAAATTGATCTGGGACTGTTGCCTCACAGACAGCAAGGTCACTGCAATCCAAGGAGTTCCTAAGCCTGTGTGAATATGAGGCGGCCCATGTTCACACAGTGCAAAAGGCAGGTCTGCAAACTTTAGAGCTGTCTGAGTCCTTAAACTGGTGCATTCAAGCACCTGCACACTGCATAATTTCTTTGGCAGATTTGGTTTTATTATCATTATTATTGTATCGTTTATTTCCTCCATAATGTCCAGAGAAGAGATTCCTTCCTGGTTCCATGGCAGGTGAGAAAAAGGTGCAGGAGGAAACACCAGGTGGTAGAGACCTGAGATAAGGTAAGAACCTGGTAAGGGTGATTGGTGATACAAGACTTGAGTGTGTGCTAGATCACAGACACATGGTGATCTTCCCCGCTGCACTCTGATGTGGCCCACTGTATGGCCAAACCAGACTTCATTTTCCAACACTTTGTGATGTCTTCCACGGTCTCTCCCCAGCCTTTGGGACAAGGGGTTTCTCCACCTTGGCTGTGGGCAATCACACACTGGCACCCTTGGGACTTCCATCATCCTCTGCCAGGCAGCAGAGGGGTTAGGCTTCACTGCGCCCTGGAGAAAAGTCTCTGGAAGCTGTCAGCCTAAAGCAAATTGGAACAGCCCCCCTACTGTGTTCAATCTGTTGATTAAAGCAGTAACTGATCTTACTGTCATTCCTAGCAGATCAGCCTGAGTTTTCCAAGGCTGCTGCTGAGCCCATTGTTAGTTTAGCTGGTTGCAATATCTGAATTTATCCTAAGGGTTTTTGTTTTTTCCTTCTTACAATTTTGAGCTTGCTTGGAAAATAACTTCTTTTTCATTTTGTGTTCATTGGGATTTCATGTGGCAGAACCTGCCAACCTGGCAAAAAACCTTTGATCATGAGTTGCTGAGAGTTGCTGAAGCAAGTCAAACTAAACCAAGCTACATGAAATCCAAAAAAGCTAAGCTATGAACAAACCAGACCAGATTCAAAAAGACCAATCACACCAACCTCAAACAGACCAAACCAGAGACATACCTTAACTTGACCAAACTTAATTGAATTAATATTTGAGTTAAGGGGAATAGAAAGGCTCTTGGGCAGAAAGGCATTTTCTTTCCTGCTTCTACTGACTCCAGGAAAAGCTCTGCTCTGCTTTTCCCTGATAAGTGGGCCGACTGCTCAGGTGCAGAGCTCCCTGAGGTGAGGGAGCTGCTTGGAGAACTTGCCACAATGCCAAAGCATTTCAGAAGGGATGTCTTTTCTATCCATAGTGAAAGCCAAATGAAAGCAGAGAATCATCCTCACCCAGTATACACTTCCTTAGGAGGCTCTGGAAAGAACATGGGAAATGGTATCCATCGTTATCACAGCACTGACTATAACTTTTCTGCTGTGGTTGACACCAGATGCAAACCTGGATTTCCTCCTGCCTGGAGGTGACACACAGCTGTGATCTAAATGAAGGGATTAAGAAGCTTTGTGCTTGTCCCTGTGCCATATGATCACAGTCAGCAGCACCAACTCATGGTCTTGCTGCTCTCCACTCAGCAAGGTATCCAGTGGCAATCCCGATCAGGAACAGTAATCGTTAAATGGAACAGCTCTTTGGAAACCAGGTATTTACCAGGCTGTCACTATCCATTGAAGTCTCTTATGATTTTTTCTCACAAAAACAAGGAAACAAACAAACAACCCAGAAGAAATAATTCTCTGCAGTCTTTGTATTTAGACCTTCTCTTCCTTCCCATGCCTCAGGTTGAGCTCGTTACTTTTCCCAACTAATTAGCATGCAGCCTGCAGGTTCCACAGCATTAGCTAAATATAAACCATCCTTTTATTTTTTCTTTTTGTTTGAGGGCTGTTGACAGAGCTTTTTGTTCACTTGAAAGGTAGAGGATTAGCCATGTGAGGTTCATTCCTCATGTCTGTCTCCTGTCACCTCATTAGCCAGGCACACATCCAAGGCAATGCACTGGGCAAGGTGTCAGACAGGAAAATGTCACAGCTGGACCCAAGGGACTGAGCGCCTGGGCTCTCATTTGGCCACAGTCTAGTGCTGAGGACAGAAGCTCAGCCCTCATCACTCCTGGCTTTTGTTGCCTGCCTCTTGGCTGTTGCAGGGAAGTTACCTCGCCTCAATGTGCTTTTTGTACTCCACATTGTTTTTCTGGAACAATCCTATTTGGGGAGAAGAGTGGCTGAGGTCTATGAATAGAAGAGTTGGAGGAGGATTGATCCCAGTCATCATCCTTCTGGTTTAACCAACAAACCCTGTAAAATTCTATGAGATTTGCTAAGAAATTAGCCTCTAGCATTCATTGGGCTATGATATGTGTCCTCTCCATATCCTTTCATGCCTCTGTGAACAGAGCTGGCCCCCCTATCTCTCTTGTGTGCCAGTTTGTAATGTTTTAGGAGTGATGACATTCCAGACTGAGAAATAGTGAACACAGCTTCTGATGTTAATTTCTCATCATTTGTTGCCCCTTGTGTCCTTTTCATACCCGTTAGGAGGACAGGGTGACATAAAGGGAGCCGCAGACCGCATTTTAAAGCCTAAGGGATCCCATCTTGGCTGAACTGTAGCTGACATTTCACCCACCCTGGGCTTTAAATCGCAGCAAAGACCCTCTGGGCATGATACACAACTGTTTTATAGAGCACTGAAACAGCATTCTCCAGCTGGGATAATAAAGGAGGGGATTCTTTTTTTCCAATGGCTCCTGTTGGAACACATTATGAAATCCTTTGTGAGAGGCTTTAAAAAGTGCCTTTAAAATTAATTCAAATGGAGTGAGACTTGGCAGAGTTTGAAGTGGAAGAAAAATGTGGGGGATGGAGAATCTCCAAACCAAGAGAAATAATTCCAGGAGCCTGGAGAAAGCTTGTCAGCAGGATTAGATCTCTCTCCTCCTCCCAAACAACGAAGCCAGGTGGCAAGACTCAGACATCCCTCCCTGAAGTTGACGCACAGTTGGCCAGTTTATCACTGAGTCACAGGTTTGGTCACACATTTGCTACCCTACAACAACAGACAGCTTGATGTGGACCCTCAGAATGTGCTCAAAGTGTTAAGATTGGTGGAGCCAGGGCTGATGTGTTAGAGGCTTTCTGGGGCCTCACAGTTCTGCTGGGGAGCCTGGTGAAAGTGGGTGCTTTCTGATAAAGCGTCCTGACTCAGATTAAAGGGTTTCTGTACAGACCAAAGGATGAAATTTGAAGATAGGGATGAGTGTGAGAATCTGTATGGTAAGGTCTCTCCTACATATTGAAGTCTTCTTCAGAGAAAAGAGATGAAAATTAGTCCATGGCTGAAGCACAAGAGAGCTGGAGCTTTCTTTGGCCTTGGGAGAGGGAGGGAGGAAGGGAATAGTGTTTAGGGATCTCCACAGTCTGCCAGTGAAGCCTTGTGGTGCAGTACAGGTCTTGTGTCATCGCTGTGATTTCCAAAAGCAGCTCAGTGGCACATCTGTGGCACTCAAAACAAAAAGAGAAGCTAGAAATCCTGTGGCTTGATCGCTAGCCTGGCTCTGCTATCTTTTCCTTACATCCAGACTCATTGCTACACTAGAACCATTAGTTTCAAAACCTTGATTCCTCTGTGCCTGCTCCAAAGTTGATCCATATGTTAACTGTGCAAGCTGGGGTTTTCAAAGCTGAAAATATGCCTTGGGCTGTTTTAATGTTTCATCTAAATTGGGTCATTCATTTCTGAAGAGAAGATTAGGGAAAAAACAAACACCACTGCTCTGACCACACTGAGCAAAATTCTGACAGATGGGTGGTTGGGAAGTGCAAGCCTATATGTTGGAGACGGGAATCAATGTTTGTAAAATTCCACTCAACCTAACTAGAACTGCCCCAGTGAAAAGCCATGCATCTTTGCAAACTCCCTGGCCCATCTTTCTTCTGTAGAGACTGGCTGTATCTGGACTGCTCTGTCCTCAGAAGCACCTGTGTTTGCTGAGCTTGCTCTGCCTTCCTGTGGCTCCTGCAGCCCAATTTGACAGCACTTCTAGAGGGTGATATTTCTGGTGCAGCTGTTACTCTGTTGTATCATGGTAAAGTTTTCAGTCCACAAAGCATCCTACAGCACTACTGCTGAAAGCTGTCTCCCCACTTCCCTGTTTTCTGGAGGAGTATTCCCTGGGATGCAGGAGAGGGTAAGGCTGGAGGAGGCTCCCCCTCCAAGTGCTGCCCTAGGTACTGCTCATGGTGAATATTAGGAAGGACTAAATGAGGGAAATGCAAAATGCGGGAGATGATCTCATGCTGCCCACCCCAAGAGACTGGCTTTCTTTCTTCCTCTGTCACTGTGCTTCTTGCTGTCAGAGGAAGGTGGCATAAGGTAAGATGTTCATTGAGAGCAACTCATTTCTCCTTTCCTGAATAATGAGCCTGTTTTGTGCTGTTCCTTATTATAACCAGATGGATTCATGCTTCAAACACATAAAATCCCATGTAAACCCTGAAAAATCAGACTTCAAGATCTTTGCAAATTTGACATCCCAAATTAATGACAATTTGGAATGAATTTGGCTTTTTTTCTGTCCCTCAGTTCATCAGGTGTGAATATAATAAAGCCACCCGATTCAACAGGGGAAGTGCTGATGCATAATTCATTAGTACCTGTGGCACTCAAATGCTGTCATGAGCAGAACTTGGGAAAGGCTTTGAGGAAGATCTTGACTCTGCTGAAGGCTGTGAATGAGCTAGAGCCAGAAAGGCTGAGGCAAAACTGGAGGGATTTGGAGCAGTGGGAGTCACCATGAGCAAAGAAAAATTACTATTTGTCATTGTGGTCCCTCAGTCTGGAAACCATCTCCTTGGTTCCTCTGAGGGGAGAAGACATGGGGATACTTGTCTTGGGGTGCTTGTTGGTAAGACTGGAAGTTCTGAGGAACACCCATGCCCTGATACTCGAGAATGGGATCCCCAGATGGGATAAGTGGGTCATCTCCATTGTAGCATTCCATCATGCAACTTCCGCCTATATAGAAGCACTAAACTGAAGAGAAGAGACAAATGGCTCTCCTTGTGGGAATGTGGTATTAAAGGAGGAACTCCACCAAGCCTTGGCTCTACTCTGTGCCAAGCTGCAAGGCAGGACAATGTCTGCTAACTTACCTGTCTCTGTGCTACTGGCCTTTATCACCCCTGCTCCTTGTCCACCATGCAGCCAGGTGTTAGACTGGAAGCAGGCAGCTTGTGCCTTCAGCCCAAATGCAACTAACCTGCAAGGGAAGGAAGAATATGTGGTAAATATTCAATAGTGCATAGCTTTAAGCACTTCTGAAAAATTTCAGCTTGGGTATACAAACTCGTGTAACTGCTAATCAGTGGATGATCTGCCAAGTGGCCGTTTGTGTCAACAGGGTGGGTTAAATGCTTGTGCACATAGTGCAAGGCAAAACCATCCCCAGAGCTCTGCTCCTCAGGTGGGCTTGCTCCTGCTGTTTCTGATCCCACATAGACAGTTTTCTCAACCCCCAAACTCTGTGTCTTTTCCCTTAGTGCCTCGAGATACCAAGTTATTGAAAGGTTTAATTTCAAATATTTGCACTACAAAAGGGCAAGAGTTTTCTGAGAGGTGGCTCACATATACCAAAAAAAAAATAGGGTTTTTTGGCTATAATGGGGTGGTTCTCCAGTTGCTGGGCAATTCAAAGCATCTGATATACTTCTTCTCATGGCACAGTGCTAATATGAGCTCCCTCTACCCCACAGAAGTCCATAACTTATCAAAGAAATCAGAGTGGTCTAAGTAATGGGAGTAATCCGTCTGGAGGATTGGTGGAGGTAATACACATCCCCAGGTAATCCAAGTGTCTGAAACCCTGGTCACTCCAGCTTCTCCCATGGTGTATCACCAGAACATCAGGACATGGATCTGCAAGTGTCTCTTGACTGTCTTGGCTCCAAGTGGACAGCCTAGGTCAGGTCAAGCAGTGAGGTACTACTTTGCACCAGGTCAGAAGTTACCTGCTTGGGACAGAAGTACACTTAGCAATAACCTGAGCAGTTTGAGCTAATATTTTATCAAGAAGTGCCACAACAATGGTGTTTTCCACTGGAAAGCTCAATTTTATTGAAATCCAGAGTGTGTAGCAATAAGAGCTGACTTCAGTGATGGGAAAAAAGTGTTTGTGTAAGAGTATACATTTGTAGGGAAAGAGAAGTTCCCAGACTGTCAAAACCATGATGAAATATTCGTGGCTTTCAGTTTGCAGCAGCTTTCTGTTCTTGAAATGTTAGTTTATTCATACACAGAAGGAGAAAAAAAAAAAGACTTGAAAGCTGCAAAAGTTGAAGAGGCTGCACGAATAGAGGTCTGTAGCCTTGGAGATGTTGGAGAGGCACTCTTGCCACACAAGAGCCAGGCTGTCTGTCAGGAGAACAATATCTCCCATCTCCTCAGAGGAGTGCCCGGGCAGGCTCTCAGCCCTGAAGTGGTAGCCAGCAGCTGGCCTAAAGCACTCTTTGTCCAAAGGGCCATATGACGGTAAAAGGACACACTCACTGGACAAAGGGAAAGACACTGTGACTCCCTCTCCCTGCTGCTTTCCCCTCCCAAGCCACAGCTGGAACCATCCCTCTCCCTCTCAGGCTGAGGGGAGGGAAGGAGAGAGGGGAAGATATGCCAGCAAGGAGGGCCGGGTGATAGCAGTCTGTTTGTAACCCTCGATAAATGCCAGAGTGCAGCCAGCGTGAAATGAAGAAATATTGCTTCTGGTAAATATTTATTTTATATCAGAAATTAGCATACCAAATGTAATTAAAAACAAATTTATGTGCACGTCCCCCCCCCAGTCTGTCAAATTACAGCTTAGAATAACTAGTCATAAAGAATGTGGCCTAATTAGCAAGCATCCCAGCCTACTGCTGCTGTTTGATAATTACCCTACAATGAGCTTCTGAAATAAGGATTTCATTCCCCCTCTCTGCCCTTCTTCAGATGAAACCAGCACCTTTCTGTTGGTGAATACCTGAGTGCCTGCATGCCAGAGCCAGCCTTGAAATCCCTTGCTTTGCTGAGCTGGGGACAAGTGAGTGACACCTGTCAGCAGAGGCACCCCTGCCATGTGGGGCAGTTTTTGCAAGGCAGGCACTGGAGTGTCACCTGCACTCCTCAACTCCTTGTCCAGGCACCCGGGGGCTTGCCTGAGGTGAGAAGAGTGATGGGATGGGAGAGCTTGGATGAAGGGAGACTGAAGAGGGGCATCAGGAAGAGCAAATAGAAAGGTCTCAAGACAAACAGGAAAGTGGTTAATCCCGATCCGGCGTGTGGCTGCTTAATTGCTTATCCCAGGGCTGCTCAGGGAGTGCCTGCCTTCGTTCACCAAGGCATGCATGAGATAAAAACCAGTTTTAAAGAGAGCTTGCAAGTCTTAAATCCATCAGAAATGACCCATTAGTGGCAGGGGAAAAAAAAGAGAACCAGATGGTGCCTTGTGAAAGACAGCCTTGTTGCTACAGTAAAACCAAGGCTGCCTTGCCCAGCCCTGCACAGGTTGAGCCTGTGGAGAGGGGCTGCTGGCTCCTGGGGACCTGAGGTTTGGGAACATGTGTAGCTCATTTTCTCCTGAGATTTTTTTACTCCCACTGATCCCTGCATCTTGTGATCATGTGCATCCCTGTGTCACTCTGGCCCCTTCCTTGCAGATCCTTTCTACCCCCAAATGCATCCACAGGCTCCCAGGGGCAGGGTGGGTGGGGGACAGTCCCTGGGGCAGGTCCTCAGGAAACTTGGCCAGGACTCACTGCCTGCCTCAGTCTGCTTGTCTCTGAGCCCCTTGCTCCCCTTCTCCCTAGGGCAGAGGAAAAGGTGCTTTTAGGACCTGCTTTGTCTGACTTAGTTTAAACATTGGCCTTAGGATGAGACAAATGATGTCATGGAAGAGTCTGTTTTCCTCACCTGACCAAGCAGAGACCCCAGGTCTACTTGCTGAGGTAAGAAAAACATCAGTGAAATGGTTCCTGTTCTGAGATCTTGTTTTCACACAAATGGAGGCTAACCAAGACAAAGCACAGGGGAGGGGAGGCTTCTATTACAGAAAAACAGAATTAACTATAATGGGCAGCATTTCCCAAGAGGCTTTTTAAAAGACGCTTTTCATCAGCACACAAGAGAGGCATTGGCTTCGTCTGCCTTTGTCTGGGATGCTTTACCAAGAGGAATGAGGGCACAAAGAGATGAGATTTTGGAGAGAACCACAGCCAAAAGGGTCACACTGGAGCTGAGTTCTCTGGAAATTCAGAAGTGATGCTGAGGCCCCCTCAGCTCCATTGCTGGTGGTTTTGATAGCTTGGTTGAAAGAGAGAGATGTAAGGGAACCACAGGCTTTAGGGAGAAACCTTGTGTGTGTCTGGGAAGGCCCTGGGGACTTCTGTTCAAGCCACCCACGTCTCTAAGGACAGAAGAATGGCACTGCCTTACTCTCCCCTTCCATCCCAAGTGGGACCACAGACTTTGGATCCCCTCATGGGTCACTGGCTGGTGGTGCACTTCAGGTGTGAGGAACACAAGAAGTGCCATACTGCTGCTGGGCTGAGACATTCTGGTGGCCTGAAGGAGAGTAGGAAGAGAGGGAAAGGGGCCTGGAAGCTTAGGAAAGCCTTCCTGAGACTCTGCAGTAGCCTCTGTCCCTGTGCTGACAGTGCTCCCAACTTTATGGAGACCTCCTTCTCTTCCCGAAGAGGGCAGAGAGGATCTCCACGCTGACACTGCAAATGCAGCAGCCCCAGGCACTGGTTTCCTAATTGCTGTGTGTGGCAGGGTCCTCTTGGGGATCCAGCAAGAGGGGTTATTGAAGATAGAGAAGGCTGGCGTTTCATTTAGGTCATTAGAGAACTCAGGGAGCTGGAAGGAAGACAAAGTGAGAGGTATGGTGGGGGAGAGAGAGGGAGAGGCAGAAGAAGAGGAGAAAAGGAAGGAATGAAGGAAGGTATGCGCAAAACAGGATGGAAATATGGTGAAGTGTCTGGAAAGTAGAAAAAGAAGAAGGAAGAGTAGAGAGAAAGCAGTATGGGCAAGGGAGGTGGGGGGTTGTGATGGAGGAAGAATGCCCCCATATCAAAGGATGAGAAAAAAAGACTTGGTACATACGAAAGCATGGAGCAGGAGCACTGCAAGTCTTTTCCCTGGTGTGTGCTCAGGTCCCGTGGTCACCTGCTTCTTCCACCCCTCTTCCCCCTCTTTTACCCTGCTCTTTGTGTCACCTTCCCGGTTTTTCTCTCCTCAGTTAGTGCTCTGCAGCCATCTCCCTCCCCTGAACTGGGCAGCATAAGGCAGATTTTTAACCTTGGATATTTTTATTTTAATTTCTAATAGCAGTGAGAGCAGCATGGCTTCATTCGCTCACCCTTTATTTTCCTTCTTTCTTTATTATCTTTTTTACCCGCTTTCCCCCTCTTTTCCTTTTCTTTTCTTTCCATTTTCCTTCCTTCCTGTTTTCTTTCCTTCTCTCCCCTCCCTGCTGTGTTTCTCCCTGCTTTTGAACTCCTATGGTCTTTTCCATCCCCTGCTTCCCACAGCTGCTTGCGGAGCAAGGAAAGGAGCTGACCAGCAGTGGAGTGATCTTAGCACCACAGGCTCTACTCTCATGAACTTCCGATTGGAAATAATCAGCTTGTTTTCTTTGGAAATATTTCCTCATGAAAAAAATAACTCTTTCCTATACACATTTTTGTGGGGGGCGTGTAGCAGATTGTTTTTTCTATCAAATATTATGCTTTGTAGATGGAGGAAAATCACAAATTTGTGTAACAAATATCTAATCTCTTGTCTTCCTCTATTTCCACCTAGGGAAAAATTACATGTCTGAAAAAATGAAGTATTTCCATGGATTGTTTTGAAGAAAGTAATCATTTTTTTGTGGTTGTAGAGCAAAAGAAAAAAAAAGTTTTAATGAATTCTGCTGGCATTCTGAATAGACAAAGCAAAATAACCTCACTGTAGCTACTTCACTGCTGTCTTTTAGCAGGGGAAACTGAGACATGGACAGCTTCATGGACTGGCTCAAAGGCAAGCTGTGAATCTGTAGGAAAGACTGAAGCACCATTCCTGGCTTTCAGGCACTGCCACACCTGAAGTTACTTCCCTGCTGGCCATGAAACCCGTGCATCTTAGCAGCTCAACGTCTCTGCGAAGCCCAGGAGGAAGAGGGAACCACAGTTTTGCTTGCCCTGAGGACGGGGGAATGGGAGAGGGGTTGGATTAAACTTGGCAGCTGTTCCTAGTTGCCTTACAAACAGTTGCCTCCTTCCAGGCTAAACTGCGCTGTGCTTTTTCCCCACCACACACAACACATTTGACCTCACCTGCTGCAGCTGCGTCACACCCCAGTGCCAGCTGCACCCTTGCCCTCAGGGCAGTGGGCACACTGGTTGAGAGCTGTCCAACAAGGATATTTCTGCAAATGAGGAGGCCAGGGAGGAATGGGATGAAGATTTAATTGCTGAAGCTCAGTATGTTTTCCAGAGCTTGCAACACAGACTTTTACAAATACGGGATGTGTCAAACCTAATTGCTCTCCAGGCTGGCCTGCTCCTTAATTAGAAAGTGTTTTAAAGCTCCATGTCAACTCCCTGCTGACAAAACCATTTTGCAGTATGAAGTGAGATCTAGCTGCCCCAGCACCTTGCAGCACTGCTAGGACTGAGGCAGGAGCACAGGATGCCCAGTGCTCTCCCTGCAAAGAAACCCCACAGGACTGCGATATTGTGGGGCTCAAGGGCGGCCTCTGCTTCTGGCCAACTCATCTTCCTTCAGCCTGTTTCCAAACAGAACTATCCCACAGGATATGTGTGCTTCCCGGGGAAAGAAATTCTCTAGAAATCCCAGTTCAGTGAGGATATGAGTGGTTGTCTTGAGTTCAGTCTAGAGGCTGGAAAGCAGGACAGCATCAAGGGGCAAGCAGGGGAGTTACTCCCAGGCTTTCCCTGGCATGGAGATGCCAATTCATCAGCCATCCTGTCTGAGCTGGTCCAAGCGGTAGCAGATCCATGGGAGAGAGAGTAAGCAAATAATTTCCAGCACAACTTCTTCCTTCTAAATGATCCCCCCTCCTCTGCCTTTCCCCAATCTGCCATTGTCATTTCCCAGTTGGCCGGCTCCAGAAACATCTTAATTTCATGCCTGCTTGTCAGGGCTGCTTTGTGAAACATCTGAATGACATTAGCACAGTTTAAGAGTGTGACAGACTGAGGAGCAGCAGCCTCCTGTGATCGCCTATTCCAGATGGTTAAGTGACAAATCTCACTTCTGATATCTTAACTAGAGAGGTGCAGGAGGAAAACATCTCCAGGGAACACCAACACCCCACCCCCCAGCTCTGAGCCTTTGCTGGGGCCAGGCAGTGGTTAATCCACACAGAAGGAGACATGCAGCAGATGCCATGTTCTTCAGGGACCCTGGAAATATTTTCCACTCCCTCTGACTTGTTGCTGTCTCATATCAATTACGTGCACAGCCATAAAGAGCTCATCCATACCCAGTGCTTTTTCCTGCAAGTGTCTTTCACCCAGTGACTCTTCTCACTAGGGTGATACCCTATCACATTGCTTTCAGATGGTATTTGCAGTCTCACAGGAATGCTCCAAGCCCCAAGCCATGGCAGGACATCTGGGGGAAGAAACTGCATCCACAGGGGTAGTGAAAGACAAAAGTTGCTGGGGGTGAGTTTAGAGTCAAAACTTGGGGGAGGTTATGTGTAAGGCTGATGTAGTCGAGGCTGGTGAAGCCCCCAGCTCAGGGCCTGTAAGCTGCTTGCATCTTGACTGCCTTGCTTGTTGCATCTTTACTTTCCAGTGTAACCTCTCCTGGATCATATCTAGTTCCTGGACCTCTCATTAGTGTAAGAGTCTCCTACTGCCATCACCTACGGGAGTGGTAGCAATGCCTTGTATGACTAGTGCTGACAGGTTCAAACTCTGCGAGCAAGAAAGAGCTAGAAGTTTTTGGGTCAGCACAACGATCGTGTGTGTGAGCGTGTTTATGGGTTGCTATTCTAACTCTTGAAATGCAGCTGACCACAGCCTGAAGCACAGCAGCTGATTGGAAGGACAGGACACGACAGGACAGGGCAGGACAGGAGGTAGCAGGGCAGGAAGTGAAGCAAAATACCATAAAACTGGGGAGGAGAACTTAGTGATCACCAACAGCTGGGGTTTTGTGCCTCCTCTGCAGTACAGCAGTGTTACAACGCTTCCTTTTGTCCATGCAGCATAATGTAAGTTCCCATCCTGGCTTGGGATCTGGATCCTGAGATGATGCTGTCCTTTCTCATGCAGTAGCAACAGATGTGTTCTGGGTCTGGAGGCCACAAAAACTTCAACACACAAGGTCAGTATTGGGAGGCTATGTGCTCCTATGCTCCCAGTTCTGTTCCCTTGCTATAGTTACAGCATCTGTATGTTTGCTTCATAAATGTCCTCGCCTCCCCTAATCCCCGCTTCCCCCAGCCTCTATTCCCAAGCTCAGACACTTCAGGAGCCTTTGCTGACAGCTCACCTGGCTTGCTTGTGTCAATAACCTAGGTGGGGAGCTGAGCAGCTTTACTAGGACCCAAACAGGGAAAAGTGTCCATCCTTCCTGCCCTGATTCAGCCTCCCATCCTTGAAGACAGGGCTCCCTGCCTCCTGGAGTGAGAAGCTGAAGTCATCAGCAATTGGTCTGGGAGGTGGAAATGAAAGACAACAGCTGATCAGAAAATAAAACCAGAGACTCTAGGGAGAGGAACTAAATCTGGCTTTTACTGATCTTACATAAAATACCAGCAACCTGGTAGTTAGATAATTGCTTTTGTAGAATGCTTGGATTTCAGTGTAATGGTTGAAGGTTTCCCGGTGATGCCACATGAATAAATTTGGAGTCGATGCAGGTACTGCTTTTGTCTTGATGAGACGTTTGCTTTTGGTGGCAGGTGACTCTCAGTTGCAACTAACACTCTTCTGCGCTTGCACTCAGCTGCTGCTGTCTGGAGGCAGGTCTGACTTGCAGGCTCCTAAGAAGTGCTCACAGGAGGCATCCATCAGCATCCTGGTCTCTGCCTGCCTTCCTCCTGTTGTGATGGAGCACATCTGTTACTTCAGAAATATCCTTTGAGCCTCTTAGAAATAGAAATATATGGGAATTAGTATATGCTGTTAAAACCTATCTTCTGCCCTCTGCAGATGGGAGGCAGGAATGGGGTTGGATCCAGATAGGATTACTCTGGATGGCTGAAATGATCCCCAGTCTGGTCCCACAAGAATGATAGGCAGAAAAATGAATGCAGGGGGAACAGATGCCTGAAACCTTGCCAGTGGAGAAATGTTTCGAGTTAGACACTCAAAAAAGAAAGGAAATGTTCAAGGGCCCAAGAAAGGTGACCTGGCCTGATTTAGTTCACCTGAGTAGCTCTCAGGAATGAGTAGCTCTTGTGTGAGGAATCACCTGCCCCAGCCCTGGCTGTGACATTGTGTTGCTCATCACCTGCAGCCCCTGCTTCTCTCCCCGAGGATCCTGGAGGAAAGTGACAAGCACAACAAAATGGAACCTGTGGGACTTGGGAAGACAGCAGCGAAGTCCCCAGCCATGAGTAAACTGTGCATTTCTCAGCCCTTTTAATCTCCTTATTATGGTAATGGGCTGATAACTGATTGTGTAGTTAAAATGGAATTTGGCACCAGGGCTGCCGTTCCTCTCACTTCAGAGAGATTCTGCAGTAAACAACCTGGTAAAGAGCTGTAGGAGCTGATGTTCTGCTTCAAACCTGTGCTAATGGGAATATGAAGAAGTGCAAGGGAATAAAGAGAAGCTGAATTTATGTGGATAGAGGCATCAAATGGCCTTGGATAAAGAAAGCGTTTCTTGGCCTAGAAAGAGAATAGTAAGAGAGGTCACCCTGTGGGTGGGGATGAAAAGGCACGGGAAAAGCAGGAGCTGTGCAAATAAAGAACTCTAGGGCCTCTGCCTTCAGTGTACAGCATCTTCACAATCCTGCTGCCATGGCTGCACACGTAGCCTCAGCAGGCAACTGGCCAAGCTAACATTGGTGGGCCCATCATCCTCTTACCCCGGCAGGAGTACATCACATTCTTCTTATGTGGTTCCCTTCTGTTAGTCCCAGCTGCTCACCCAATCTTTTTAATACATTTCTTTTCTTTTTCTTCTGCTGTTTAATTAATTCATAGATGCTGATTTTGTATTGTCTGCTGTATTGTCTGCTGTATTGCCTGCTATGAGGTCCAGAGTGAGCCAGCATTTTGGCTAAGCATTTGCCTTCCATGGATTTCCTTTGAATTTTCTAAACATTTCAGAACCTAACTCTATTGCTTTACCTTATCTGACAGCTCTGCTCCTATCCTATCCTATCCTATCCTATCCTATCCTATCCTATCCTATCCTATCCTATCCTATCCTATCCTATCCTATCCTATCCTATCCTACTGCAGTGTTCAGTATAAGACTTTCCCAGCAAAGCACAGACTGATGTCCGTGGCCAGTGGTTTGTTCTCGTATCTTCACTCCTGCCAGTGATTTGGCATCAAGCTATGTTTCTACAGAGGAAGAAAGGGATCATGGTCCTAGCAATTAAGTTGCAGAGGATAAGAAACACCAAAGTGACAGGGCTGTGAGCCTGTTTTTGCCTCCATCCCCATAAGTACATTTCTTCCGCACTACAGAAAAAGAAGGGGAAGAGCCTCTCACCGCTTACCCTTCTGAGATAGGTGACAACTGATAAGGCAAACTGCAAACCCCTCTGAGCTGCTGGGTTCCTGGTGCTTTTCTAGTTCCTGAATTCTGAGGAATTTCAGGTTGATGGCCTGATGGCTGCAGGGAAAATCCTTGAGCAGTCCTGCTGGGTTTACCCCAGTGAAGATCTGTAGTCATGCTCTACCAATTACTTTGCCTGGTCCATTCTCCCTTTCAAAAACAGAAAGGAAAAAAGTATCATTATGAGGATCTGCTTTTACTTTTTTCTAAACTCACAATCAAGTACATTTGTGTGGGGACAAAAGACCCATTGAATTTCAAGGTCTCGGGCAGCAGCTATTTCCTCCATTAAGCAAGCGGACATGGGGAAATGAGGGAATGCATATTGATTGATTTTACCAAGGTCCATTATAGGTTGTGTGGATTGAAATATCAATCTGGCTTTGACATTAGGCAGAGAGGAAGCTGGACTCCTGAGAGGATGCTGTAATCAGAAGGCACAGGCTTGGGTTTTTTGGTGGGCTCAGCAAGAGGGGGATGAACAGCGTCCCCAGGTGCCACAACTGAGGCTGTGCTCAGATGCTGCAGGTCGTCATGGGGTTCTTCTTCAACAAGCAGCTTCTCAGCCCATCCTCTTCCACCTGAGAACTATGGATGGTGTAGCCATGGGGTGCGTGAAGCCTCGGACCCCGCTGTGAGCACATAGGGATGGGGTTGCCTTCATTCCCCAGGCACCCTCTGCCCATGTGTTAGCACTGAGAATGACACTTAACATGGCTCCTTCACAGGATAAGCTTTGGGACTTCACTCAGCCTGTCCCTGAGTACTGGATGACTCTGGTACTCGATAAAATAGCAGTATTTAGAGAGGAGTCCACTGAAACCCACAGCCTGAAATGTGTTTCTGGGGGAAAGTACTGGCTGTCTGGTATGGTTAGCTGAGAATGCCACATGGAGGCTTCTATCCAGCTGCACGTAGCATCTTCAGGTAACGAGAGGAGGATCTGCAGGCCTGCAGAAACTCCTTGCTGGCCTTGCTCTGCAAGTCTGAGGGGATTATACTGTGATGCCCAACAGGGTTCGTGGGCTAATGGATGTCTCAGACTCACCTTTATTCTTGGCATGAGTAGAACAAGGAGAATTCACTGTGTAAATAAGAGCAACTTCAGCTCTTTTAGGCAAAGCAATACTGCAAATCAAGCTGTGCTGATGCACACAGCTGTGGCACTTCTCGACACAAGAAATTAATGGCGATAATAACTTAACCAAGCTTGATGACACATGTAGACCAGCATGTGTAGTAATACAGTCTTTTTATCCATGGCATAAGATGGAGTTTCTTTTCTAGCTGTTAGGTCTAGGGGGTTTTCCCAGCTTTTTTTTTTCAGTCTGCTTAACAAATATATCTTTTCTATATGCATGCCTCTATTTGCACAATTTTATCTAGCAGGGGATTAGAGAGGTAACAAGTGTTTTTAATCTTCAGGATGCTGCTTGGCTGATGTACCCTGAGTCAGAAATGTAGCTCACAGGAGTCTATGAGATTCTCTTTTCTTCCCAGAGCTGTCAGTAAATCCAACAACACTATCCTACAGGTCAAGCCCTTTAACCAGCCCGGCTGTTGTTTGGGAGAATTTCTGACCCTGTTCAGTCCTGACAGTCGCAAGCATGCTCTACCCTTCTGCTGGGAGAATATCCTTGTCCTTTTTTGTCTACACCCCAGTTCCCTCATCCCAAACTTTGAACTGTCAGACACTGTCCATCAACTTGGAACAAACAGGCACTGTTTGCTGCCTGCTCGGCTGCCTCCTTCATATCCCTGTCACTGTGGTTGCACACCAGATTCAAGGCAGCACTCCCTGGTGTGCACTGGGCTCTTGTCTTTTCCTTCCCCTCCACTGCACATCATTTGTGTCCTTGTCACCTCTCTGATGCCACGGTGTCTTCTCGCCTTGCCTTCTCCCTGGCCTCTCCTCATTAGATGCCACTTCCAGCTGTCGCACTGGTCTCCTTCCCTTTACACAGTCCAAGGAACGCCCATTAGCATAAGACTTCCCCTCCTTGCAAGTCACAGGCAGTCCCCCTCCTTTTGGGCTTAGTGTCTAATTTTAGCATTGTTTTTTCTTACAGCTACTCTTCCCATAAGGTCAGAAGTGTCCCTCCCTGTCAGAGACGTTACTCTCTTGGCAGCAAGCAGATATTTTGCCATCATAAAAGCCAGGCTTCTCAAAAGGAAGCAACCTTTATTAGACACTAGGGATGCTGTGATGCAGTGTCATTAGGCTAGGCTGGTATGGAGAAGCTCGTACACACAACAGCTGGGGGTCTCTCTCCAGCCCTGCACTGGGCAACAGAGGGGTCTCCCTTTCCTGCCTGGCACTGCTCTATGACTGTGCTTCCCAAGAAATTCCACACAGATCCGGATTAATGCCATCTAAGTGCTGCCTCTGGGAGCAGCTCCCTCTTTTTCTTCCCAGTTCTCAAGGTGCAGGTGATCCCTGCACACTCTGCAGGGATCTGTGCCTGGGGATGACTCTAATCTTGGTCCTTACTCTGTTTTTGTGTTTCAGAGAGGCATTTAAGTGCTGGGTAGAGCAGAGTGCAGCTGAGGTCTCCCCTAGCTCCTCTGGGAGAAAGATGTGCTTTCCTACACAGGCATTCCCGGGTCATTCTACATCTCTTTGAGTACGGCTTTTCACAGAAACTGCCTCTCGTCTCTGAGCTGACTGACACCCTCTGTGAAGTGAGCTGCCTTTTGGTAGCACTGCACTCGTGGTATGAGAGGGCTGTGTATTGAGGTTCTTTGTGAAGAAAGGCAGCCTATGAATTATTTAAGCACCTCTGTTTCTGATTAACTTATGACTAATGCTCATTGCACTAACCCCTGAGACGTAGCACGTTAAAACTAAAGCAGAAAATATAATGGACTTAATTGCTTTCTAGGTAGCAAGGTATACACAGAGCTTTTGTGGACTTTTTTGTGTTTGTTTTGCTTTTAGTTTTAAATAGGCATGCTGAAAGAGAGATCAGAAAGTCTGCTCAGGGATTGGGAGTCCATAGTGGGCCTGAATCATTTTTCAAGGTCAACAGGGAACAATGGGGAGCGAATACCACAGCAGACAAGGGAATAGGAAAGAA
The DNA here is from genome assembly GCA_013397975.1 of Machaerirhynchus nigripectus. NCBI lineage: Eukaryota > Metazoa > Chordata > Aves > Passeriformes > Dicruridae > Machaerirhynchus > Machaerirhynchus nigripectus. The sequence goes on along the minus strand of VZRQ01004652.1, from coordinate 906,678 downwards.
ATCGTCTTCTGATTTTACCTTAAGGTTTTAAAAGCCTTAAGACCAGGAGCAAGGAGGAGAGATTGCCTTGAGACAGCCCAGGGAATGAAGGGTGCATAAGCAACACTAGGAAATTTTACATCATGTTGAAAAAACACAGAAAATAGTACTGGTGGAGCTCAGAAACCAGAGCCTGATGTTAGAGCAAGTAAATAAATGCCTGGTGTGTACTGACCTCTTTGTGGTCTGTGGCTGAAATTGGAGGCCATTTCTCCTGCTGGAGTGGATGTATGACAATCCAAGTACCTACCTCTTACCAGAGAGTGTGAGTCTTATGTAAGGGCTCAGCTACTAACCCCTGTATAGATTGAAGACAATAACCCAGGACCTGGTAATTCAGATATTTAACTAGCAGTTTCATGTGGGATTTGGATTCTCAACTCTACAGTTTTCCAAATGATTCCTGTACCTATTAGCATGCCCCCTTGCCAGGTGGCAGAGCTATCTTTGGGTCACTGGGGACCACTGATATCTTTTTGTCTGCTTCCCTTCTTTCTGTGGGTCAAATGAGTTGAAACCTCTTAGACTGTGCTTCTTTATTCACATGCACTGACTGTTAGCTGTGTGTCCCTCTGGATACCTGTGTGCTGGCTTATTAATCACTTGAGTTATATTTGCTAACTAAGGGTCTTGATCACAAAACCCAAGCAGCAACAACAAAAAAGAAAAGTCCATTATTCATTGTATTATTCCACAATATCAGAGCCACCTGCACCAAGTTTCCCAATGGTGTTAGTTTTCTGCAGACCTTTTCCTCAGCTGAGCTCCCTGTAGGTAAGACAGCTAGAACAAAAGCCACTTAGAACAAAAGTTTGGGGTCCAGAAGGAACATCAGGATATTCCCTGCTGAGGACATCGAAATCCTGCAGCCTCCTTCAAAACATGCATCTGGTTCCCAAACTTCTTCTCTCTTTTCCTCCATATAGGTCTTGTTTGGGTTCCTTCCATCTAAAGGAGCAGTATTTCTTGTGTTTATCAGGATTGTCTGAGACCCCAGTTAGCATCAAGGAAATGGAAAAAAAGAAATATGTTACAACAAAGCCAAGAAACAAGGTCTAAATAGCACAGTGTGCCATTCATTGAACTAAAAAGCGTTTTCAGTGGGTGCTTCATCTGTTCCTTTCCTGTGGAATAGATAAGTTTCTCTTGTCCTTAAAATTGCCCTTCTCCTGTAAGAAGATCCTGGGGTGAATATTTCACATGGAGGCATTTGCATAGCAGATATGCAAAGGGTGAGCAGGAGGGGGCAGATTTTACAGATTTCTAGTTACAGAAGCAAATCACAAAGACAAGAACTGTCACCCAACTCTGCTATCTGCTGCCTTGTAAACTGAAGTGGTGTTTTCCAGAATAGACCCAACTGGTGAGTCCCCATTCAGACTTGGGAGCTTCTACCTTCTACTGGAAGCAAAGGCAGTTTCAAAAGGTCTTCCAAGAGCTTCTCAGGGGTTCAGTTCATTTAAGGGAACTCACTGTGCAGTGGCTTGTGTGTGCCTGCATATCTCAGACTAAGGCAATAGATGTGGAACCTACTTACGAGTGCTCCCTTCTCTATCTTTGGGGGCCTAACTAGATCTCTTTAGCCTTTTGAATTCTCCAGAAGGTCTTACCACAGTCAGGATTTCAGATCTCCTAAAATAACTAGGATTCTGCCTGGTCAGTGTCCCTGTGGGAAGCCTGCAGGGTACATGCAAAGTGCTAAAACAAGCAGCAGTGGCTTTCAGCATCACTGACATGGTGTGACATAAAGGGAGGTTTAGGTGCAGGATGAGCAGTCTTGTAGCTAAATCCTGAAATGCAGACGGCAGTGATGCCTTGACAATTTTTAGCCCTGATTTTATGACCGGACCACAAAGCTTGTCAAAGTTCTTTGTGCACCATACTTCCCATCGGGGCTGGTATTCGTTGTTCCTTGCCTGATTTCTGCAAGTTTTGCCTCATAGTCCACCCCAGGGGCAGCTGCACTGCAGCACAAAGGGACCCTGTTACTTTTGGGAGTCCCTTGAGAAGGGAGATGCCACAGCAATGTGTTGATGGTGGCACAAGAGGGGCTGTTGCTGGGGACCAGCTGCTCTCCCCCTCTGCCATATGTCTGTTTCTGTATGCAGCCTGAGTGCAAATACATTTTATTAAATAAAAACGTCTTTAATTCAATGAAACTTCCAAAGCTGGTAGGACTCCAAAAGCAGTGTCAGCTCCAGGCACTGCATTCCTTTTCTCTTTGACTTTTACCCTCTTAAGTCTAAACATCTCTCAGTTATTACCTCTTCTGCATTTTCAGTTGGCAGGGCTCACAGGTTTAATACATTTCTGTGTTCAGTTCAAGGAACACCATGGCCTCGGCACTGTTGCCAGCAGGATGCGTGCGTGGGGCCATCCTGCTTTAGGAGAAGAGAGTTTAGCTGCATGGATGTCAGCACCACCCCGTGCTGTTTGCTTTCCTCACCAGACAACAGGCCTTGGTCTCTTGAGACCAGGAGAAGGGCTGTTTTGTCCTAGCATTTCTGGTCTCCTGATGTTCCCTCTCACTGCTTCAGAGCAGTGAAGCCGGGTTGGCTGTGGTGGGATATACTTCACCTCCACAGCCACCATCCTAGGAAGAGGATGAATAGAGCAATTATTCAAGAAGATGAAAGCACTCAGAGACCAGATGTACAGTATCTCCCTCAATAACATCTTAAAGGCACGGCACCAGTGCATGGAAGAGATTCCCCTTCTCTGAGTATCACTACAGGAGCAATTTTCTACCCTGTATTGTTACGGTCACTTGCAGGAAGATCTTGAGTCTGACTTGTGCATCCCTACTGTTCCTTTGAGCTTCTTTCCGTAGTGACCTTGCTACAAAATATCCTGCTGAACCTGTCCTCTCCTTCATCCTATCAGCGTCACCTGCTACAAGAGGGTACCTGTCCCTTTGCTACACTTTGCTATGGCCCACTAAGGAATCCCTCTTCCTAGAGGTCCTGACCCCCAAAATACACGTGCTGTGCTGAACTAGCTGACGCACAGGCAGCTGCACCCACCAGCTGCAAGGCATGTGTCCTGGTGGTGGCCATATGGGCCGGGACCCCTGTCTGGGGACTTTGAGGGGTAACCAGGCTCCAGCAGGGCATTTTCTTCATTCCCATGTCAGTCTATGGCCACCACACAAAACTCCTGGCTGTGCTGTTCCCACAGACACCCAGCGCTGGAGCATTGCAGAGTGATGTGCTCTGGCACTGTGCATTAGGCAACCTTGACACACACTTAACCGTTGTTTTCAAACAAAGACAAAGGCAGTCATTAGTGCACAGACATTATCTCATCCATCCTAGCAGAACCCACTCTGGCTTCCTCAGTGTTTCTCGTGGCACCCTTTCCGCGATGACAAGAGGATGGCTCATTTGTCTGATTCCTCTTCATTGCACTTATCTGCTGCTCCCTGCAGCCAGCACCACCAAAAACCTGTTTTCTCCTCTCAATATTTTCAGGTTTGGGATTAAAGCAGTGAGGAGCCAGGGATACATCCCTTCTATAGGGTGAGACTCTTGCCACAGCGAGCCTTCATTTGACTTGTTGAAACTTGAAAGTGGAGCTTGGGGACCTACAATCAGAGCCAATTGCTTCTATCACTGGATGCTTTCAGCACTCACCTGGACACAGTCCCTAGCCATTCCTACTAGCATCATTTCTTGCAATGAAAGCACTTTGCTTCTGACAGTTGTCCACACTATGCTTTTTGCAAGACTCTTGCTTAATATGTTGCACAGATCATGCGATATTGTCACAAATCCCTGGCATCTTTAGTGCTTGTTTCTGGGGATGTTCCAATTTCTTGAGAAGGTTTGGGGTCAAGTCGACCTTACTCCATAATCACTGGTTGGGGGTTGTTTTATTTCCCTGAACACAGAGTACCCAGTTCCTTCATGCATCATTCATATTCCCTGCACCCTGGCAAAGCTCTGGCCATTTCTTTATTCCAGACACGTTTTCAGAAATGTTCATTTTCTTTCAGATTCTCTTTATAAAAACAGAACTGCTCTATCATCTCCATTGGCTCTGAGGATAGGTGATTTTATAAATTTTCCACAATCCCAGCAAATGCTTTGTCTGCAGATTTAATAGACACTGTTAACTATGCAGCAGATTATAAATTTTAGCAACTATTATGGTCAGTAAACTGCCAAATTTTTTTAGATGTTATGCATTGTTTACTCTCATAGCATAGTGTGAGCAGTTTTCTTCCAAGCCACTGGAAAAGCCTGTTTTGCCCAGAGCTGAACATGTTTAATCCTTTCTCCTTTGCCCTCTGCGTGGATGGATTCCTCACATTGCTGTACTTGCCCTATGCAGCTCTCTGCGCTGTACAAGTGGGTTTTGTGGCTCTTCTCATTCACCAGTAGCCCAGAAACAGGATCGAGCTGAACTGTAAAAATGGATGGGGAGAAAAGATCTCTAAGTCCTGGGGGCTGGTTTGTGTCAACAACTTTGCAAAGAGGTGATTTTGTGCACCGATATGGGTGGAAGAACTGTGCCCTCACATTTTGTGCTGCTACCCAGGTCTCCCTCTATCTTCTCTGTCTTGCAAATTTACAGCAGAATCTCTGCCAGCTCCTGCAGTGGGTTTGCATGGCATCGGCCATGGTGTGGTTTAACCCCAGCCAGGAGCCAAGCCCCACGCAGCCGCTCACTCACTCCACCACCAGCAGGGTCAGGGAGAGAATTGGAAGGGTAAAAGTTGGAGAATTCGTGGATTGAGATAAAGAGATTTTAATAGGGAAAGCAAAAGACAAACACACAGGCAAAGCAAACCAAGGAATTAATTCACCATTTCCCATGGGCAGACAGGTGTTCAGCCATTTCCAGGAGAGCAGGGCCCCATCACATGTGGCAGTGACTTGGGAAGACAAATGTGTTCACTGCAAACATCCCCACCCGCTTCCTCATCTTTCCCCCAACTTTATATACTGAGGAGGATGCCATAGGGGCTGGAATATCCCTTTGGTCGGTTGGGGTCCCAGTCCCAGATGTGTTTTCCTCCCAACATCCCCTGCACACCCAAATTCCTTGCCAGCATGGCAGTATGGAAAGCAGAAAAGACCTTGGCTCTATGTAAGACCTTCTTAACAATAACAAAAACATCTCTAAATTATCAGCCCTGTGTTCAGCACAAGTCCAAAACATAGCTCCATACCAGCCACTGGAAAGAAAATGAACTCTACTCTAGCTCAAACCAGCACAGGCCAGCACCCTCATCTTGGCTGGGACCCCAGCTGCCATGGCTCAAAGACTGCCAGTCTGCAGTCAGGTTGCTAGCAGGCTTCTGACACTTCCACGTTGGAAAAATGACAGCCTGGTGGTCTCTCTGCAGGTTTTTGCCTTAGCTGGACTACGTTTGAAGCAGAGGGCAGCTGCAAACTGAGCAGGTGAGACATTACATATACTTTCTTTGTCCTTCCCCAGGCCTAGGTTTCTTTCTGAAGACTGGGTGCTGGCTGGCTCATGTAGGTAGGTGGCTGTTCTGTGAGCCTGGACACCTCTAGCCAGGAGACACCTTCCCACTGCTTTAGATTTTATAGGCTGGCTGATGAGGATCTGAGGATGTTCAGCCAATTAGCAGAACTCCAGGAAAGCTTCAGAATCCTCTCAGTGCCTCCTAACTCTGCATTCTGATACCATTGTTTGCACATGACACTTCCTCTGACAGCTGGATTTTTCTCCTGGTCAGCTCTTCTCTTTCTGTACTCTGCAGCTTGCAGTCAGTTTGGTGGGTGGAGGCATTGGGACAGGAGTGGGAGCTGGATGGACAGAGCAGTCTGTGGATGTGAGATGCGTAGTCCTCAGTGTCTTGTGCAGATGGTGGGGCCTAGGAGTTATGGTACTGTCCAGTATCAAGAAGCTGGACACAAAACCCCTTCACTCCTGTGTCATAAGATGGAAGCGTTGGGACGGCCAAGTGGTCTCTCAGGCAGAAGCAACTGAAGCAACTGAAGGAGGAGAAGGGCTTTACTGAGATCACTCAGCCCCTGGTCTTCAGAGGTGATGAGGTTACACTGCCCATCCCAGTCCCAGTGTCCCTCCAGGGAGCTCTCTGCTCTGGGTTGATGCTGTCTCTGCTGAACTGTTCAGGCCCCTGGAGTCCTGGGAGAGATGGGTTAAAGCAGAGCACGCCTGAGCTGTGGGAAACCTGCAGGCTATGATGCAGCTGAGCAGAAAGGCAGCTATTGAGTCTGCTGAACGTTTTATAGTGCATTCAAGTACTGCGACACTATCAAAGCTGGACGTTATCCATTTAGAGCCTCGTCTTCAAAATAAATGATAACCCTTTCAGGATGAGCTGCTGACAGGTGAAGAAGAGAGATTGTATGTCTGATATGGGAAAAGAAGAAAATACCAAGAAGGCTGAGCACTCTCACCTGAAGGGCAGAAGAGATGGAAAATGAGCTCACAGAGTCCAGGCATCCCTCCAGATCATGGCATCATCCCAAAGCAAATTTCCCAGCAAACAATATTTTGCATTTTCTTTTTTTTTAACTACAGAGGTCAGTAAAGCCTAAATTAGTACAAAAGGCTTGGGAAGGAAAGGGGAAATAAAAAGGACTGCTGGATTGGGAACATGATGCCACAGGCACTGGCATGCAAGGGAAGGAAGCATGGGCCCGAGGAAGCTGAGGAAGGAGCTGTGCTGTTGGGGAATTAATTATGGGATGAAGATGTTGTTGGGTAAAAAGGACCTGTAGGTGTTTAAAGATGTGGGGGACAGGTAATGGGGTATAGGAAGATTTGCAGAGATGTGCAGTGAGCAGTAGGACTCCTGAGCCCTGGGGGGGAAGGGAAACAGCAGTGAAGTGGGAAGAGGGAGAGGGCAGTGCTTCCTTCTGCGGGAGGTGTACAGAGCAGGTGACACACTAAAGCTCTCTGTGTGCCCAGCCTTGCTCAGATACACAAAGAGACAACTGCTGCATAGAAAAACACATGAGCCACAAATCCAAGCAGTAAACAAAAGGGGTGAGGGAAGGGAGAACAGGGGGCCATTGTGAGCACAGGGGATGCCACACTGGACAAGATGAATGTCCCTTTAGGCCCTTATCTCAACCTCGACAGTGGCTGATATCAGATGCTCCAGCGAAAGCTGCAAAAACAATCTTCACAACACATCTGGGCATCTGTGTGATAGCATCCCCACAGGGGCTCTTCCTGCCAAACCCCATTTGCTGATCAGCCTACACATGGAAATCAGAAGGCTGAGAGCTCTTGTCAGTTTTGCTCTGGCTGATGTTGCAGCCAGAAGGACTTTCACTAACATAGCCTGCTAGCCCTGCTGGTTTCCTTCCCCACTTGCTTATTCTGCATCTGCTGTGGGGTCCTCAGCCCTTGTGGCAAGTGCAGACCCACGAGCTACGTCCCTAATCCCTGTGTTCCTGCAGACAAGCACAGCCCAAGGTGGGGCTGAACTATACCCTTTTTAGCTCCATCTAATTGCCAGGAGTTGAGGGCTCACCCATTCTTCATCCCGCTGTTTTAAACACCTTGTAGCAGTGTACCACCACTCCTTCCCTTTGTGGGAGGACCATTCCTGGAGGATGGGTTAGCAGGAGCGTGGAGAACAAACCAGGCAAACCACATAGCACTGCCATGGAAGTAATGGAAGGTCTAACAATGCTACGTGGCCCAAGTGGAGGGTGTATAGCAGCATTTCCACGTGCTTGAGGCATTAACCTTGCTGCCTTCATTCTGCACATGGCAGGACTGATGAGTAGAGGAAATAAATCTGAGGAAGGATCCCAGGAACAGATGACAAGCATCTGGGATTTTTTGGCAATTGCTGAGCAATTTGATGGAGTGCAGCATTATCGCGAGAGATCTTTTACAGGCCCTAAGATGACAGTCCATAAGATAGCACACTGTAATCTACAGACCTGTTGTACATAGACCTGCTAATGGAAAACTGACACTATCTGCTCATACTCAACGCACAAGGAGACCAAACAACAAGAGAAGAATAAAAAGGAATAAAAGAACTTCAAAAGTTTTGTTTGGCTGTAAATGAGAGTTGGTCCTGGCTCTCTGCACGTGTTGCTCTTCTGGAGAATTTCTCAGCAGCTTGGGCAGTCACCTACAAAAAACACAGGTAGTAAAACTCTGATCTGATAGATTTTGTAAGCTAAGTCCTCCCCATGGATATGATTAGATGTGAGCCTGGGACTGCCTTCAGAAAGACCTTCCCTCTCTTCAGCACTGTGTGGGAAGTGGCAGCATAAACCACAGGGGATCTCCTGGCTCTCAGCTGGTCTGATAGACTGCTGATACCACTGGGAGTTGTGGGGCTTTGTTTTTGGCCCTCCTGCCCCTTGCATACACACACGTACATACACGTGCACAGGTGCCAGTGGTATCCAGGTTCTTGTGTCTGTGATTTCCCCCAGCTGCATGGATTACATGGCCAGCAGCAGAAGTGTTTTTGTTCTATTCCACCATGCCCTCCCTCAAAGAACTGATTTTGGGGAGCACACTGCACCAATTCATTGCTACTCATTGGTTATCCTCCTGTAACATCTCTGGTCAAGTCCCACTGGCCTGTTAAATGTGTTCGGGTTCACAGCACTCCAGCCCCAGGCAGGGACTGCATCTCACTGTCCTTGCTTTGCCTGCTCCTGGAGGAGCCCCAGGGAGGTGAGCGCTTGGCTGCTCACTGCTGCCAGCTCTCTGGATGCCTGTCCACATCTCCAGTCTGCCCTCCATGCCCCACTGCAGCCCCCAGAGGAAGCAGCTTTCACTCCCTGACCGACTGCATCATGGGGTCACGGCTGCGCTGGCTGTGCGTTGTCACTGCATGGCATGTGAGACCAGCTGAGGAAAGCAGGTCATTCACAGGAGTTTTAGCACATGGGACTTGGCTGGGTACTCCAGCTGCATTAAAATCCATGGGAAGATAAATCAATGGCTCTCCAGGGATGATCTCTCCGTGTACTAGCCCCTTCCCTCTTCTTTCTCCTGGCCTTTGGGGTGAACTCTCAGGCTCACAGGGAGGTAAGTAAGGACACTTGAAAGCTATGATTCACACTTTTAGGCTTAAGCTGCCTGATTTTTTAAGGCTCAGAATTATTTGCTGCTGTGCACACCACACTTGTGCTTCCATAGCTGCTTTGATGCAACAGTGTTCTTGCAAGAGACAGCACGCAAAGCACTGCCTCAAGCAGGACCCTGCTCTCTGTGGGTTAACTCTGCCTTTCCCTGGGAGCAGTGGCAGCTCTGCACAATGCTCTTTTATGTTCAAGGTGATGGCAATAGGTAATATTTCTAGAACTGCTAATGGGTCCTGGTTTGGTTCATGTGAGCTTTGTGGTTTCTGGTACTTGGTTTGGAGTGTGGCTTGTACTGCCTAACGAAGAGCAGTAAGCAAAGCCTACTCAGAGACCACATGAATGCTTGCACTTTCTTTCCCTTTAAATTAACACTTCCACAGTGTCAGCATGGAGTTTTCCAGTCCACAGAGATTTGGGGTCTTTTTGTCTACTTTGTCCCCATTTTAATGTAATTTTTTATTCGACACTCGGTTGGTTGGTTGGTTTGGGGTTTGTGGTTTTTTTTTGGTTTTGTTTCTGTGTTGGTTTGGTTTGTTTTTTTAGAGGTAGCAATGGTTATTTCTAAGCTGCTTCCCAAACAAAAAAACCCATTAACCAGGCTGGGAACACCCACAAATGATGCAAAGGCAGCTATGTGCTGACAGAGGTTACTGAAGCACACTGGAGTTCACCATGCCCCCTTACAAGAGTAATGTCTGCCATTAATACAGAGCACAAATTCATGAAATATTCCTTACATGGTTAAAAGAGATATCCTCTACAGATATATCCTTCCTTTCATATTGATTATAACTTCCCCTCTCCCCTCTCTTTCCCCACTTCTCCCCTCCAC
>VZRQ01004652.1:733979-896721 GCA_013397975.1 Machaerirhynchus nigripectus | reverse complement strand
AAAAAAAAAAAAAAAAAAGAGCACAGTTTGGAGCTAGGGTAACCCCACTATCCACACAATCTAGTTCCACAGCTCAGGGACTACACCAGCCAGCTCTACACTGCTGCTCTCCAAGGTGTGCAGCAGGGCAGGGGTGCCAGGGGAGTGCAGGTGGTTTCTATGAGAAGAGTTTGAAACAAAACCTTGGATTTTGAGCTTGGATACTCAGGAAGTCAGAAAAGGCTTTTGGGAGAGACGGGAGAAGGGCAGGATTGTGCCCCTGTCAATACAACCATGTAGAAATGTGTTTAGCTGAATAGAGTAAGATCATGTCAGTGTCACAGAACACGTGTCCATGTCCAAAAATCTTGCCTCCGCTGTTGCTGACGCACACACCGAGGTGAAGGACTGAATGATGGATTTGTAGCTCCCAAATTTCTCGTAACAAAGATCCCAGCAGTTATCCATGCAGTGCCTGTTATTTATTCTGTGCATAAACAAAAGAATTCATCCTCTGGGGACTCCCAGTCTAGTTTCTTTCATTAAGAATAAATGAAGAATTAATAACAAAAAAAACCAACTGTAGAACAAAATTTTTTTAAAGTGTTTTTTTGATTGGAACACATTTCTGTAAAGCTCTGGCTGGAATAAGCAACATGTAGTGCAATGTATTTCAAACAGATAGAAATAATGCCCTAAATAACTGGGCTAATTAGATGTACTTTCTCTACAAAACCACAATTCTAATGTTCCTGTCTCGCTGTAATTAAAGAAGCATTTACCATGCATTGGAACTTTTAATTAGGTCTAACATCTAATAAACTTGGAGTAAACTAACAAATATTTTCTCTGTCAGTGGGTAGTTTTAAATCAGTGTTTAGATGTTTAAAATTTCAGATAGCAGCCATCAGCCTGTGTCTAAAGAGCTTGAAGAGGAATTGGAGCATAATCATTTGAGTAACTGTTGTGCTCACCCCCCTAATGTTGAGGGAACCAGTTTCCAGCCTCTTCCCTTTGGTAGTTTAATTTTCCTGGGGGCAATTACTCTAGAAACTGTATTTGCATGAGGTTATCTAGGCTGTGGAGTGGATGTAGGTACCTGCTGGGTGCCAAGTGTGGGTTCCTTCCCCCTTAATAACGCTGTCCAGAGGCTAGACCAGCACTCCTGCTGTAGTCAGTGGGAGAAAAGTAGGCTCATTCCCTCCCAAATAGTGCTTAAGAGACTTGAGGCCAGGCCCCTGCCCAAGGTTCCTCTCTTTCTCCATCAAGACAGAGCTCCTTGGTGGCCATCACAGATTAAATATCTGAATTATAAACATCCAAAGAGAGCTGAGAGGTCTCTCCCTGCCCTGTACCGCAAGAAAGCCCTGCTAGTATGAGATGGAGTTGTGAGTTTGCTGACATCCCTGCACAGAAATCAGAGCATGGCCCACAGGGGAGCTGTTGGGGAGGAGAAGAAATCTCCTGGTGGCAATGGGGCTGCAGGAATCTAGTGGGGACAGCTTGTGCTAGCCATGTGGAGAACTGTGTCCCTTTCCTCAGGAGGGAGGGACAAGGCTGGGAGAACTAGGACCTGGGTGATGAGGGGGCAGAGCTACCTCCTCGTGCTGTGCTGGTGTAGGGTAGGGAAATGTACATGTTTCTGGGTGACAAGAGGCTGTGGGCAGGAAGGCTGGCAGTCCACCCTAAGCAGTTTGCTATGGCTTGTTGAGGTTCCTGTGGCAGTAAGATAGAAAAGACATTGCAGTGGCCAGACTTGTGCACAGCTGGACAGCAAAAGTGCACAGAACTGTCTGTGGTTGACACATGTGAGTCCAGGGAAGGAGGTCATATGAGATCATTAGGACAGACTGCCCTGGCACAGGAGAAGAGTCTGCAATGCAGGAGTGCATCCATCTGCTTTTCCATGGCTGTTTCAGTGGGATCAGACAAGTGTAGACCCTTTAGGACTTGCCCTCTCAGGAAGTTTCCTGTGCAACGGGACAACCCTTTTGAATCATAAGCCCCTTTATGTTTTCCTCTGTAAGGTAGGGGCTAGAGCATGATGATGCTAGAGCCCCAAAGAATAATCAGCATATTGTGTCTCGACAGCATCCTAAATGGCCTCCAGGAACCAGTCATGCTATCTTCCCATGATGAGATAGCTCATAAACTTCACATTCTCTGCAGAAGAAGAAGGGGTAGGGGAGTATAGGAATATATGTTAAAGGACCTACTGAAGAAGCAAGCAGAGAAGTCAGGAGGCACATGCAAAGGGTAAAGACCGAGGGTATGCTCTTGACAAAGAGAGTGCTATGGAGGATTTGATACAGTGAAGAAAAGTGGGAGGGTGTGGATGGGGTAAAGACTTTCAGATTTGGCAATGGAAATGGGGTTAGGACACTTTGGAGGGGCAGGATGAAGCCCAGGTGCTGCTGAAAAATGGGCACACAAGACAATGCCTGTGAAGGTAATATTTGCTTCAGTATAACTGGCATATGCCAGTACTTGGTGGAACAGAAGGTCATACATTTTTTTTAAGACTACTGCTTCTAGGGAATGACTTTAATGTAGCTTGAAGTACCAATAAGTGGAATAAGTGTGTGCCATTACCAATAACAATAACAGCCCTGGAATATTTTCTACCAAGAGATCTCAAAGCACTCCTTTTTGTGATTTATTCATTGACTCTTTGTGTCCCCAGGGAAGGAAGGGATTATAATGATCACCCACTTTGCAGGTGGTGAAACAGAGGGTAAGTAGCTGAGCTGTGAATAGAGCCATGACTGTTCTCTCTCAGCATCAAGTTCCCAAGCCAGTGGTTGGGTAGGAAAAAGATGCAGCAGCTGCCAGGAAAAGCCTCTGGCATCCCAAGGAGCATGCCGAGGAGGTACCTGTTGAACCTTCCTGATATGACTGTGATGTGAAGACAGACATTCAGACACCTTGAGGGCACAGCCAAGCAGGCTCAGTCTTGTGCCAGGCAGGATCTCTGGGGCTCTGTCTCCTGTGGCCTGGATCCCAGCAGCATTTGGAGGTGCCCAAGCGGTTTCTGAGAAACAGATTTACATGGGTGAACCCCAACTCTCTCCCCTCACTCCCAGGTATCAGGCTGGTTTCTCACCCACTGGCAGTGGGCAACTCACAAGGCAGCAAGGGTGTTTGGTGTGACCTGACTGTGTGAAGAACATTTGGGCTCTGCTACCTCCCTCTGGTTATAACTGATGTTCAGGTTGGCTCTTAAGCTACCAGACCAAAGAATAAGGGCACAGGTCCACACAGCTATGGGCCACAGTGTGCGTGGACTATGTCCTGTTCTGTGTGTAATACATAAAGAGTACACAGATTTAAATGGAAATTTCACAGGGAAACATATCTCTACACCAGCACTTAAGAAGCCTACTATCTTATCTGGGAACTTATCTGGGTGCTACCAATGTAATAGACAACTTCCCAAAAGGCAGCTCCCCACAGTTGTGGAGAAGGTTGTCTCCAGGTGCAGAGTAGAAGTTTAAAACATTCCTGTTGCAGTGGGAAAAAGCTCAGGCCCTAATTGGACAGGATGTAGTTAAGGTGCTTGGCCACAACACAAACACTACCAAAGCCTAGTTGGAGGCTAGTGAAGCCTCTGTGTTGGTGAAGCCTTTGTCTTGCTTCTGTCTTACCTCCTCACCCTTTCCATCAACGTGACTCCCTCCTTCTTCACTTACTGCCTTCACTGGTCCTGACTGAAAACGCACAAGCAATGCAGACCATCAGAGCCACTCTCCTGAGGAGGTTTTTCCTGTGGGGGCCAGCAGAGCAGCTCATCCTGGGGGTGGGAGGTGGCCTTATCCTTGCTTACACTGGCTGGCTCTGTCTCTCAGACTTGTACAGGCTAAAGTGAAAAGCCTGAACTTGCCTTCTGCGGCTGAGGAGGGGCTGGGGGAGTTGTGTGGCAGCACTGAGAGTTATTGCTGTGGCATTTATGGAGCATGTTGCTGTGAATCAATATCTCACCATAATTACCTCATTTGCCCATTTTTCAAATTAGATAACAAGGTTCAATGCTTGACCAGATCATCCTTCATCCATTTGCATTTCCTCATCTCCTTTGGAGTGTAGGGGAGCCCCTCTTCTGTTAATCAGCAGGCCTTGGGGTGAGTGGGGTTACACCCTGAAAACTAGTGGCTCCTTTTGTCTCTTATGCCTGAACACTGTCATCAAAAATGGGAGGCCAGGCCACACTGCCCAGTCTGGGAGGACAGGGGGCTGTTTGTGCTGGCTGGCTCCATGATGAGATGGGAGGCGGAAAGCAGTGGGCACACGCTCTGTTCAGACAGTGACATTTCCATGGGGCAGGGCTCATCCATCATGATGTGCTGAGGAGAGCTGTTAACTGTTTCGAGCTGGCTGCCTGCCTCCTGTGCTGCTGCAACCAAGGTTGCTCCCACGGGGATCTCAGGACCTGCAGCATCCCTGGGGAAGCAGTGTATGGGGTCTGGGGAGAACTCCCCCCCGAGCAGGGGAACAGTAAGGAGGACAGGAGACCCCCACCATGACTCAATGGGGAACACAACCATCCATTTGTAGGGGAAGTGCTTCTGTTTCACCTGCATGGCCAGCTCTGGGGAGATTTATTTTCCCCTTTGTTCCTGCTGTTTTCTTTGCAGAGGACAGGCAGACTGCCCCCAATGTGTTCCCTGACTGCGTAGGAGCTCATGGTTTGCTTCACAGACTGACATGCACCCACCTTTTATCTCAGGGGTTGATTTCTGGCTGAAACCATCACCCTCCATGCTGTGGCTGGGGCTTTTTTGTTTCTTTTGCTCAGCAAAGCACTCCTGCTCATCTGTGTGGTGACTGGGCTTTTGTAAAAATAGCACTTGCTCAAAATCAGAAGCTGATCATGTCCTCAACACCTCTTCATGCCTCATTCTCCTGAGCCAGCCTCCAAGGCAATACCTATTACCAGGTATTACAAGCAAAGCAAATTCTTGTAGTCAGATGGCTCATTAGCTCCGGTTTCTCTGGGGACGCCCATGTGCGTTTCCTCTGCTCTCTCTCCCCTGTGAGGAGCAAAGGACCTCACCTTTGCCAGGGCAAAATAAAGAACAATTAGACAGTCATTAATCTGCAGAAGGGAAGGCAGGAGGAGCACCAGCTGCTGAACTGCTGTTGCACAGCTGAAGTGTGGTTTTCCAGGGGCAGGTGGGAGTGCAGCTTGGATCAGAGATGGGGGAACTGTCTTGTGCCTCTCCCTTGCTGTCAATTAGTACAAGAGGTTGGCCTTACCTCCAAGTAGCCAGAGACCTCGGGAGCAGCTCTCAAAGCGGCAAGCAGACTCTTTGGACACTAATTGGGGTCTTTCACTTCCTTTTAGCTGCTTCTCAGCAAAGCTCTCTGGAGTGCAAGCGGGAGAGCAGGTGCTCAGTTTGCCAGGGAGTCAGCAGGGCTTAACCAATGCCCTGGAGCCCTAAGGGTAATAGGAAGAGACCTGGGAGACATGGCCCTGAGGTCAGCAAGCCACTTTCAGTCACTTACCAGTAGTCCTGGCAAACCGGGGAGGTCCCAGATGACTGGAGGTTAGCAAAAGTGACGCCCATATATAAAGGTCAGAGGGATGATCCAGGAAAATACAGGCCTATCATCCTGATCTCAGTACCAGGGAAGGTCATGGAGCATGTCATGTTGAATGCCACCTTTCGGCACGTATGGGACAACCAGGGAATCAGGCCCAGTCAGCACAGGTTTATTAAAGGTAGATCCTGCTTAACAAACCTGATCTCCTTTTGTGACAGTGATGAAAAGGCTGTGGATGTATCTACCTGGGGAGTAGTAAAGCCTTTGACACCATTTCCCACAGTGTTCTCCAGGAGCAACTGGCTGCTCATGGTTTGGACAGGTGCACTCTTTAGTGGGCAAAAGCTGTCTGGATGGGCAAGTCCAGAGAGTGGTGGTGAATGGAGTCCCATCCAGCTGGTGGCTGGTCACAAGTGGTGTTCCCCAGGGCTCAGTGTCGGAGCCAGTTCTGTTTAATATCTTTACTGATGATCGGGATGAGGGCATGGAGTGCATCCGCAGTCAGTTTGCAGGTGACACCAAGATGGATGGAAGTGTCGATCTGCTGGTGAGTAGGAAAGCCCTGCAGAGGGTTCTGGACAGGCTGGGTCAATGGGCTGAGACCAATTGTATGAGGGTCAACAAGATCAAGTGCCGGGTCCTGCATGTGGCTGACAACAACCCGATGCAGTGTTACAGGCTGGGGAAAGAGTGTCTGGAAAGCTGCCCAGTGGAAAAGGACCTATGGTGTTTAGCCTGGGGAAAAGGAGGCTAAGGGGTACCTTATTGCTCCCTACAATTGCCTGAGAGAAGGTTTTAGTGAGGTAGAGGTTGGCCTCTTCTCCCAAAAAAACAAGTGACAGAATGAGAGGAGATGGTGATGAATTCTGCCAGTGGAGGTTTAGATTGGATAACAGGAAAAAATTTACTAAATGGGTAGTCAAGCATTGGAAGAACAGGCTGCCCAGAGAAGTGGTGGAGTCACCATTCTGGGAGGTGCTTAAAAGACATGTAGATGTGGCACTGAGGGACATGGATTAATGTTGAACATGGCAATGCTGGGTTAACAGTTCAACTCAATGATCTTAAAGGTCTTTTCCAGCCTAAACTATTCTATGTTTCAATGAGGTGCTTCACGGCTGGAGACAGACCCTTGTGTGGCAGGGGGGCACCTGCAATGGCAGCCAGCATGGGGACTCCCCATCCCCAGCTTTCAGACCTGCATGAGACCCCCTGCTCCCTGCTCGTGTCCTTCTCTGTGCCCAGGTCCTTGATACTCATATCAGCTGATATCAGCCCAGGGCTGATAATCATCCAACCTCTAAGGGACCACTTGCCTCCTTCTGCACCTTCTCCTCCATGGAAACAGGTGTCGGGAGACCTTTATGCTTGTGGGGGGAGTTAGTGTTTTGCCAGTGTGCTGCAGAGGAGGAACATGTACATCCACATGGAGAAGCACCTCTTTTCCCTCCTGCTGCAGGAGGCTGATGGTGGCTTACATGAAATTGTAAGAGAAGTGTCCTGTGAAAAGTGAAGGGAAAAGTCTGCCAAGAGGTCTCCTACAGGAAAGGTTTCCTCCTGGGGAGAGTAGAAAGGGATGAGATTGTTCTGAAAAGATGCTCTGGACTGCACCAGAATACGCCATGCAATGAGTTTGAATGGCAGCTGGTTATGAGCCCCAGTGGGGAGGGCAGAAGGATTCAGGCTCAGTTATTAAGACCATAAATCATGGAGACAGTCATGGGAAAGGCTGATGAGAATGGTATGTGCAGCCAGGAATGCTGGGAGGGAGAGGCGGTGGGCATCAGAGGCACAGAGCTTCTCCACATTGTGTTATTTTAAGAATTTTTCTTTTTTATAGCAGTGCTGCTGGTTTTCTCAGAAGAAGGGACCAAGTGATTTTAAGCTCCCATTTCCTGAAGACTCAGGCTTGAATTCCAGGTTGCTCCTGATAGGAGCAAGGGATGGGCAGTGGGGGGTGAAACAACATTGACAAGGGCTGCAGGGTGAAAGTGAAAGGCAAGGACAGGGCTGAAGTGAGGCACCGAAATACCTGGAGCCATCCATGTTTGGGGCAGAGGACGGCCAGGATTTGGGATGGCAATATTTTCACTGCCAAAAGCAGAAGGCAGGTTTTGGTGAGGTGGGGAGGTCAATCCACAGCACTGCCTACAGTGGAAGGTGGAGCTGTTTGAGGTAGCTGGGAGAGAGGCTCTGGAGATCCAGCTTTGCTGCAGCCCCTTCCCTGGGGCAGCCCACATGGTACTGATGGCTTCTCTGCTGCCCGAGCCCTGCTGCTTCTGGTCAGCTCTGATATCCCTGTGCTACACTGTAGGTGTGATGCCTAACTACCTGGAGGGTACAGCAGGCAGATCCTTGCTCACTTGCAGCTGTACAAGCCTCCCATATCTCCTTAGGAGACTTCCAGTCTCTCTGGTTAAATGCTGAGGTCTCTCAGAAATGTCTGGGCCAAGGAGAGGCAGTCACCCAGAGCTGTGCAGCCAGTCTGCCTGGTGACTGCACTTTGTTGTTGGGCTGAAGGCAACAGCCCGGCTCTGGCTTAGCTCTGACTTTGGTTTTGGCTCCCACTCAGAGCATCAGGCCCAGCTGGAGCTGCACAGGGACATACAGTGAGCTTTAGGCACTACTCATGTACTGACAGCAGGGCTCTGGCTTCCTGCAAAGCCTATCCAGGACACTGGGTTAAAAGAGGCTGAGTCTTGCGAGTATAAACCTATTGGATAAAGGACACCCCTGTGATTTTCCTCCTCAGGGTAGCTCCTTTCACAGGCAGATGAAGTTGAAATTATCCAGGGCAGCCCATGAGAACATAAAAACTGTCCCGTTCTTTTGAACAGGTGAGGTGACAACCAAGCTGAAACAGGGCAGGAGCCTGCCCAGAGGCTTCAGCTCAGTGTTCGGGCATGGGATAGGATCCCCTTCCTTCTCAGTGGTGTGGACCATTTTCTGATTCTTGCACAGGCAGGAGGTGGTACCTTGATCTGCTCTGTGGTCTGCTGACAGGCTTGATTTGCAGCCCCGCACCTTGCAGGCGCAGCCCTAGCCCTTCTTCCTTGTCTGCTCTCAAGAAAAGCCTTCAGAGGCATGTCAGTCTGACTTTTGAAGCAATCTGTGATTCATCTGCCTTCTCTCATGCCCAGGGGCTCACATGGGATGTGGAAAAGCCCTGCAGGGATGGGTGGGTCATCTCTGAGCTCCAGCTGCCAAAACCTTCGACCTGCCCTGGCATCCCCCATCATACCCACCAGCTGCAAGGTACCAGGCTCTGGGCTAGCCTGTCTTTTCAAGGCAATGTGAAATAATTAGCTAATTAAGCCCTGTTCTCTCTCCAAGGCAGGGAGGAATACTGGCTCGGTGCCAAACCAGAGGTGCAGGAACAGGCAGTGGTTTTGCCTTATGCTACGTGAGTGGAGTGAGTGGGAGGGCTACAGCGTCCCAAGCCCTTGGTGCAGCAGGTGACAGGGCAGCAAGCCCAGGGGACCAGACTGCACTATCTGCCTCCTTCTTCAAGAGTCCCCAGCACAGCAAAGAGGATCAAGATGCAGCCAAGAGAGGCTGAAGGGAATCAAGGTGGCTGTCCTCACACAAGGTGGGACAGTGCTCCTGGTTGGCCATAGAGGAAGGAGGGTTTCCCAGAGATCAGAGATCCAGCGGGAGAGAAAATCCAGGAGCACATCTGTAGCTGGCATCAGCACAGGGCTATTGCTGACAGAAAAGGGCTGGGGGAGGGAGTCAGGTTCAGTCAGAGCCCTCACAGGGATGAATGTGTGGCATGTACACAGGACCACATGGTGGAAGAGTGTGACAGTGTGGAGAAACACGGCTGGAGGGAGGTGCCCCCTCCATCACCAGATGTCCAAGCATAAGCTGATCTAACAGGTCTCCCCCTTGCCATGCTCACTGAGCTGATGGACAAGGCTTTCCCAGCCAGACTCAGGACCCAGCTCTGCTCTGGGGCTCACATGGGCTGGCAGGATGCTCCTGTGGTGGGCTGTAGCTGCAGCCTGTATCTCTAAATCTTCTCTGCTTTTTAGGTCACTTTGTTCTGCTTATAAATCCCAGCCTTGTCTTACAAGCCATAAATCTTCCTCTACAGTCAGCACCATTTATTTTTTTCTCTGGTCTTGTTAAAATAACAGGGTCAGAATATCAAAAATCCAGATTGTTGCATTTTCT
The DNA here is from genome assembly GCA_013397975.1 of Machaerirhynchus nigripectus. Lineage (NCBI taxonomy): Eukaryota > Metazoa > Chordata > Aves > Passeriformes > Dicruridae > Machaerirhynchus > Machaerirhynchus nigripectus. The sequence goes on along the minus strand of VZRQ01004652.1, from coordinate 887,025 downwards.
GTGGTTTTTGGCTCATAACAAGTATGCTCTTCAATTCTGGGAAAATACCACAGACCTGTGGCCAGACAGCCTTGCTTAGGAATTTGTAAGAAGAGAAGAATAGGGAAAAGGGGTTCCAAAGGATATGCTGAAATGATCTGCCACTCACACAGCCCCTGCATGTATGTACAATTCCATGCACGTGTGTGGCACACCCAATTCACCTACGTGCACACAGCCTTACCTTCCCTGCTTTCACACACTTGCCACCTTGCTGGCAGCCGGCACCTCTCTTCACTGAGACACAGCCTTGCACAGATGACAGCCACATCTTGTCCCTCCATCTCTAAGCCTCATATCCAATCTCAGGCTCTGGTAGGGAATGAGTGGTTCCCATCCTCCCTCTTGCCAAGCAGGACTGTTCACCAGTCTGGTCTCTGCCACCCCAGCTTGGTGCTCTGAGCCTTTACACCCTCCGCAGTGTCAGGAGCTACTTCTCAGCAACCTCCATACTCAGCTGTGCTCCTAACCCCTTCCTGCAAGATGCTGGTGGGTCCCCACCTGGCAGAAGTGGCACCTCTCCTCTGCTGCCTGCCTGGAGATGGGGAGAGGCTCTGTGAGCGTGGGGTTCGTGTGTTGGCACAGCAGTAAATAGCCTCTGCCAAGCACCAGGACAGCCCTGCATGGGATCAGGAGCCTGCCAAAAAGCCGTGTGTGATGGTGCAAGGCCAGCGCTCCACGCTCAAGCAGCCTGGAGCCCACAGCTGTGCAGTGAAGCATCCCTGTGTGTCTGCATTACAGTTCTCTCCTTCACGACCATACAACTCGTGTTTCTGCAGGTTTCATGTGAAGGGCTCTACTCACTTGAGCATGCAGTCAATACTCCTTTCGATCTTCATCACTCACTGTCTGGCTCCTGGCTTTATTTATTGTACAGCAACAAATCACCGAGCCAAAGACGAAAACGGCTCGCTCCCTTGTGGCCCTTTTGGTGGGCATTCCCAGTGATCTGGCCTTAATAAAATTAGCATTGCTTCTACCTTTGGAGGTGATATTGCTGTCTGCAGTGCACGCAGGAGGTACTGAGCTGTAGCAGCTGTACAATCAATAGTACAGGGCACCTTGCAGGAACAGCCTGAACCTCAGCCTGGTTTCTAATCTGCCAGCACATCCTCTTCTCCCTTAGGGAAGGATTGCAACATAAAGCTCGGGAATGTATTAGTGTGTAGGTAGTGAGAGTGACCGTGGTGGGGTGTCAGGCATAGACACAACCTAAACAGTAAATTCTGGGTTATCAGAGGTTATCCACAATGGTGGTGCCCTGTTTGAGAGAGCCAGAGCCCAGGCTTTTACAGTATGTGTCATTTTACAGCTGACAACACACTGAAAAATTTGAGTGCTTCTGCAAAGCAGACCTAGTGTGGGGACATCTAGAACAGCAAGAATTAACAATTAATGACAAAAATGCAAAGTTCCAGGACAAAAGGTAAGTGGCTGGAGTAGACTCCAGCTCTCTGGGTCATATTAAACAATCTTACATTTCCTTTCTTTGGCTGCCCCCCTCTACCTCATTTCCCTCCCAGCCTGTGCTTGTTCCTTCAAAATACAGCCTGCTTTCCTGCCCAGTCCCTGCCCAGCTTCAGAGCTGTTCTGACCTGTGTGCAAAGGGAGAGGGACCCTGAGGACGAGTCATGGCAGAGTGGGAGTCTGTGTCTCAACACGTGTGCATGACAAGGATGAGCTGAACTTGGGCAGGAATGACAGAGATGAGTGCTACGTGCATATATATAATATATATGTGTGTTACATATATATATATACACACACACATGTATTTGTATAATGGTGCTTTGCGGTACTTTCCAGTACTTTCACCTGAATCTCCACAGTAATTCCAGTATCCAGCTCCCTTCAGACTCCTATCTGGAACAGTTATTTTTCATGGTGAGAGGGAAAAAGGAAGCATTTACTAGGCGTGATTATTTTCATAGAATCATAGAACCAGACATCCTCTTTGCCGGTGGGTTTCACAACTGCCTGCTGCGTGGGAAGCATAGGAGGCAGAAATGCTGGGTTAGTTTGGAAGACCCTTCCGCATTGCTTTGAGCCCTATCCCAAACTTTCTGCAGGCAGCTGAAGGTGCCACGGAGTCATCACCATTAGCACCAGCTGAATGGGAGGTAATGGCTCTAGCTTATGTGATCCACTGCCCCACAGTCAGGGTAGGCACCTGGGTGCTGTCTTTGTTTTAGAATCTGGTGAGGTTCAGCCAACAGCAGCTTGTGGCATGTAAAAGAAAACTATGTTTGGCTTTCACATCCAGTTCTCTTAAGTTTTGCTCTTAAGGGCTAGGATGAGGCAATGTTAACTCAGGGTCTAAGCTGAGTAGCTCAGCAGATTTCATGGCAGAGAAGATATGTTCACCCAAGAACATCTTAGGCATCACGTGGGTCATGGTTGGCATTGCCCATTCTCTAATGGGTCCACGGAGTAGCTGGAACCATGCTGGAGACCCTGGGGTGGAGGGGAGTACCAGGACAAGGGACTCTGGCACCAGCTGACAGCCCATGGCTGTTGGCTTGTTTCACACCTACTAGTTCTGGAGCTGCTGCCTTGGCTCATCTTCCTGTGGGAAAAGTCAAGAGCAAAGGACAAAAGAATCAACTTTGAGTAGTGTCATCACAAGCCAGCAGCCTCAACAGCTGCAGGTCTGGGATGAGAAGGAAGGTTTAGAAAAGGCAGGAGGAGTGTGGGGTAAGGGAACATCAGGGGAGGGCTCTGTACCCCTCCCTTCACAAGGGTACCCCGCACTGACTGTCCCAAACCTGCCTGTGCCATGTCCTGTGCCCAGCCCCTGTGCTGGGGTTTGAGCAAAACTGAGAAGCCTTCCCTAGGGACTTAACCAGACGTTTTGGGAAGACTCAGGGTCAAACACTGGCTTCAGTGCTGGGCAGCAATATGAGCTCCTCCCTGCCCCAGCCACTGTGAGCACCAATTGCAGGCTGCACCTTGTCACCCCGACGCCACACAAAGGGACACGCAGGCTCACCCACTCGAGTACTGCAGCTTTATTTGAATGAAACAATCCACGTTGAGAGTCTATAGGTTACACGGCGGGTGCATTGGGGCTGGGGGAGGTGGTGGATGAGGCAATGCTTATAAAACATCTCACCCTGTTTAAAAGGTTCAGTTCAGTCCCTTTGTGCTTTGTGCTTTTAACATTGTGGACAGCTTGGTATCATGGTGGCAAGAGGGTCCCAGCTCCACTCTGTGGTGGTAATGGCACTCTATGGGATGTGGAGCAGGGATGGGACAAGATGTGGTGGCGATGAGGGAGGAGGGTGGAGAATGAGGCTCTGTCCCAGGATCCCACCTAGGATACTGATAGCAAAAAACCCGAGAGACACCAGAGGTGCCCCCTGCCTCCTGCACAGTATCCCCAAACACACTGACTTTGTTGCTCCATTTGGGGGCCGTTTCTGAACACTTCTGTCAGGTCAACGAACACTTTCTACTGGCCTTGGTGACCTGGAAGTGTGAGGTGATGGAGTCCCACAGGAACTGGATCCCACTGAAGTGGCTCACTGTTGGGCCTGAGCTGGTTCTCCCTGTACCTCGGAAGTTGAGGACGGGATTTTGGTGCGATCCCCTTCTATGGGATCTAGGGATGAAGTCTGCATCTGTCTCTCCAGGCTGGAAATGAAACACTTGGTGGGGCTAAGTAAGGAGCAGGGGTATGGAGTGAGGAAGACTGTGGAAATCACTGTCTGATGCTCACTTCTGGCCGAAGGCAGATGTCAGACTTGTTTCCCCATGAGACAGTTGTATCTTGGATGATGGCCCCTTTCCTCTGCTATGTGTATTGTGATACAAGCAGGATGGTTCTGACCGGGAAAAAGGACCCAAGCCAAACCATGCTGGCACAAAATTTTCCATTCCATCTAGAGGTTAGAGATTGTCTCCGTGCTGTCAGGCAAGGGCTGTGACCAAAACCACAAAGAAGAGCCACATATCTGTAGCATTCACAGCTTTTAGGGAATGTCTTGAGATGAATGCATGCTGCGGAGCCCCCTGGGATGAGATGGTACATCTAGAAGATCCCAAAAACTGGAAAACAGGCCAAACTCATCTATTTGAAAGCACTGACACTAGGCCACTTTACCCAGCTTTAACACCAACAATTACATTAATGTGCTGAGAAGCTGGGGATGGGCAGCAGAGAAGAACAAACAAGGTTTGACGAGAGGAAAAGGTCACCTCCAGCAAAGTCTGAGAGAGTCTTCCTGTTTCAGGATCCTACAGGCACAGGAGAGCTTCTTTGTGCCAGGTCTGTAAATACCTTCCCTCATCAGCATCTGAATTTTCCCAGGGAAATGTCTAGTGCTCACCAGTCCCTTGCTCAGTCTCTGTGTGGTACGTGCTGCCACCCATACAAAAGACCCAAATACTACCCCAGTCAATGCTTGTGGCATTTTATAGACAGAATGGTATCTGTATTCTCCTCTCAGCACAATCAAGGTGCTGCCTGAGCTGACCATGCTGCTACAGCCTGGCTGTCACTCTGTGTTTACTGATACCCACAGCTGGTTCTGGGCAACAAGGCCCAGTGAGACAAGATATACCAAATGCCCCACCTTTGAAGATGGCTGGAGCATGGACTGTGGAGAAGGGAAAGGTGGGGACTCCACCTCTAAAAGGGGCTTTCAAGTCCTGTCTCCTCCCTGCTGCATTTCTGGCAGCTGCACCACACCCACACCTCAGCTTTTAGCTTTGATTCCTCTACAAGCTGCTAAGATAAACACCAGTGCCGGACCAAAAGTGCAAGCAACACCTGGAAACAGCTTCAGCTCAGCACCACATTACATGTCAGGGTCACCAAAAGAAAACCAGTTGGTGCCTGCCCGCAGAGGCTGCAATGCAGATGAGGAAGTGGGGTTGCACTTGCTCTTGGCTAGTTTGGGCTCAGCCTTGAGCTGCTGTAACGCTGAGAGCAAAGGAGTCGCAGCTCACTCAGAGTGGCAGAGCAGGACTGCTGACATCTGGCATGTTCCAGCTCCTACCCAGGGCCTGCCTTTGCTGATGAGCTGAGGCCTGCTGTAGTTAGGCAACTTCTGAAGATCTCCGTGTATCTCTTCCTTGTAACAGCTGGGCTTTACACAACTGAAAGCCACTTCACTGCCTAAATGGCAGGACCAGAGCCCATCTCCCCCAGCCAAAGCAGACCCCCACTGGCTAACAGCAGCAGCAGCAGCAGCAGCAGCAGGGCTTTTATCTTCCTACAGACTTGGCTGGCAGACAGGACAGATGCACATGGGTGGCAGAGCAGACGGGTACCCCTCACTTGGCTCAAAGCTTCAGGCAAGGGCCCGGCCATTACAGCATAAAGCACATCCATCACTATGAGCTTTGGGTGCTGGCACTACCCAGGGACTGAAACTGTATGACAGCTGTCCAGCTGACCCTGTCTTATACTGAGTTTAGACCATCCCAGGGGTAAAATATCCCACTCTAAGTCAAACATTCATAGTCCAATTTCCTTTTAGAACAACAGTTAATGGAAGTACAAAATTTCGTCTCATTCCACAGGAGCAAACAGCTTACAGGCCATAGCAAATGCAAGCAAAACATGGATTTACCACAGACCTGCACAGCTCTCTACAAAAACCTCTGATCACCCAGCTCTACCTCTGCAACAGTAAAGAGAGCATCTCTCCCTCTCTCTTTCCCTTGTTCTCTGCTCCATGCTGGAAAACCCTCACCATGAAAGCAGCAGAGAAAAGGGCAGTGCTCATAAGCCGGGATCAGCACTCTGCAGCTTTCCTGAGGGATCACCCATGTGAGGACAGTGGCTTGCTCAGCTTCTTCATGCACAGATGAGGATCTGGAGCTGGACTAGTGTATTTTACTGGGAAATCTGTACTCAGGACTTTTCTTTTGTCTCCTTGCCCAGCAACTGAGCAGCTGCAGGTTAGAGCCTGCTGCCTGCCATCAGTGAAACGAAGGACAATGCAGTTTGGAGCTCATCTTTCCTTTCTCCTTTTCCAGAGAACACAACCAAGTTCTGTTCCATCCTATCAGCCACACACAGGGCTGGTTTGAACCCTCCTTTGCCTCTGATGAAGCCAGAACATGACCCACACTAGGTTCCTGATGAAGAAAACACATGCCCTGAAGTGCTCCTGCTCTACCACCACCATCCAGGCAGCCCCACCAGCCCCTTGGGCTTTGCCAGGGCTGCAGGGACCAAGATGGAGAAGGTGCCAGAGCAGATCTAGGTGATCTGGACCAAGCCCTCATCCCCAGCAGCCACACAGCACAGGAACACAGTAAGCCCTGCAGACTTGCTGTCTGTCTCTGGAGCTCTCTCTCCTTTTGAGAAAGGATGCTTGATGGCAAAGCCACTGAGCATGCACCTGAATCACAGCCCAGGGTCTGGATGTCAGGCACACATCTCAGACAAAATGGAGTGGGATGGCACTGCTTTTCCATGGCCAAGAGGTTGTCCTGCAGACTACAGTTCCCTGCAAGCTGCATCCTCTCCCTCTCTGGAATGGCAGGTTGGTCCATAGTGGCCCTGGGCTGTCCCACTGTGCTCCTTGGGATGTTTAAAGCCTTCAGGGCACAAGTGGTATGACCATCCCAGACTGCAAGTAGCCATCAGAAGACCCCAAAATCCCCTGTGGTGTGCTGGGTGGTGGCAGATGGTCAGCCAAACTGATGTGTGTCTTACTCCCAAAGGAAATACAAAAACACACATATACCACAGCTATCATTTGGGATGCTGGGTGTACCAAGGCTATTCAGCTCCCTGCTGGAAACCAACAGCTGCCAGTTATTACCACGGAGTGCCAATTTGGTCCTGTTCAAATGCAATATCCAGAGCTCTCCAGTGCTTTTCTTCTACAAAAGCCTTTTGTCTCAGGATGAGCAGTTATCAGTTCGGCCAAAGCAAACACAAATTATGGCAACAGCCTGCACAGGGTCCTGCTGCTGCACACTAGTGATGAACATGGATGCACTCACATTGAGGGAAGCCTGGAAAAAACAGGATATCAGGACAGTTTAAAGGACCAAAAGTGGTCTCTGCTAAAGTCAGGAGTGCACGAAGGCCTACCTTTTGCACAGGAAATACTCACAATGCAACTGCTTGTCCTCACTGAAAAGCAGGGTTGTTCTCCCTGGGTGCAAGAGCTGGGCATCAGTAGGTGCTGTGGCACCGTGTCCCACCGCACCCAGCTCGAGGCACAGAGCCCATGGTGATATGTCCCTCCATGCCATTGCTAGGCCACCCAAAGGCACCCAGGAGGCAAAGGGGTGCTGCGGCATTTCCAGAGAAAAATGGGTATCTGCATGGTGCTGACAGACAAAGGTGACTAAAACAGCAACATCCTGAAGCAGCAACTCCCTGTGCTCTCTGCTTTGACAAAAAGGTTTGTCTCTTCAAGTGGGGTGAGGTGACACCATTTACTCCATGTAGGAGGGAAAATGCCCTGGTTCTTTTGCCTGTCCCTGCCTGGAGCAGGTGAGGTTGCCCAGGGCAGCATGAAGGAATCCCTAGCAGTTCTCATAGGTAAAATTTCCTGCCTCAGCCTCGCTAAGCGCTAGTGCGGAGCAGGGCTTGCTCCTGCTGTGCCTCGCACAGGGACCACTTCACGCTGGAGACGAGGCTCAGGGCAGTGATGGAGGGATGCTTCTCCCACCAGCACTACTGACTGTCCCCCCAAGGCCGAGAAGAACCCGGCACCAACCCAAAAGCTGGGCACTTCTTGGCACAGAGTGATAGGGACAGGCTGAGGAGGAGGAATCCAGACTCTGCTCTCCCTTTGGTAGTAAAGTGGGGTTTCTTTGTAATTCTGCACCCCCAGGTGGGTGTTGTGCACCCACAGGATTTTTATAGAAAGAAATTAAATTTCAATACTTTGAATAGCAATAGGGAATAAAATACAATTTGTATTGTGTTTACTATGCTCATTCACACATCTTTAAATTATTTTTGCAAAAAAATTACCAGCTTAAATATCTGAAGCCACCCCCCCCACTTTTTCCCTGACTGCTACCATATTTATTTCCAGAAGAAAACTAGTCCCCAGGAGAAGGGCTCCCTATGACTGTTGTTACAGCTGTTCTCCAGGCAGCAGGCTGTGCAGCTCTGCTGGAGCAGCTGTGCATGCCTGCCAATCACGGAATCACAGAATATGCTGAGTTGAAAGGGACCCACGAGGAGTTCCCAAATCATTTGTTCACTATGCAAAGTTTTTCATATACATGAAACATTTTTTCACTCCCATGCAGCTGGGAAGAGTTGCACCCAAGTGTTCCTAATTACTTAACTCCAGATCCAATGGAACATATTAGGTCCATCGCTTTCCAGTGGCTGATCTTTGTGGAAGAAAAATAGTCTGTTATCATTACCAGCCAGGAACTGCATTTCAGGGCAAGAAGTAGGAATTGATGTTCATATTGTTAAAAACCATAGATTAATGTTCTGTTGATGACCTGTTATTTGGACTTGCACTGAACTGTAGAAAATTATAATTAAAAAGTATATTTTTCAGAATACAATGAACAACTACAAAAAGAGGTTTCAAATGTAAGTTCCTTTGTAAGCCCCACTTGTAACTACACAGTAGCATTCACTACTTCTAATATCTACATCTTATACCCAGGAGCCTGCACACTCACATTATTTTCTGTTTTATACCCTGAAAAAAAATGAAATCGAGTATATACTGGCTAACACCCACACAGCATTCTTCCTAATGTATTTCTACAACTACCAAGCAGAGGTCTCCTTGTAAATAAAAGCAGTCTCTTAAATTTATATTGCACTTTTCTTCTGCAGGGACTTTCATACTATATACAGGAATAATATCCACCATTGCTGAAATGCAGCCACTTCTGGAGTAGAATAAAGCAGCTACTCGGTAGGCACAGAGCAACATAAAACATCAGGAAGAGAAACATAACATTGGGACTGCAACAGATATTTAAGAAGACAGACAGTAATTAAGTTTAAGGACTGTAATTTAGCCGGAACACTGTGAAAAAATGCAAAGGGATCTTTAACTGGAAGGGGTAGGGAGCATGGCTTTATGTCACCTGGGATGCATTACCACCACAAGGGGACTTGCCCCTCAAGCATGGGGTAGTAAGCCACAAATACCATTATCCTCAAAGAGGAGGGACTCTGCTTCCCCTCCACACCATCACTGCACAGCTTCCATCCTTGGTGCTGAAGTGCCTCTTTCCTCTGATACCCTCTCTCAGCACATCTGCACATCAGGGAAATGAGGTCTTTCCTGTTGTCCTCAGTACTTCTGACAAGCAGAGGCACTTGGGTTGATGACTTTCCCCCAAACTCACCACCTGCTGCTTTCTAGCTGGAGATAAAAGAGCAGAAGTCCAAGTGGGAAGGGGCTTCCTGAGACTTTTACTGAAGCTGATGGACACCTGACAGCAGGAGAAGGCTTCACCTCTGTCTGGAGCAACCTTGCTCTGGCCTGGACCTACAGCCACCAAAGGGCTTCTTGCCCCCTGTGCCATGCATTGGTGTGGTGAGGTTCTTACATCCCTCCTTGTAGGAGCTGGCAACAGGGCATGGACTCCCTCCCTGCAGGTGTCCCTTTCTGAAAGTGTGGTGCCCCTTTGCTGACACTCGCCTCACAGGTAATGCTTTGTCCATCACCCTGAACCTTCAGGCTGCACCTCCCCAGCCCCACAGCACCTCTGATGCCCACTAAACACCAGCAATACCTGGGTGTTTGTGCAACCCGGGCTAAGCAGTAGAAGCAAACGCAAAGGGCCTCTGCCTCAGAGCTTAGAAGGTGAGATGGTTGCCCTGGGCTGTCTCTTATCGGTGGGGAGGCATTCCCATCTCCACCTTCTGCCCAGCAGAAGCCTCCTGGAACCAGCAACGCAACACAAACGTTTTGCTGCTGACAGATCAGGAGCCATTGTGAAGATCCCAAGGGCCTCTGGAAAGCACTGTCTCATTCCTAGGAGTGAAGTGGACTCTTACCAGAAGCAGGGTGATGACTTCTGACCTCCAACAAGCACAGAGGAAAGGAAGAGCACAGGGCTGAAAGAGCTCAGCCTAAAGAAGGGCAGCACTGGCTGCCCATGAAAATGGCAACAGACAGCAAGACACAGAACTGCTGTTGGCACCCACTGCAACCCATGACACTGCCTGGCCCTGGGCAACAGTCATGGGTTTCCTGGTCAAATGTGCGCTGTGACCGGGGTCTGGGCTCTGGAGGGAGGAGTGGAGACAGAGAAGACACAGTCCCAATTCTTGGAAATGAAGAAAAGCAAAACGAGCAGAGGAGACCTGTATCATCCCCTCCCACTCTCTTGCAAAGCCTCCTGTGAAGAAGGTCCCCTTGTCCCTCACAGCTGACGTACTTTCTCTCTCTGATGGTGGCTGGATCTCCTGGGAGGGGATTTCCCCCTCTGTCAGTGAAGGCAATGAGGCACCAGCTGTGGCTGGAAGCTGAGCAATGCAGGAGGCAGATAATACATTCAGGTGATTTCAGACAAACACCGCCGCCTTGGAGAAGCTGATATATTCATCAGAAATGGGTAAGGAGCCATGGGTACTCGGTCTTCAGTGAGACAGCTATCTTATCTGTGGTGCTCGAGACAGGGATTTTGGAGGGGGTGTCCCTTAGGAGGAAGAGTCCTACTTAACTAATTGCCAGAGTGGCCTAGTAAACCCCAATTCACAGCCTTGTGGGGCTAATTCTGCCCTGCGCAGGGCGATAAGTCATGCCCACAGCTGCTTCCAGATGCAACAAGGCTATCACATCTCCTGTCTAGCTGGTGGAAGGCAAATCCTTCTCCTGGGGGTTCACCTGGAGCAGCATGTGCCTCTGCCTTGAGGAGGTTAGCCAGACCTTCTACAGGTCTGCAGCAGAGAGAAATACCAGCTTTACCCGCTCATGATGCCAGCAGGAAAAAGGTGAATTTCTTCCACCCCCCTTCCCTTGTTCCTCAGTGGCAAACAGGGCCACAGTTCAGCAGAAGCCTCTCTTCTGGGCCAATTTCCTGCCTCCATCCTTCTTGGAGCAGCTTCCTGCCTGTTCCACCTTTCAGCTCCTCTGCCTACTGCCTTGGCAGTGGAAGCTGAGTGCCTGTGTGGCTGCATGTGCTGACAAAATCCAGCCACCTCAGCCCTGAGCAGTGATGCTGTTGCCACCCTTTGCCCACACTGCAGTGAAAGCACTGTGCATGCAGAAAGGCCTCAGGAGGTGAGAGGGCAGCACTGGAACTGCCTGAACTGCCAGCCAAGGGGCTGGGGCATGGGCACAGGACTTGCTGTCTGGCTGAGGAACGTTTAAATGCCTGACTCTTCCCATAATCCAGAAAACTTGAGGTGGAGAAAGTTAAGCAATGGAATAAAAACCAAAATGAATAGGTAACGAAATATAGGCAGAGAAGCAGTCCTGGGTTTAGGGCTGAGGCGGTCATCATCCCAATATTCACAGGGGGAAGCCAATGTGCAACTGCTCCACCCTTCTAGTCCCAACCCATCACACCCCATCCCTCAGCCCCACAGAGACCAGACTTTTCTGTCTGCAGCTCAGACCTGCTCCCTACCCAGCAAGAGTGCTAAGAGAAAGAAAGAGGCTCTTAGGGCCAGTGCTGCAGCTGGATCCAGCCAGGACGTCTCCACCACTCAGCGTGGTCCATGTCATCGGTCCCTTCCTTGCTCCATCTTCTTCAGGCCGGGGGGTGAGAAGCACAGAGCGGTGGGGAAAGGCCAAAGCAAACCACACTGGGGGCAATTAAACACATGAGAGCCTGGAAGATGTGGATGGATGGAGACACTGAAGCACATGCGGTGCGAGGCAAGGCGCTCCGGCCGCCGGCACGCGGGGCGGCTGCTGCCCCACGGACGAGGCCCGTGCTACTGCAGGGAGCTGCAGCCGGAGCGGGGCAGCCCCAGCCAGCGGGAAAGCATGAGGAGACAAGGGGAGTACTGCAGGATATCATCCACTAAGCTGTGGGCTCTGCAGTAAAGAAGGTAACTGTTCTGGTAGAAATTTGTGCTTTAATATATTTTTGTTTGTTTGTTTAAAACAAGTTCCCACTTCCCTGAGGAAGCCCTGTCCGACATTCCCAAGGAAACATGGGCAAGTTTTTTTCTTCTTTCATTTGCTCTTCACATTCCTTCATTCTTATTTTTCGTGTTTCATTCCTTCTTTTCTCTGTGTGTGTTTCTTTCCTTCCTCTCTCTCTCTCTCACTCTCTCTCTCGTGCACGTGCTTTTAAAAAAAGTTTTGTCTTTATTTTTAAGTTTTGTTCTAGACATTATGACTTTCTCGAGGAGTGCTCCAGTTCTGAACCAGATCCCTTTGCGTGGTCATGCCTGTCAGTCTTTGGTAACATATGGACACTTTGGTGTGCCAGTGAGGAGGGGAGGAAGAGGAGCAGAGGTGGCTGAGTAGGAAAGGAGCAGGAATGTCTTGGTCCGAAGACAGGAGCGCTCGCTTGCCATCATCTGAGCAGCACGTAAAGGAAGAAAGTCAATGGACCACAAAGACAAGGGCTGTGCAGGGCTGGGACACCGCTTCCTGGAAGAGCAACAGCTGCCAGCCAAGAAGGGAGAAAGAGAATTAGTGATGGGACAGATACAGACCTCATCAAACAAGTCAGCACACATCAATGTCTTCTCCCACCCTGAACCACAGAGAGTTCCCTGATCTTTTGGAAGATACTTTGAGCCTTTCCTGGATGTTCTCAAAAGTACCCCAAAACTAACTTTGGAGAAAAGGTTGAATCTTAGACACTTTTGCAATCCAATCCTCCTTTCTTCTCCAGAACTTTCAACCTGAGTCAAACAAAAGACTCCCATTATGTTATGGTTACATCCTAGGCTAAAAGAGACCTTTAACTGCACCTAAAATTTTGAAAATTTTAGAGTGTTCTGACTTTTATTCTGACTTTCTCCCCTTACACCTCTGGAGTGAAGAAAATTGCCAGAAATGACTCTTACTCAGAAAGTTTTTTTGCTTCAAAAATAAATAAACCCAACTGAACCTTGCTACCAAGTGCCTGTCTGGCTCTGGTTTGCACATTCTGAACATCTGCTCTCCAGCCCACCTGAGGCATGTTGTCGAGGGCACAGGCAGGACTAGGGCACAAGGCACACCAGTGATTCCCACCCAGTGCCCACATACTGCTTACACATGCCTCGCTGTGGCTTCGACCCTTGGTGCACCTTAGTGAGAGCGGAGCTGTCTCCATTACTGCGGTGCTGGCATCAGTTTATGTGGATGGACTGGAAAGGGGCTGGTGGGATTTAGCCTGGCTGTGCCTCTCTGCTCAGATGGCAGTGGGAAGAAGCACAGCCCTCCCTTGTTCCAAACCCCAAAGAGCAGATTCTTTTTCCTGGAGAAGGACTGACCTAGCCCTACAGAGGCCATTAAAGCCTGCAAAAGTCTTTCCCTTTTCAAAGCTTCCGCAACTAGAGTTTCCAGGAAATGAGATATTGCAGAAGTCCTTAGTTTCTTGGGGATGACACCTCCTGGTTTTTCCTTTGACTCTTGCTAACTCTCAACTGTAAAGAACAAGTCCAAGACAGCTCCTTTGGTCACTTCTGCTGGTGGAGTCAACACATCCCGTTGAGCCCCACTAATATGTCAACGTGCTCTGAAATCAGCTGTGCATCCCTAGCACGTGCATTTGTGAATGCACTCCTACCAACTCGTTTGCCTCTGAGGCAGACACAGTCTCACCCTTATTCGGTCCAATTGGCTTCCTTGGACAGTCTCCCTTTTTCAGAGTGACGTCATCGATGGCAATGTCCCCCTCGTAGCTCGTGCCCCGGACACCTTCGAAGATGATCTGCAAGCAGAGCATGGGAGAGAGCCCAGCGTGAGGCTGCAGTTGTGGAGGGCCCTTCCTACACTGCAGGCCTCTGCAGAGGTGAGCAGGACACAGACCAGGTCTTATCAGATCCCCAAGAGAATGATTTCCTTCCTGTTTCTCCAGTATTCATAGGATGTGGAAAGCCAGATCCCACTGTTTATGGGACCAACCCCTTTGTGCTGAGCATCTGGGCAGTAATAAATGAGCATTAGAGCTCTGCTTTATTGTGTGTCCTGCTCTAACAAGCCAGCCAATACTAAACACGACCTGCAAGAGTAACTACATTCTTATTTATTATTTTGAAGTATCCAAAAGCACACTGGGCATTTTGCCACACTGCCACAACTTACCAGCCTGTACAGAGCAGCTATCACAAACGACCCTACAGCAGCAAAGTAGCCTGTTGGGTAAAAACCTCAGCCATAAAAGCAGCCCACTGCCTGGGTACACATGAACAACTCGGTGAGCACATGCAGAGTGCCCAGTTCATATTCACAAGTGCTCCCAGGGTCCTAAGCAAGGGGCACAGTGGGGGTGGGCTCTTGCAGCACCTGCTAGAAGAAACCTCCAGCACTCAGTCACTTTACACCAACAGGCAGCATCCCCCAGCTGCTCAGCATCAAGGGCCCTGTCCACCACACTGTCATGGCACCAAAAGGAGCTCTCTGACAAACAGTTTCCAGCCCATCAATAATCAGAAAATTTATAGTGCCAAACTGATGCTTGCACATAAAAACCTCAGAGAGAAGTGGATTTGACTTCTGTGCATCCACTAAGCCTTTGCCTTGCCCCAGTGACCCTGGGGGTTGCAAGCTCCCAGTGCCTTCCCTTGTGCCCCACCAGCCCCTGTGCTACAGAGGAAGATGTCTGTCGGGAAATCTTCTACATCCATGGCACGCAGATAGGACAGTGGCAGGTGGCTCCTTGACCGTGGGCTTGGCTTACCTGGAAAGGCCCAGGCGGGTTGATGGGCACATGTGCTTGCTGCCACATGTTCCCCCGATTCCCACTGAGGGACCAGACCTGCGTGTCGATGGCTCGCTTGTTCCGCACGCGGACTAGCAGGTTCAAGGAGCCTGGAAGAGAGAAACTGGGCTCTGGCATGCTGGGGCAGGCAGCCAAGCCTGCCTGCCGGGCTGGTTCCTGGTACAGCTCTGGGGTCAGCCTCGAACCATGGCTGTAAGTCCCAGCTGGCTCAGGGACAGCCTGCAGAGCCCCAGTGGTCATCTCCGAAGGGAGCCAGCTTTCTCCTTTGTTCATGGATAAGTGCCACTGGCAATGTTTCATCCACCTGGCCTCTCCTAGGGAAGCACAGACCCAGACAAAGAGGGACAGGATGAGAAGAAGCAGTGTGCAGCATGGCTGGGGTGGCACAAGAAGGAGGCGGCAGAAATGGTAGCTGCCAGAGATCTCCAGAGGCATCCCATCCAAGCTCCTGCTTGAAGCTGTCTCCTGCTCTACATGAGGGCAGCATGGTTTTGCCTGGCCAAGTCCTGAACTTCCCTGAGGAAACCAAGTTTTCCTACTGGCCAGTATGAACCTCCAGCACTACCAGTTGTGGCCACTGTTCCTTATCATATAATTTATTACTGTGAAAAGATTTTGGTTCCATTATCTTTGAATTTGCCCTTGAAACAGTTGGGGGCCCAGGGCTGATAGCAACCTCCTCTTTGCCAGACTGAGCAAGTCCAGCTTCCTTAACCTCTCTTCCTAAGGACTTCTGCTCCTGGCCCTTGACCATCCTGATGCCCTTCTGCTGGACCCTGCCAATTTCTCTACATTCCACTTGAAATGGGGAGCCCAGAACATGGATTTGCCTCCCCCCATTCGCCACTGACACCTGCAATGTGCAATGCAGCTAACAGGGCTTTCTCTGCCCCGGCCCTGGCCATTAGCTGTGGAACTACAACCAGTGTCCTCATTCACCACTTGCCCAGGGAGCAGCCTTGGAGTGAGCAGCTGTTCTTTGAAGCACCAGAGAGCGTTGCCTGTTCCACAGCACCTGGTACCACCCCAGCCCGACGTTTTCAGAGGTTCACAAAGACCCTGTGAATCAACGCCGACTTCAAGTTCTTCCAAAAAAAGCAATTCCCAAAAGGTTTTGTCTATCATTAAACCAAAACCAAAGCCAACGAATCTCAAAGCATTTCCAGTTCTCACTTTGAAAACAGTGTCACAGCTTCCTTCCCTCCACCCACACATGAAGCCATCTCAGTTTGTCTTCCTGCAGCATTTTGTTAATATGCCCTCAGATTACTTCTTTTCCTTTTTTGCTTCAGTGAAAAAAACATTTTTAAACATTCAATCAGGGTTGACCTGAACCACTTTTTTTTTTCCTCAAAAAATCAATCCATCACAACTCTAGTCATGCTGTTGCTCATCAGTGTTTCTGGTCTCCATACACAGATATATTACACCTGAGAGTAGGATGGAAATAGTAACCCTTACTTATCCATCTGTAGTCTGTCTGCACTTGGGATGCTGCATTCCCACATGGGTACACCCTTTGGAGAAGCAGCAGAAAGAGGTCAGGGGAAGAGACAGGGAAACAGACTTTACTATATAACTTCCTCCTACATGATTCCCCCAAATCCTTCATTCTTGGCACATCCACCTTAGGGGCACTGTGTGAAGGACAGGGACCTGGAAAAACTCCCATCAAGTGCCTGGCTGTCAGAAAGTGAAAGATACATCACAGGGAGTTCAGAGCGTAATAAAGATGATGAAATGTTTAGATTCTGAGTGAATGACTTACAAGAAAAGGTTAAAAAAATGAAATATGTATATAATTTAGTGAAAAGAGGATAGAAGGCACATTATTGCCTGGAAATATTCAGAAGCATTAGCTGTAAGGCTAGCTGAGAAAACTAGATGAAGGCCTGACAGGACATAGACAGCATATCCAGTCCCCTTCCCTGGTGGTTCCCTGGTTTGGGATGCACACCACAACCCAGGATAAGGAGAAAAATAGTTTGTTTCTCTCTCCCTTGAGACCAGCTGGCACTGCACAGCCTTGAGGGATCCAAGCCAGTGAGACCTCCCTCCTGGAAACACGGTGCCACGGATGAGAGAAGTCGCTACAGGAGTCTCTGGCAAAACCAGCTTTGAGCTGCTGGTTTCTTGGCATCTTCCCTGACCTCAGCAGCTTCCTATGAAGGAAAGTGTCTCTAAGGATACCTAGTCCTCATGAAGCCCCTTGTCCAAACTGACAGCTCACGCAGGAACTACATAACCCCATAGATCAATGTCAACAGGAGTGTGTTCAGAGCAGCTAATTACAGACACCAGAGCCGGTGAGGTGAGGGACTGAGAGCAAATGAAGAATTAATATGAAGCTGCAAGCAAGCAAGGATTAAAAACAACCATTGTCTATTCTATCCTCATTCGGGGACTTGTAGCTAGGATTTGCTGCACAATAGTCTGGCTGAGTAGCCAGCACTGGGACAAATCACGCAGCAAACGAACTTTGATGCCCTAAGAAAAAGCAAAGGCGAGATAGGAAGAAACCCAGAGAAGCAGCTGGAATGCAAATTAGTGCCTCCAAAGCACTGGCTGTGATTGCTTGGCCTAAACCCAAACCAAGCCTGAGCACATCCTGGCTGACAGCTCCATGTCCTTGCAGCATCAGGAAAAACAACCTTTTGGCCCCCAAATTCCCTAATACAACAATACTGAATACGAGCAGGCATTCTTCAAATGGTTTACAATTGGAGAGGAAGCTCCCTTATCTACTCACAACACGCAGTGTTTCACTACTCCTGCCTACACATGGAAAACTGAAGGTTGAAACAAAGGAGCAGCATGCCCATGGCTGTCTTAGAAATCAGTCAGAGTTGTGGAGGGCAGCCGGGTCTCACAGCCCCACCTGCAATCCCTGCTAAGTTACAGAGGCTCCCTGAGACTGGGAAGGAACTACAATACCTCCCTTTTCCAGTAACACTGGGAATATGCTTGTGGGAGGCATGGCAGAGACTCCTGGACTTTAAACAGTGATGAAACCTCTATCCCATCTGAACTGAGTCCACAGTGTTGTAGATGTTGAAGTTTGTGCAGCTCTTCTACTTCACTCCCTTCCACCATGTGTCAGTCTGCCACCAGGCGCCAGTCAAGTTAAGGGCACACAGCCTGTGATGGAGGTACCTGTGAATGAACCTCCACATCTGCACTCCAGGCAGAGCCATAAAACATTGCAGACTTGGACTGTGGGAATCTCCAAGTCATCTTCCTTTCCAGTGGTTACAAACTGAAGAAGAATCAAAGTGTGACCTGCTCTCCAACTCCTCATCAGTGAAGATGAGAAAGGCCCATCTGGGATGTTCTCCAGTGCCAGTTGCTGCAGTCACCCCTTTTTGCCTGGTTTCACACTGCAGTCATGCCTGGTTTCCTGTGTCAGAGTCCAAAGCCAGCTGGCCAGTTTTGTTACCTATTTCTCTCCTTGTTGCCCCTTCCCCATCTCCCCTGCCTGGCATTTCTTAAGGGCACCTGCTGGTGAGGCACACAAAAAGACAGACCATCCATCTGCTGCTATATCTCTCGAGCTGACCAGAGACAGACAAACAAAAGAGAAATCCCAGGACGCCAGCAGTCCTGTTGTTACCTATTCCCATACGAGGCAATCTTTGCATTTGTCTTGTAATCTGCATTATTCCTTCTTCCCAATCAAAAGGGAGAATAAAGGCCAGTGATGAGTGACGAGGAATCAGTTACAGGGAGAGCCAGCTGTACCTTCTGCTAGCTGCCTTGAAGACCAGAGCTGGCATTTCAAAAGAGTGGCACTCACACAAAAGACCAGCTGGGCTTCCAGATAGAGTAACCCAAGGGATGCCTGTAAATGTTACCTTCTCACAACAAAAAAAGGTCTTCACTCAGTTTCCAGATGACAGAACTTCACTGTGTCTTTGAATTCGGTGTAGGTCCAGAAGAGCTGGCGCAGGCAGCAGTGGGAGGGAGGCAGGGTCTGTAGGGGCAGGGTCATCAGCACAGTTGGTGTGGGATGGCAGAGGAGGTAGAGGTTTCCTTAAGAGTTCTCTTGGGGAGTTAATGCACGGTGATGAGGTGGGGACAAGGCTAAGGAACAGCTCAGTTTACATGGCTCAGAGGGAAGGCAGGCAGCTGGAGCAGTCAGGAAGCAAAGGGAGGAGGACACTACACACTGAGAGATGGGGTGCCATGCCAAGTGCAGCAGAGCTCTGTGGGATGGGTAGGGAAGGCTGTTGGGATCCACAGCCAGGAGCTGCCACACAGCCTGGTCTCACTGCAACTGCCTGCTGCACTCCTGTAAGATCCTTGCTCCACTACGGGGCAATCTCAGGAGACCAGCTATGGATGAGAATTCCTGGCTGCAGCTCCAGTTTAGATTTGGCACCCAACTGGGAATTCAGGGCTGAAAGCCCCCATGAAAATTCCCATGGCATTTCCAGTGCAGGCAAGACAGATTGAGATAAGAAGCTGACTGATTGCAAGAGATATCCAGCAGCTAGAAAGAGATTCACAGAGTGGGGAGGACTTAGACCTTGCACAGCTTAGCAGAGTCACCCGAAGACCCAAAATAGGGCTAAAACGAATCCAGGGAGAAAAGAGCTCTTACATTTCCAACAGGGGCTCTGAGCACTTCTTTGAGTGTTTAATGTTAATGCCACTGATCAGAAGCTAAAAGCTCAAAGCTTAGTGCAGGCAAATCCCAGGAGCAAATGACAGTCTCCAGAAAGAATCTATTACTGTTTATAATCTCCACAACAAACACAGGTCTCTCTCCCTCTCTCATTTAAATGGATGTTAATGAATAGCAGTCAGCATCAGGCTGGTGTTCTTGGTTACAGAGCTGGGGGGAAAGTTACTGCTCTGGGAGCTAGAGAGCAGAGGGTGGAAAAATAACTGTAGCACAGACAGAGATACAGAAATAATACCAAGTGGTACTGACTCATAATTTCTAGGAATGTAAGTTGTCTTCGTGCCATGGTAGGATGTATTTACTTGTTCACAGTCTCTCAGGATGCTTCACACATTAACATATGAGGAGTAAGACAATTAAAGCCTCTGTGCTGCTTTCCACTCCTGACTACAGAGAACTTTATTTCTACATGTCTTCAACTGCTCTCAGCTTGGTGTGCAGGGTCCCCTCTGTGCAGTCATAGGGTCACTACACAGACCTATTTCTGCAGCCACCACTTCGCTAACTCCAGAGCAGGAGGGTCCAGAGAGCTCATCCTGGCCAGAGTTTGGAAAGCACCATGATCCCACCTCTACTCACAAGGCATCTGCATTGGGGCATGGAGAATGTTCAGCCTGTGCTGCCAGTCAGCCGATTGCTGTGGGACACTCCATGCTTTGGTACAGTAGGGAGGCTATGGAGAAAGGAATCAGGGGAATCAAAGCCTCCTGTCTCCTGTTGTGTCTAGGACTTTCTGGGGATATAAACAGCAATATGGTAAGTTTTGATTGGCAATGTTTCCCCTACAGCAAACCTGTGAAAATTACTTATATATGGCTACAGGGAATTTTCTTTGGAGTTAACTGTGGATTTCAAAAACCCAAAGAAACAAACTCATTTCCACCTCTGAGCCCCTAAACCACCATCAGAGGAGGCTGGGCTTGAAGCAATATTCCCTGACATGGCAACGCCAATTGCACAGATTGATCTGTGATCCATCACTATCTATCTGAGCAGTCTGGCATGTACAGGAATTTCAGGATGGAGGGAATGTACCAGCAGAGAAGCAACAACACTCTAAAAAGGCAAAGTGGACATATGGCTGGACCACAGGGGAGACATTCTGAGCAGGGGGGACCTGGGCCCTGCAGACAGAGGGGTAAGTGCACTGGTATTGTCATGGCTGTCTCGTGACGAGGAATGGGAGGAAGGCAGGCAAGCTACAGCTATAGCTCCTTCTCTCCAGCATATCCCCACCTGTCTGTGTACATAGAGAGCAGATGGTGATATGGCAGGAGCAGACTCGCAATGGAGCTATGCTTGAGCTCCTTTGCTCATTTGATCCACCAGTCTAATTAGAGAAACTGTTAGCATAGAAAGATGAATGATACAAGACTTCCATCTTTGATACTGCGTTTATGGAACAAAATCCTGGTACCCCTTTTCATGCAAAATTCCCTCAGAGGTTGCTTGTGACCAGTAAGAGGCTTTCTATCTGTGGACAACAGGATGTGGTTTGAGAAATTCAAAAGAGGGAGAAGAGAGATTTCCATGCTCTACAATGATAAATTCATGCTGTCTCAGAAGAACAAAGGCCCATCCAATATGCTGCCAGAACAGAACAGAGAGAGGGCACAGGGAGGGTGACTCAGGGGTAAGTTCAGAGCTGGTCACTTGTTGGAGCCACGGCTGTGTAGGAGCCCAGCGCTGCCTGTGACTCAGCTCCAGGCAGGGCAAGGGGAGCCCCAGGTGCTTGGCAGGGAAATGGATGCTCTCCTCCATTTCCCTGTGCAGCTGCTGGCAAGCAGGATGGGATGATGCCGATGGGGGCAGCTCCTTCCCTCTTTCCTGGTTTACCTGGTGGTCTCCAAAAGTGCTGGGTACTACTTTAGAGAGGAGAGGCCAGCCTGGGGGAAAATCATAGAATTGTTTACATTGGAAAAGAACTTTAACATCAAGTCCAACCATTAAAAATGAGAGTATGATAAACCTAGCAAGAAGGAGACCACGTATAGGCAACTTTATCCACCAATTCTGCAGACTCAAGAAGCAGAGTGAACCATAGTTCAGCTGTGAGGTCTGTCTGCTCCTTGTTCACCCTGTGTTTCGTGACATGCCCAGATGCCTTCAGGCAATGCTCCCTCTCCTCCCAGCTTTGATAACGGGCCCTTTCATCTCTGGCACCAGAGACAGCTGGGTCCTTTGCGGAATTCATGTGCTCAGCTCTCAGACTGAGAGCACGCACTGTGCTCCTCGCTCTCCGCTCTCCGACGAGTTGAAACAAAGTCTGCTTCATAGACACTGCCAGGTTTAAAAGAGCACAACAGCCAGACAGGACTCTGCCTGTCTCCCTTCTGTGGGCAGGCTTCGCAAAGACCTCAGCAAGAGAGGAGAGGGCCTCCCAGAGCCCACAAAATACAAGTGATGTGTGTGGAAGGGTTCCTGACAAAAACCCTGCAGACAAGGACGTACTTATGCTTAGGAAAAATTTCTCTATCTCTTCTCTATCCCTATTAACAATTTTCCTATTTCCCCATCATCAGCCTGTCTGTGGTGTCTCAGTCCCGGGAGCCAAGCACAGGGCAGCTGCACGGCTGCAGGGCTTGGAGCAGATGGGCTGCTTCACTGCAATGCTGAAGCCAGCGAGACAGCAGGAAGGAGCAGCTGAGATCACATATTCTTCCTGCTGAACTGAGGACACCACTCAAAAGCTGTTCTCTGGCCTCATCCTCTGCCTGACCCAGGGAGATGTGAGAGGATGAGTGGTTCAGGCCTTGGAAGTCATTTGCTGCAGGAAGGCTGTTTGTTAGAACAGGCTGTGCTCCCAGCTTTGAGTCAGGATGTAAGATAGCAAGAGACTTTTCCCACCTCATGCTTGCCGTGCTTGCACCACAAAACTTCAAGGCAACTAGCTGAGACAGTGAGACTCCAAACCTGCAACTGCAAACTCCTTTAAGTGCTGGGGTGCCTGTCATCCCTGCAGAGCTCCCTTTGGGAGAGGAAGTCACTCCTAGAAGTGGTGGTGGTGACTGACACTTGTTGAGCATTTCTTTGGTTTTCTAGGACACATTTCCATACATTACAAAATCAAGTCTGGTTGAAGCTCAAGTACAGATTGGGATGGATGCACAAGTAGTGTATCAGAGTTTTGCACTCTGGCCCCATAGCCTTTACCCTGTCAGAGCACCCAGGGGGGTGTCCAGGTGTGCACCTGGAGTGACCAACAGGGAAATAATTGATGGTCTATAGAGAGAATAGAAGAGTGACAAGGGAGTGCTAAAGAAGTTGCTGGATATACTCTGAGAGCTCCTCTTAAGTGTCTGTTGCATTTTGTATATATCAATTTCAGAGTCTGAATAATTGATGCAACACCTGATGTCTCAGGAGACAATCAGATTGCAGTGTATCCTTACATCTCCTCAACTTTGCACAAGGCTGCTGCTGTGATTAAAGTCTGAATGGAAAGATGTTCTGCTGAATGAATGGAGAAGACATCACGGCAACTGTCCACCAGAGGAATAACTGTGTCTCCAATCAGGTGATCAGGAGCAAAGAAAATCTGTGGGGATTCAGGGCATCTGCAAATGAATGGGTGCCAGCAATCTGTGCTCCGACAGCCTTCCCAATAAAATATGCAGCAGGAAAGTAGTCAGACATTCAGCTGGTAAGACAGAAGAGGACTTTTGAAGAAGGCAACATTTCAGTGTCTATCTGCACTGGGAACTTGATTCAGTGGTGCCTTTTTAGTGAGGGGCAAGGAAAGGCAGGGATTAGTGAATCCACATTCAAGGTACTAAACAATGGCTGCATCAACATTTGTGGAATAAAAATGACAGGTAGCCAATCCACATCTGAACACCTTTCCCTTGTCTCCATGCGTTCTTTAGATGTCAAGCTCTTTGGCTTAGGGACGATTCAATCCTACATATCAAACATGCTGTTGGTTCTCTTTGTAAGTAAACACCTAATGAAGGTATAGACATATAGGATTTACTGGGCTCCAGCAAAAGTAACTGAAGGGAATTCTCTTCCCTTGGTTGTGCAGGAAGTTTGATTAGATGGTATATCAATACCATTGGGTCTTAATAATCTTTAAATCTATGCCTCTAATTCAAAGTTCACTGAATTCTTTAGAAAAACAATGACTTCATCTGTCTTTGGTTCAGAGCCACTGTATTGAACTTACAGAGGTTGAATGACACTTTACAAATAAGTGGTCTTCTTGCTAGGTATTTATAATACTTGCTCATGATCACGGTGTTTGGCCAACCTCCAAAAAAACCCATGCAGGTACTACTAGAAGAGACCACAGTCTATCCAAAGAGTCGATACCACAGCCCACAGGAAGGTGCTGGATCTCCTAACAAATCATTAGCCAAATACGTATTTATTGATGGCGGAAAAAGTAAAGCCAAGAACACATCTGAATGAGTGGAAAAAGAATGAGTATTAAAAAGTTGAATACATGTTTTCATTACAAACTCTTCACTTAACTCTTAACTGCAACTTGTTTTCAAGAGTCTAGAGGGAAGTGAATCATACTCATTAGGAAAATCAGCCTCCCCTCAATCAATCCAGTGATTTAATCTCTACTGTGTAGAGTTATTGCACTGGAGATAATGGCATGGATTTAATGAACAACACATTTCTATATAAGGCAAACTTTATGTAACCAAAAGAATGCAGCTACCTCCAGGGTGCCACCTGTACTACTGTGCAGTGGCAGGGTGCTGTGTTCATAGACAAAAGTTTGGGTAGGAACGAGGGAGCTATGATGTTGAATCTTACAAAAACGGTGGCTTTGTGGTTCAAGCTGCTTTTACATTGACATAACTGGTACCTCTCAATCTGTGTGACCTGACAGCTCTGACTACTGTCACTTGTCAGAAACAAGCTGAAGCCACATGGCACCCACTGGCTCCTACGTGTGATCATCCACCATGGCCTTTTAGACACACCTTTGTGCTGATTGTCTGATCTGAGTTGAAGAAGTAAAGAAACAATTAAGTTTGGCAGGCCTTCCAGACCTGTGATTCCTCCTCAGCGGGAGGGCATCAGTGGTGACACTGCCTGTGTAAGTGGCCTGCCCACAACCCAATTCCCTCTGTGAAACAGCCATGGCTTTCTTGAACTCAGATGCTGTGGCAAGAGATCTCATCTGGTCTCATTGTTTCCAGTGACTCAGAACCAAAATCCTTCTTAATCAGTCCCCAGCACTGTTCCTCACGGGATCTTAGAACAGAGTAGAAGAGAAAAAAGGGAAAGGGAAGTGAAAGGAAAGAAAAGTTGGAAAGGACTTACAACCACCAACTAGTCCAACTGCCTGACCACTTTGATCACCTCTCTAGAAAGCCTATTGCAGTGTCTGACCACCCTTTCAATAAAGAAATTTAATCCTCCCCGAAGTAGTTTTGAACCATTCCCATGCATCCTGTCACTGGATACCATGTATCAGTACCTTTCACCCCCTTTCCCTCCTCAAGAAACTGTAGACAGTAATGAGTACTTTACAATTTTATTGGAAGCTTCCCATCCTGATTATACATAGACCAGATTTAGCTGGCGTGGTCAGGTAAGGTCTGTGTCAGCACTGGAACAATCACACCCTTAACTCTCAATTCACTGTGGCTGAAATTCCCACGTCTCTCTCAGCAATCTTCATCCTGTGACCTGATGATGAAGACATCTCTTGCTGCAGGGCCTGCAAGAGCATCCAGCAGCGAGCAGGAGGCCGTACAGATCGGAACCTGGCTGCCACTGAGTTAGGAGGCATGAGAGAAAGGTGGCAGGGGCCTGTGGTGGAACCAGTCTGTCAGGGAAACTGTCCTCTTAAAGCATCCCCCTCTCAGGCAGCCCCTGGGAAGGAAGAAAGAGGAGTCTATTGGCTGCAGCAAGGACTTGAGGATTTGCTCCAAGCTGAGATGCTGACTCACCCAGCCAACCTGGCAAAGAGGCTTTTTGAGCTTGGCGAGTAGTTGCTAGTGGCCATGGCCAGTTTCCTCCCCCAAAGAAAGCAAGCAATTCCACAGCAACACAGAATCACAGAATATTCTGAGCTGGAAGGGACCCACAAGGATCATCCAGTCCAACTCCTAAGTGAATGGCCTACACACAGGGATCGATGCCACGACCATGGCATCATTAGCACCAGGCTCCAACCAGCTGAGTCTCATTTGATATTTCTAAGCCAGCCGCCCATAAGACACCCTCATTCTTGAATGCCTTGTGGGAATGGGATTTCTTTTCTTCCCCTCCTCCTGATTTTTGTGTTGGGGCTGGCAGGATCACAGGGCAATGTGAATGCTTGCTACAGAGGGGGCCAGAGGAAGAAAAACAGATGACCAAATAACTTCAGAAGAATGGGAATTGCCTCCAGGGAGCTCCCTTCATCCTGCTCTCTCATCAGCTGAGAGATATTCAACAGCGTCCTGCTCTGCTAGTCACTGAATATTTTATATCATGGCTACAACCAGTACATTTGTATTCTGTTTCTCTCTTTCGTCATATCTATTATAAACGAGTAGTGTCTGGGAACTCTCCCAGGGAAGATTTGCCTGGATGGCTGTGGATATTTTATAGTCAAATTGTGAGAGTAAACCAGCTTTCAAGGTCTGTAGTGGGGGGGAAAAAACGGTAATAAAAGGGTTATTAAAAAAATAAATAAATGTCGGGATTTTTTACGGCTACTTTTTGTAGTGACAGAGCTTCAGTTTGCTTCGCGATGGAGCTGGAAAAGGCTTGGGATGGGAGACACCCTCTTGCTGGCACTGTCTGCTGACAGGAGCAATCTGATATGCTCTTGTTGGCACCTGGCTTGGCAGGACTGCGCTGGCACTAGGTGAGCCAGGGGTTGTGGCTGTGACTGCAGGCATCAGGGATAGCCGGGTATTTGGGAAGAGAGGCACGGCTCAGGATTGCAGCAACCTCACCTTTACCTTCCTATTGTTGCATATGTGAGGTGGATGGGAGGGCAGGGTCTGTCTCCTCATTTCACAGGAGAGGTCCTACTGAGTCCTACACCCTGCTCTAACCCAGGGCTAAAGAAGAAGAGCTGAATAAACTTGCTTTGCCCTAAAGACTCTGAGAGGACTTCAGCCAGTTAGGGCATCAAGCCTGGCATCAAGGTACTGAGTTTCAATTTGCAGACAGATATATGGTGGGTTTGCTGGACCAAGTCATGTACTTCAAAGGCCAAGAGAAAAATAACTTTTTTCTCATTTTATTCCCTTTCAATTTCTATCTCTATCTAGTCAGTCTAATTTTAAAATTTGTGCTCAGCTCAGCAGCACCCACTGTGGAAATCATATAACATTAAGGAGTCTATCCACTTCACAGAAATTTATCAGCCCCTTTGTACAACAAGAGGAAAACAGGGATCAGGCAGGGGCCGTAACATTGGGTATGAAGGGAAAACTCAACAGATATAAAAGGCATCTGAAGTTGAGAAAAAGAAAATGGCACTCAAAGGCTTTCTTAGGTCTTGGGAGTCACCGTCACTTTTGGGTAATTTGTGGGTGGAGCAAATCAGTAAAGAGTTAAAATGCTAAAAGCAAAAAACCTGTAATGAATTGATTCTCTCGCATGTCCAGTCCACCCCATCTCCAGACAGGCCACCACAAGAGAATTGCTAAACCGAGCTCTCTTCCAAAATGAAGCAAATGTTGATGAGCTTTTACTTCACCTGTGAAATGAACTTGAGAATATGATATAAGAAAAAAAAGCAAGAGAGGCCTCCTCTCTCCACATCTTTTTTTTGCCCATCTCCCACCAGTCTGGGCTACTCTTCATGAAAGAATGAGACCCCTTTCCAAGCCTCCAGGAGATGATGTGCAGGAATTGGGCAGCAGAGCTGACTTACCATAAGGGCCAGCTGCAGGGAACACGTGAGTTTGCCAGACAGCATTAGCAGCTGGACTCTGTCAGCTAAGCAGGACCAGCAGGTCCAGGAAAACCTGGCGTGAGCCAACACTGACAGTGCTCTGCCTGAGCAACCTGCCACCACTGGCATGACTACAACATGGAGCAGCCTGTCTTCAAGGGGAATCCAGGTGTGTGAAAACACCTCTGACCTAGCCTGATTCCAAGTGCAGAGAGCAGATATGAACCCTCAAAACACAGACACAGATGGAGACCTGCTCAGTGAACTGCAGCCCAGCTCCTAGCCCCTGACGCCCAAGGTTTCAGCCTTGCCCAGATTTTGCAGTTTAACCTCTCAACTGTGCCACATGTGCATAGAGACATGGCCAGACTCAGGAGCATGTTCCCTCCCAGTGACATCTACAGTACTGAGCAGAGAGCTGTTAATTAACCCTGCTTATTGAAGGGCGGACACATTCCTGCCTGGGCCCTGATTTTTCAGTCAGGCTCTAGTCCAGCAGGTGATTAATAACCCTGTGTGCTATGGGAAGAGTGCATCTATTATTCAAATTAATGAAATTATAATCAAGAGGTGATGAATTAGCAGTTGCTCCTTGACTGGATGTGGAAACTCATTAGCGTGTCAGGCGCTTCTGTGGTGCTCGCTGCACTCAAGGCTTACAGCAGTGAGAGGAGGGAGCCAGGCAGAGCAGGCAGCCCCTTGGCACAGCTGGGGGAGCAAACATCCTGCCCACCCTGATGTAGCTGTGGCCACCACAGAGCTCTCTGGTTCACAAAACCCCCTCACTCTACTCTCCTCTCCTCTCTGATGGACAGACTGACTGTAAGGTGCTGCCCCAAGGATGGGATGTGACAGCCTCACAACCTTGACACTGCTGGGCTACAGAACAAATATTTGAGAGCAGCAGCCCACCCTGTTGCTTGGAATACCGAAGTAGGACTCCCACCCTCTGGAACTACTGGTCACAGGCACAGCTGCTGGAGCAAGAGGCTGGAGATCTTCCCCAGGAGCCCACACGAGGCTGGGCTTACCCTCCCCCAGAGGGTACTCACCAATGTGCTTCCCGTACATGTGGTAGTAGAAGGAGACACAGTAATACTTGGCTGTGATATTGTAGAGGGGGCTGATGAGCCGGGCTTTGTCTCCTGTCACCCGGGGCCGGGACGCCTCGATGAACATGTAATAACCTGCAGAATGAGACGGAAAGGTGGGCAGAGGCAGCACGCACTGGGTCTCCCTTCCTCCAAACGATGGGATGCCAGCGTGGCTGGGAGACCATCCCTCCTCTGGGAGACATGGCCTTGCTCTTCCCAACTGCTCTGCACTCACTGTGATGCTGGCCAGAGGCACTTGCAGGATGCCCGCGGTGCCTCCTCTGCCTCAGCAGTATTTAGGGAAGAGCAGGAGAGAAGGGCATCTGCAGACCTTCTGTGAGCACACATAGCAGGTGAACCCCTGAACATGCACATGCACTTCTGTCTGGGTGCAAAAGAGCCTTGCTTCTGCAGCACAAGGAGCTGCAGGGCTGACTGCACTGTACAAGGAGAACACCAGAAAGAGAAACCATTCCAGACTAATTTCTCTGCCTCAAGTAGAGGGAGAGAGGATTCGGTACATCTAGCCTAAACAATATTGTTGTCTAAAGAGAACAGCACCAAAGCAGTTGTTAACAGCCCAGGGAGGAACAGATTAGCCATTTAATTTGTTAACATCATTTTCAATGCTCAATCAGGTTGGTGTACTGAACATTAACGGTAAAAGCCATTTCCTTAGCTGGCTATTAGATGTTTCCCATTTTTTTCTGAGTTCAAAGATACGTGTTTGCATACAAATTTACTTTTCTTATTACAGAAAGAGGGATGTAATATCCAGGTAAACTGGGAGCATGTACTGCATGCACAGCTACCGTGCACAATAAATAACACCAGTCTCCTTCAGCCATAGGTGAGGCTTCCTCCTGCCCCACAGGCAGCTCCTGTCTGGTCTCTCATGCTTCCATGCTTGGTACTGAGGAGATCTGTTTGCACCCCCAAGAACTTCTTTGAGAAAACAGCTCACTAAAACCTACAGGGCCATTTCTAGGTGTTAAGAATTGTTGTCTTACTCGTTTATCCATTTTTTTC
Organism: Machaerirhynchus nigripectus; assembly: GCA_013397975.1. NCBI lineage: Eukaryota > Metazoa > Chordata > Aves > Passeriformes > Dicruridae > Machaerirhynchus > Machaerirhynchus nigripectus. The sequence goes on along the minus strand of VZRQ01004652.1, from coordinate 857,525 downwards.
TTCAAAACAAGCATCAAACAGTGCAAGGGCATTAGGCAGCAGGCAATTAGCTGACAACAAGAACTAATGCTCAGACTATTCCCTTCAACAAAGTTGTGGGTGTTTTAATTGCGTGTTTAACGCCAATCAGGAACACGCAAATTAACTGCCTGCTCCCTGCACCCCGTGTGAAGCAGAAAGCACATCAGCCCTCCATCAGCTCCCAGAGCTGTAAGACTCCTGAGGAGAGATGGTGTGCACCTCGGTTCCCCAGCCAAGCCGAAAGAAACCCAGACTGGTGCCTACCCTCCGGCGTACCGCTGATGTCCGTGGGGGGCCCTGTGTTGACAGTGCGCTTGGGGTTCTGGGTCAGGGCGTTCTGCCGGGTCCAGTCAAAGTTGTCCATCTTGTCCTGCATGAAGCCGCAGATCTTCTCGTCCTCAAAGCGGCAGGTGTTATCTGTGGGGATGGGAAGAGGAGCGGCTGCTAAGCTGCTGCTTTTCGAACACCCTCCCCAGGCTGCCTGGGTGTTTGCAGCAGTGCTGTGTCACCACTGAGGCTCTATGTCAAGCCGGGGGCAGATGGGCAGCCCCCAGCCTCAGGAGGAGGCTGCAGAGGAAGGCATCATAGAAATGACAGAAACCACAGAATGGGTTGAGTTGGAAGCAGCCTCAAAGACCATTCAGTTCCAAACCCATTGCCACAGGTGGGGATGCTATTCACTCAGGTTGCCTAGAGCCCCATCCAACCTGACCTTGGACACTTCCACAGATGGGGCACCCATAACATCTCTGGGCAGCCTGTTCCAGTGCCTCACCACTCTCTGAGTAAGGAATTTACTCTTAAAATCTAATCTATGTCTTCCCTCTTTTATTTAAAAATATTCCCCCTTGTCCTATCGCTACCCGTACTACATCAGTGATTAGTATTGTTACAGAAGTGCTAATCCAGGCTGATGGATGTGATGGTCTAACAAAATGGAATAAAGATATTATGGCTAAAGAGAAAGAGATTCTCTGAGACATCTGAAGGGGCAAATGTAGAGGAGCATAAAAAGATCACCGAAGGCAAACTGGCTACAAGGGCTTTTAAATCAGAACAACTTGATGGTAGAATAATTTCCCCAGGAGAGAGGAAAAAGTAGCAGCAGATGACCCCCCTTCAGGCTATATATTTAACTGAACTATGACACACATGAAAAAAAATCAGCTGTGGAGAAGAGGTCAGCTCAGTGCAACAAACGTGTCATTTAGCCAGAGTACATCTAATTTATACCAGCTAAAAGGCACGTTTGATTTTGCAGCTTATGCTGGTTCCCCTAACAAAATAAAACACGTAGGTAAAAGATTTTTATGTAGGATCAAGCACATGTGCAATAGGGCTCGCTTTTATTACTACCACAAGACAGTTACACCCTACAGCAATATTGTAAGACAGATGAAAAATCCCGTGCATAGACATAACCCAATATGGACTTTCAGAGACTGGAATGAATTGGACACGACCAGGCTGAAGATTGTAACCTTTGTGTTAAAAAGGTAGTTTTGAGCCACAAAAGCAAAGGCCAAGAACCAGCTTTACACTGCTGACACAATAGGAGAGTGATGGATAAAACCGGCAAAAAAGAAAGAGAAAACAGGTCCAAGAACTAATGTGAAAACTCCTGTGTGTTGTGAAAGGTCCCTGGGCAGAAACCAGAGCTGGAGAATGAGTTGGAAGTGGGATCTCAGACCTTGTGAGTGATGTAGATATAGCAAGCACAGATATCTTTAATTGATGCTTTTAAGTAAGAGCAAGGAGGTGTGCTATGAAACTGAAAGATAAAGCCATAAAAGAACACATACACAAAGGAAAACAAGGCTCTTGATGAGGGCTTGGGATGGGCTAGGATCCTCATCCATGGCATGCTGGTGCAAGACTCAACTTCTTGGTGTTTACCTCCCACATTGTTCCTATTATTAATCAGGCCTAGATGAGAAGAAGCCCAAATGCCTACTTGGGCTCCTGAATTCCTGTCTCTTCAGTGATGACTTGCTCTGGTTCCTGGGCAGGAGGCTTTTTCTCCTAGCATGGGTGACTCTAGCAGGACACGTAGGGCAGAGCAGGGTCCTCAGCCTATGGGCTGAGTGCCAAGGATGGGACAGAGGGAAGTTTTCTGCAATGTCAGGGCGAAAAGCTCCAGACGCAGTACAATGTGATGTTAGGAGCTTCATACACCTACCACACACAACAAAACCTGTTATTGTGTACCACAGAAGAGAGACTGCCCATGAAATGAACAGAATCTTAACTCTGAGATGCTGCACCTTCTGATGGCTACCCTGCAGCTAGCATCCTCCCCATCCCCTCCCAGTTGGAAATGCAAACAGCTGTAATCCAAACAGACACCAAAGGTGTGCACACCCCTGTGGCAGGGAAGTGGGTTCCCCCTTCTTGCCTGTCTCTTTCAAGCATCCCACCGAAGTAATGAGAAAAGAGGACACAGCCTCCTGCTGTGGCCAGCAAAAATGTCTTTGCCAGCAGAGGTTGGACAATGTGTGGCAAGCCAAGGCCTGGTTCACAGACCAGGGCAGCTGGGTTTTCCGTAAGCCCAGCGGGAGACGCCGCATGCCCGCTCCTTTGGGCTGAGCACAGCCAGGGGAGCTTGTCTGGGCTGGCCACTTAACTGCTGATTAACCCCGGCTAAGTGCTTTCCATTCAATCTGCTCATTTCTAATTAGCATTCAAATCCAAATTAGCCACTGCTCTGCAGTGCCTAGCACAGGGCCCTGAATGTCATCTGGAGCTGAAGGAGAAGGGAGCAGAGGACAGGGCAGATGTTCGCAGGGTCTGAGACAGGGCAACTATGTGGGATATGGGGCCTCTTTCATCCCCAGAACAAAGAGATAGACTGAGAAAAGAGAGCGAGAAAGCAGCTCCTAAGGGTCCTTCCTCAGCTCTCATAGCTGAGAGAAGGGAGTTCATGGTTGTATCAGATACCCAGTGGTCCTCAAAGAAGGGGCTGGAGCCCATAAGCTTGCTGATGTTGCTGGGTTGTGTAGCACCCCTGGTTTTTCTCCACTGGAACAACGACAAAGATCTGCATGACTCCAGCTCGGGTTGCCAGCTGCAGTTAAAAGAGACACATTTTCTCTTAGAATGGCATTATCTTACACAGCAGGATCCACAATGACTGTCCTTTTGCAAAAGCACCAGGGCGGTTTGCACCTCTGACCCTGCTGAGCACGTGGACCTTCAAAGAAAGATGACAACTTTCTCCAGCACAGAATTACCTGAACAGGGAATATCAGGTGGAAAGCAGAGTTGGAAGCTGTAACACAGAGGCCAGCCAGGCAACTGACTGAAAAGGAACAAAACACAAATGAGAAGGCACAGAAATCAAAGGAAAGGCAGGTAAGGAGAAAGCACAAGCTCAGGTGGCGATCAGAGAGAATTGTGCAAGACAAGAGGACCCGAGGACAGCATTCCCAGCTTAGCACCAAGGCCTGGTTGTGCCAGCCTGGTGGACTACTGTGCCTCATTTGTAAGAAGCCACACACACGGGATGAGACTTCTCTGAGAAGTTGACTCAAAAGCCTATAGAGAGCTCTTCTAATGTCCAAATAGGGCCCTGAGTGCATCCTCTCTTCTCACTCAAATGCAGCTAGTTCCAGAGGGAATGTTTCTAGCAGAGTGCATAAAATAGAGAAGGGTCCCATGCATCACAGATCAAGCAATGCTGTTGTTTAATCCACATCATGATCCATCTTATGTGCAACACCACTTGCTGTGCAGGAGTTTGTAACTCCAGCACATTGCCTCTGCTTATCTTGGGAGCTCAAGGCGCTTTGCAACAACTAATGAACAAGGCTTCTTAACTCCTCTGCAGCACAGCAGCACCTCTCTGTATATCTTCTGCATTACACATGGAGAAACAGATGCACGAAGTATAGAGAGACACATTGAAGGTCACAGCAGGCAGTGCCTAAGCTGGAAACAGAACCCAAGTGCTCTGACTCCTTGTCCTTTTATTTAAAACAAGCCACAGGAAAGCAAAACTCTGGTTTCTCTGAGCTACAAGTGGAGGTGCCATGGAAAACTAGGAAGTTGTTCAGTGTGTGGTTTGGGACACAGCCAGCATGTCACCCCTGGGTGGTTATCAACAAGGTTCACCAGGAGAAACCTGGCAGATCCAGTCAAAAATAAAACCTTTAAATCACCTGCTGTGCCTCAGAGGCCACAGAGGTGATCTGACTTTTGACCTCGGTTGTGTGATGCAAACCTTCTTGAAGACTTTGGCCATTTGCCAGGGATCCTGGCTCATTATCAAGGTGTAAATGAAGCTTCCAGTTTAAAATTTAAGCAGTGGATTTAAATATTGAACACAGAAGTTGCTCTGTGGATTGTTACAGGTGAGGTGGAGGTGATAGGGGAGCAGCCTCCTCGAAGGCTGGAGCTAGAGCTGTCTTCACCAAACAGATTTCCTTGGCAGGCTTTGCAGTGGTGACAGCTCCGAGTGCAGAGATATTTGCTCAAAGTTACAGACACCTCCCTGCATTCCCAGGGGCGGGACCCTCTGTTGTGGCTATGAGCATTTCTTGTTGTTTTGCCTTTTTGAGAAACATAATGGAGGCTTTCCTTTCAAGTCCTTAGGGGAAAGCCATCCCTGGTTCTGAAATTCTGGCTGCCAGATGAATGCAAAAAATAATAATCCAATTCTAGCTGCAGACTATGGGTGAATAGCAGATGGAGTGCACTTGAATAAAATTGCCTTCATCATTTAGCTGTGGCCTGACAACTGACACTGGCTCGGGGCATAAAGGGCCACGCTCTGATCCCCAGCTCTGCTGCAGACCTGCTGCTTGACCCACAGGCTATCACTTTCTGGGCATCAGTTTTCCCATCTAGAAAATGAAAACAATGAGAACTGTATTGAGACCTCAAAGTACGTTATGATCTAAGAAAGAACATTTAACAGTCTCTCCCATTGCAAGCGCCTAGGGATTTTATAACCAGTAATGGAGGAAAGCTTTGCTGTACTGTAACTGGTTAAGTCATCCTATTTGCCATCAGGATACAAGGAACTGTTGTCACCTTTTTTAACCTTTGCATTATAAACATTCTTGAAGAATGGGCACACACATGAGTAATCCAACTCTAAACACAGCCTGACATCTCATTCCCACATGTTCTTACCTGAACAAACTTGGATTCCTCTGGACTCTGAGCATTATCAGAGACCAGACACACAAGCAATACATGGTAAGCAACAAGCCAGGCTAATCTACAACAACCAACATCTGCCATGGATCACCACCCACTGTACTTGTCCACGGTCCCAAAATCATGGTTTTAGCACCACACACAGCCAGACTGCAGGTATGTGAGAAATAGCGTTGCTGCTCTGGAAGGGCAAGACACCTTGGCCAACAGAAAAATAAATCAGCTATCCCATATACTTCTTACTGACCTCATTGCCAAGATCGCAAGGTTACATCTGATAGAACAAGGGAAACCAAAACACCCACTGCTGAGGAATGGCTTGTGGAGCAGCACTCCAGAGTTTAGGTTAGAAAGCAGAGGTTATATCCAAATAAAATTGCAGAAGAGATAAGAAGGACGGAGCAGATGATCCAGCACTGGAGTTTGGTCATGACATTAAAATAATCAGTTATTCTAAGAGAACTTTAAGGTAAAATCTTAGAATTAAGATAATTCTTAGGCACTTTTAAAAATATGAATTCTGTTTTTTAGAACCAGATTAACTGATTTTTAAGAGTCAGTCTTATTGGTGACCTCTAACTATTTGGAATTCCCAGTGTCTTTTGTTCACTTCCTCTGCTCTTCCTTTGCTTTTCCTTTATAACCCCAAACCTGGCTCTGTAACCATGCCACACGCATGCCTGCCCCAATGTTATTAACATCTTATTAGGCTGAGAGAGAAAATGCATGGAGAAGTAATTGTATTAAGTGACTCTCTGAGTTTGTAAATTAATCACCATTGTGCGTGCCCTTGGATCAGGCTGCCAGAGGCATTAATCATCTAATCTTTGCCTTTTACTCGAGAGCTCTCAATGTCTGCTCCTAGAATTTGGCTAGGCAGCCTAGTGTGAACTTTTTCCTGGGGGTGGTGGCAGCAGGGGAAGTAGGAAAAGAAGAGGTAGCAGGAGGGATTTCCATGTTACTGGGATGAGAGTCGGGTAACTCAGCTGTGGTCCAAAGAAAGAGCCAAAAGCCTTTGGGCTCATATTTCACTGGCAGCAGTGAAAGGACTGAAAGGAAAGGGCGTATCTGAAAGCAAGTGTGGTAGGTCTGATTTTAGGCAGTCAGTCTCAAGGCATGAACTCACGGGCAAGACCCTCACAACTTGCCCAGAGGTCCCAATATCCACCAGAGGCTGGGCAGCTTATATCCAGGGGAAACTGTAAGTGTTGGGCTTACTGCATGAAAAACTTGAGTGGGTGAGTTATCTTCCACCCTAGGCAAATTTCCTGCAGTTGTTCTGGACTCAATCAAGCTGCCAAAGCAACTCCAGGCAGGCAATCTGAAGGCTCAGTTTACAAAGACCCCAAGAGATTGACACAATTAGGACTGAAGTTGCTCTGGGTTTACCAGTGATTTATGCAGTGTAAAAGCAAGCGGCAAAAGGCCAGATTTTGTCACTTCCACCTGCGGGCTGGGACACTTGCCTCCTCCAGCAAGTACTGAGAGACACATTCTGGAGTAGGTCCCTGGCAATATGCTTCGTGTTTCCCAGTGAGTCTTCTGTGGAGAATACTTAAAGAAGATCAGGAAGTGAGGAAAAGCAAGCAAATGGAATCAGGAATTAGAGCCACAAAATGCCTCTGACTCTGTAAGAAGCTCCTACTCTCAGGCAGAGTATGGTTCATCAAACCATCCTCAGAGTGTGAACGTGCAAGAATTAACACCTTGTGGCTGCCTTAACAAGAGAGCTCCCTATCCTGATTTTTGGTTTCTGTCACCTAATCCTGGCTTCTCCTCCCCACTGCTACCCTGCAGTGCAGCAGTAGCGCTCACCTACACATAGAGTAACACATAAAAACACTGACTCAGCAGCTGGAAACAGGGAGAAACAGCCCCAAGCTCTCCATGGAGCACTAGAAAGTGGTCTGCCTATCTCTGCCCAAGAGCGTTGCCTGGGCTTACATCCTACAACCAAAGCAAAGGGACCTTGTTGCATTCCCTGAAAATCATTTCCCCACTACTTACAGCAAGCTAGAATTCCTCTTTTATGCTCACTGGGCACTACCACATTGGTGTTAAAGACCATCGTTCTTGGACATTGTGTATTCTGCTCTCAGAATCAATGGGAACTCTGGATGTTCAGTACAGATGGGCCTGCATCTTGCCAGGAATGGCCAGAAGGTGAATAATCAAGTTAACAGTGATGACACTGGAGGGGAAGAAGAAAGGGACTGTGCTCAACGAGTTTGCAAGAAGAGCCAGATCTGAGCTGGAGACTGCTCCACACAAGCCTGCAGAGGTACTAAGTGGTATATTTCCTAATCAGAAGAGGATGTGAAATGTTCCTGAACACAGATATTTCGGGGAACATTTAATAACCTGCTTGCTGGAAGTAGATTGCTCCTGCTGGGGCAGGGGGGGTGGGGGGGGGGGTGTTCACAGTCTACCCAGTCACAGAGATACAAGGTGTGAGTGAGAGGCATATCCCTGGTATAAATCTCCTGGCAATAACTCGAGATACGACAAATGGCAATATTTACTGGAAGCTTTAGTGCATGCAATTTCATCCTCTTTTGGGGAAAAAGATTTGACAAAGTCAGCTGTGTATTCCAGCTGCTTGTCTTGCCTGATCTGCTGGAGCACTCGACTAACATGCATTACATTCAAAGCGTTAACACAAAGGTCTTGTTGCTTACCTGTTGGATTGGGATAGTTGATTGCTGGAAAAAGAAATAGAAAAACAAGTCAGAACATCTAGTACTCCCTCAAAGCACAAATCACAATTAAAGTGTGAAAATAAACACATCAAAGGTCACAAATGCATGAGTCCCCTGGCAGCACCTCTGTGAAAAAGCAGTGCTTGGTGCCTGTTCCGGTGTGAAAAAAGGTGCTGACACTGATCCAAGCAGCAACAGACCTTAAGAAAACCCCACCTAAGGCGTGATCCTGGGATTGCATAGGGAAACCCTGCTGGCAACCCAAGTAGTTTCCTTCTGGAGCACTCAGCAGGATAGCATCCACTTAGATACCAAAGCTTGGTACCTAAGAGGGACATCAAAGCAGTTTGATGCACTGTGGAAGTTTGAGATGACAGGTATGGTGGGAACACCAGGCACGTTGTCAGTCCATGGGACAAGAGGGTTGTGTGAAATCACACAGACATAGGAGAAGAAGGATCTGTACTTTGTGCTGAAATAGAGGGTCCAAACTCCTGTTGGAGAGTAAAGAAATCACAGAGTTGTGGGAATAGAGGGAGCTGTGAGCTGTTGGGATGGTGGGGAGAGAAGTATGGTCAGTGTATAGCAATGGGATAATCTGGGATTCAGCTTCATGAGTGACTGCTTAGGAAAGGAATCATGCATTCAGCTCTGGAAATAACTGAAATCCCCTGAAATCCTCTTACGTTTATGTGCGTGTGGCTAATACACAGCATCCAGTGGCTATCTTGCATAATATGCCACTGTACCATGCATGGGGAGTTGTAGCATGGTCTGACTGGGGTTTTGGGGATCTCCTGCCCACAGAGTGGAGCTTGCAAGTTAGAACTGCTGAGTGAAGGATGAGTGGAGACTGACCTTCAGAGCTCTCTATTTAGTGCTCTGCATTGATGGCAACATCCGAAATACAGTCAAATGTGGTAGCACTGTGCCATCAGAACTCCTCAGAGCACGGAGACCCACCCAAGGGTCACAGAAGACCACGCCTCTGCCTGCCCACATCCCCAGGCCTGAGGCTCGGACCTGCTCCCGTAGGCAGGGCTGAGGAGGAGACACCTACGTTCCATGTACCGGATGATGCGGGCAGCCATATCTCCAGCCCCAAAGCTGGTGATGGGCGTCAGGCGAACCTCGTAGCTCTGAGGCACTTTCAGGTTGGGCAAGATGTGCTCCAGCAACAGGCCTTTCTCCATTTTCTTCACAGGAATGAAGGTTTGGATGGTGTTTCTCTGAGACAGCTGCACAGAAAAAGAACCCACATTATGTTATGAAAATCCTGAAACTGGAAACCTGGCCAATCCTATCCATCAACACCCTATTCCTCCTCTTCCTATACAGACGTAGACCTGGTTGCTCCATGATGTCTTCATGAAGTATTGGTTTGAAAATTGCCATCTCTGGTACAGAACAGTGATCAGGAGCCTGAGCTCTCCCTGAAGGGAAGCCTTGGTGTCCTCCTGACTGTAGGGACAACTTGAACTACAGGTCCTGAAGCAACTTTGTGTCAGAATCAACGGCTTCAGGAGGGAGAAAATTCAGCCCTGTTTGTGCACCCAGGTCCTGTGCAAACACAGCCTGGCATTTCACCAAGATACCCTTCAGTTCACAATCACTGCTGCAGAATTCATTCATTTGCTGCCCGGGCCATGTGGCATTTCATTTGGTGTCTCACTAGGACCAGTCTACTACCATACTTCCTCAGCAACCTTCCATAAGGTCCATCCTTGAACCATAGCCCACACTGCCTCTGCAGACCAGAGCAAGGGGTCTAGTTCAAGCTGATGGCTCTCTGGAGTCACTCATAGGCTCCCTCTTCCTCTGGTGTCCACTGGAAGGGGCTGAACTATACTAGCTGAACCATACCAGCTAAACATTGTTCAGTTTGCTAAGGCAGCAGGGAAGTTTCAAGAAAACAATGGGGAAAATATCGTTATCAAAATCACCACCACTAAAAATGATGAATTACATGTCAGTGAAACTTCCCTGCCATGGTCATGCTTGCTTGACTGGGAAAGGACAAGAACGAGGATTGCATTGTGAAGATACAGTTTCGTGCCTGTCGCTGTGCGGTGCCTGGACCCTTGTGGCAAGATATGTTACTGGGGATGCAGGTCCTGGTAAAAAGACCTTAGGCAGGACTTTCCATAGTCCAGTGTTCACTAAGCTTTCCCCTGCCTCTGATATATCCTCTAGGCTGAAGTTTTCATTGCAAAGGCAATTCTCCTGACAGGCAGTGTCAGTGTTCTTCATTAACTCTGAAGTTACAGGATTACTGAAACCGGAGGAAGGTTTACAGCAAATCTGTCAATGTAGAGAGTACGGGGCAAGAAGATGGAGTGAGGGCACAGCAGAAGTGGAGGCCACTATCAAAGCAGGGCAGGGGGCAATGCTGATGTGGCACTTAGTAAAAACGAGTACATGCAATCCCTCCTCTGCCTGTCCCAAGCCCTCTCGTACGTAACTCTAAGTTGAAACTCAGAAGCAATGGCTGCTGCTGTAGAGCTTGCTAAAGCCCCATTCATTTCCAACATGGCCAGGACCCACTGACCCACCTCCTCGATCTTCCCACAGTTTGAACGGTGCTCCCAAGGGAAGGGGCAGGGACTGGTCCCTGGGAACCCGTGGCTGCATGTGGTTCTAACAGTGAAAAACAGTTTTGCACCTTCCTTACAGATTGTACCTAAATGAGACTTTTGTACCTGAACAGATCAGGGTGTAAGTTGCTTGAGGAACTACTTGCTGCACTCTCCTCCTCTCCTGGGCAAGATGGAGCAGAGAGCTGGGAGCTGTTCTGGCGCCTTCCCCCAGCTTGGTGCCACCCTACAAGGCACCAGGGAGCAGTCCTAGTGGGCAGGACCAGGGCAGTGCCTCTGGGAACCAGAGGCACCAGGATGCTGCCAGGATCTGTTGATATCAACAACACCCTATCTGCAGACATGCAGGCTGGGTTCTGACCCAGCTGGCATTCCTACTGCTCAGCCCTCCCGCCTGCCAGCCCTCCGCACCGCCACTCTGGCCAAGCAGTGGCAGACCTGGCTCCCAGGGGCAGGGACTTAACCTGGGATCATTAGCACCGGACCCCCAGTTATCTGGGAGAAGAGGAGCAGTCAGAAGCCAGAAGCAGGAGGCTGGAGTGGTACAGCTCCTGGCATGACTTTTTGGGGAGCGGAGTGTGACTGGGAAGGCTGGCAGCAGCTCCTCCCCACAGGCTTGCTGGGGTGTTGGGAAGGCAGCCAGCAACTAGGAGGAGGTCAGGAGCCATTTCCCTCGTCTAGACATAACCTTTAGAAGAGAAACAAAATGGAGAGTCAGAGAGAAACTTGAGGGTGAGATTTAGACAGTGCAAATTCCACCTCAGCTGGGAATTAGGTGGAATTTGGGTATCTAAAGCCTCTGGGAGCAAGGTCAAATCCTGTACTCTCCCACATTATCTAATGCAGGACAAACTGAGAAATCAGCCTCCAGTATGGACTGCAAAGCTCTGAATCCCTCAGGTGAGTCTATCCTCGGGGACTTGTGTAGCCAAATACATAACTGGCTGCTACCCAGGTTTGGCTGCAAAACAGAAATAATTAAAGGCACATATGCTTCCTATGAGTTGCAAGCTCCCTTCTTCTCAGAGGAGACCTGGATTCCTAGGTGCTGGGAAAGGCACAGCCAAGGCTCAGCATGTATCTCCTCTTAGTGCATAGAGGTAAAGTTTTAAGAGGGTCTTTTCCCTCCACCAAATACGTTGTAGCTAAATCTTCTCTCAGCCTATGTCCTGTCTCTATTCAATATGCAACTTGGACAGACACAGAAACTGGCTGCCAGCAAAACTGCCCTCTGCACATCTTTACTACAGTCTCTACAGTCCTGGCATCAAAACAGAACTGGCCCTGGATGTGTTTGGAAAGACTGGCTTCTCTGTGAAAAGCAGCATGGTCCCTGAGCTAGCTGCAGCTGTCAGTAGAAAGAGCCAGGTATGCTGCCAGCACAGTTTAAAGGGCATGAAATTAGTGCAAGGGAGAAAAGGGGGCAGCTCCAGCCAGCTGCTTGCTGTGTGCATGTGGAGCAGGTGCTGGCTTGCAGTCACTAGCACAGGTCCAGCAGACAGAGACATAAAGGTCAAGGTCTGCCTCTGCATCCCCCTCCTTAAACATCCTTTGCATCCTTGATTGCCAGCAGCAGGTCTGTGCAGAGCTGCATGCACCAGCCCAGTAGGAACCCATTTTTCAATCCACTCACTTGCCAGCTGTTTCCCTTTCTCCTGCTCCGTGTGTTCTCTTGTCTCATGATATCTTGGTATCTTCTTCCTTCCACCCCTTCTCAGTGTCTCTCCTCCAGATCATGTTGACCCAGTGTTCCAGTTTAATATTGCTGCAGTGCACTTAATAAAGCAGAGGCCGGCGCAGAGGACAGGGAAACACTGGCCACCTTATTAGAGACGCTGAAGCCTCAGTGGAGGAGCTCATGCAACAAGCTCATTCATCACCAGGCTCAGGAAGCTGCCAGTGGGGCCAGAACAGGAGCACTGCACAAAGCACAGCCTCGCCTCTGCCTTTACCTCCTTCCATTCCCAATAATCTGATGAAGGGGATAGGGAAGGAAAAAACCCAAATAAATCCACAGCTTCTACCAGCTGGCTGTGAATATCACACAGGCTGCAGAGGTGAGAATGTTCTTGTAGAATGGGTTCACTAAAAACACCTTACAAAGGGCACAATCAGCCCCATGTGGTTTGTGTGTACTCATGTGCAGCGTGCGCAACCTGTCCCTTTCCCCTGCCACTGTAAGCGGTATTAGCGATCAGGGAGAGCTCACTCACATGCACTCAGCCACCAAACCTCTGGGAGCTGCAAACCGGGGCTGCTCTTCCTCATTCCTCACCATCACCTGCCCTTTCCCCTATCGTATCACTTGAGCACTGCTTGTGGTGCTTGCGGAGTGCTTGTCCCTCAGCAGCCAGCCGATCTGGCCCACAGACCGGGAACACACACCAAGTGTCTCAGAGACAAAAGCAGGATGCCACACTACCCCTGCCCCTGCTTCCATCCCCAGCTGTGGCACTGTCACATCAGAGGGCCCAAGGTATGACACTGCCACACCTACATTTTCTGTTTGTATAGGCTATTAAAGGAAAGAAACAAGATGGTGTTTTCAGACTGAATGATGTTTACACCAGATATGTACCAGCTAGCAGCCTTAATAAAGCTAAAGGATATTAACAAACAGATCTGTCAAGAGTTAGTGTTGTGATTCTGCTCTACAGCACCACGACAACCTACCTGTGCTGAGACTGGTGTGACTTGTGAAGCCATGCATGTGGTCTCACAACCAGCTGTATATTAATGCTTGTTTGAGGGAGGAATTAGAAAGAAAATCTGTTTCATCACCAAACCCCGAAGTATTTCTAGCAAATACCAGCTAGAAAAATGTACATTAAAATCATATAGATCCCCCAACAGGCTGATCAGAGCAAAGGAACTGTTGTTCATGCATCCAGCTTCCCAGCATTGCAATTCACTTGTGATGCTGTCCCTTAAATTGTCCCGCTTCTTCAACAACTTCTCAGCTCAGGGCACAAGCACTAGCTCTGCTTTCCCATATCTCCATTCGAATCCTTTCCACACATGCTCGCTCTCTCACCCTTTTTTCTCAGCCTCATTCAAATTCCCCTGGCTGCTCCTTTCTGCAGCACAAAAGAGACAGGGGTGCCTGCCCGCATTCCTGCATTCCGTAACTGCAGGTGTGGGCTGCTGGGAAAGCTCCCAGCTCCACCCGATAAAGGCAGATAAAGGCAGGCTGGTGTGGCACGGCAGCCTCGAACACAGGCTCCATCCCTCTGGCAGGCTCTTCCTTGCTCCCTGTGCAGCTGCACAGAGGAGCACACCAGACAAATGCTGTCTGGGCACGTGTGCCAGTGGGGTGTCCTAAGCCCCCCCACTCTCCCCCTCCTCTTTCATCTGTGAGTTTCGACTAGGAGCTCGACTAGGAGCTGTGGAGAGCCTGGTGGTGCTGGAAGCACAGGTATCTCAAAAACATCTGAAATGAAGCATGGGGCAATAATCTGGAAAAGATAATCTTCAACCACCTGGGCAGCTGATGGGCTGCACTCTTCAAGCAACCAGCAATCAAGGTGTTCTTCAAAGCTCAGTGCCAAACACACATAGACATCCCTGTTTAGCAAGGTTCAGGGGCCAGGAGAAGGTGAGAATAGCAGAAGGGTACTTTTGTCCTTACAGGCAATACCACTCAGGGTGTGACAGAGCCTCCCATTTCAGCCTGTTTGCACAGAGTCTTGGCTTCATTACATGGCTCTGAGCTAGAGTGCTGCAGGCATCATCTCTTATCAGATTTCCCCAGTGGTTGCGACTGTGATGACCTCATCCCAACGAAGTCCAGCTAAGATACAGCTGCTCCCTTCCTAAGGGAGTGTTGTTCACAAAGACCAGAAACAATCACACCACTGCCCTCAACATGATGCGACTGGCAATGTCTGTGGCCTTAAACTGGTGACAGCCAGGAGAAATACTCCCAAGATACTGGAAGGGGCTGAGCTTCTTTATGGCGCTGCTGGCAGCTCCTGGGATGAACGTGGGGTTCTCCAGTGCCAAACCTTCTGTTACCTCATCAGACATTCCCTGTCCTCAATTCCTGCCCCAGCTGTGCCTCCAAAGCTACAGATAGGTGGCAGAGGCAACCTCAAAGAGTTTAGAAGCCATGGACTTTACTTAAAGTAAAAAAAAAATAAAAAAAGGAAATATTATTACAGAATTTATGTGTGTCAGACTTTATAGTACCAGAGATTGAACGCAAATTATCCAATTCTCTATTGCTGAAGAATGACAGCCCAGCAGATGAGTTCCACATGTAGAAGTAATTTTTTGGGAAAAGAGGAATGAAATGCACAGAAACAGGGTGAGGAGGGAGGTGGGGATAGGAAATTTTAGGGAACTCACTTGAACACGAGGCTCCAATATGTTCCACAATGCTGGAAAAAGATGCCATAAATCTGGCCCTTCTTTTCCTCTTCTTCCTATTCACTCTCTGACACATAGCAGTGGATTGAGATTGTGATCCTTGATGTCACCTTGGCACCACAGGGCAGAGCAGAGGAAGAAGTCTTTGACATCTCTTTTGAACACCATGAGTTTGATGCTCGATCTCTGTATTTTGGCAGAGGGATAAAACCCCTTTGCTCCCAGGGCAAAGCATGGTTACAATCTAGGACAGAGCAGGGGGGGTACACTCCTGGCTGACAGGGTCCAGTCCCCTGTCACCAGATGAGCTGCCTCTGCTTATTAATTTAATGTAAGTATCACATCCCATCTTAAAAGCAGTTTGTTCCCTTTAGGCCTGCTCCTCCCCCGGACATCTGTTCCGGAGCCTGACCGCCCTAATGTTCTCATTTCCAGACTGAATTTATTCACGTGCAGACTGCACCCAGTTATCTTGTGCAAGCATTTGTCCTCTAGCTTCAATGGCTCTTCTCCCTCGCTGCTGCTTGACCCCCTGATGTTTTATAGACAACAATCACACCAGTTCTCAGCCTTTGCTTTGCTGGGCTAAGCTGGCTGAGCACTCTGTGACTCCTCTTGTAACACAGACTCTCACTTCCCATGATTGACTCTACAACCTTTTTCTGCATCATCCCACTTGCTGGAGTTTGGTGCCCCAGCCCTGCATACAGGATGCAGTGGCACTTCTCCACCCTGCCCAGAAGTACCTCATGTTTCATCTAGGAGTACACTTGCCCTTTCTCACACCTGCATCTTCTCAGCAGCTACTTGAAGTCAACTCACTTGTGCAATGCACTCATTTCCCAATGATGAGCTCCCAGCCTGCAGCACCCTCTGCGTGCATGACCCTGCCTTTGTACCACCGCATTTCATCCCACCAGAACCACTCAAGGAGTTTTCCATCTTTCAGATCTTTCTTCCAATCCTTCCTGATTCTTCCCTAAGGTGGCATTTTCTCCCAGCCTGGTGTCAGCTGCACAAAATTTCAAGAGCACAGTCCTAATAGAGGATTCTGTACTCACTGGCTGGTATCAGCTGCAGGGAAAATGCCTGCCTACTCTGGAAAAACAGTTTGTGTAAGTTTTGGGTAGTGAAGAAATTTGGTTTGGATATGAAGATAGTCATTGTGATGTTTCTTTATAATCTCTCATCAAACTTTCTCTGTCACATTGAATTAAAATATTTTCCTTGGTTAGCACTTAATCACCATCTTGGATGGAAATGATATCAAGCATTAACCTCATCAATTAAAGGGCTAAGGTAAGTTTAAAGTTGGATTTATTTCATTTTCCTTCCTTGATAACCATTACTCCTAAGGGGTTTCCAGAACAAATAATCACATTGCAAGCATAAACCTGGCATTTCCCAGACAAGCACATCAGTGAACCGAAATTCATGCCTGTTTTTTTCATCAGCCAAGCACACAGGTTCAGATCCTGGAATTAAGCAAGGATGGATGGCCAAAGCAAATCCATTATACAGTCTAAATGAAGAGTCCTGGAAGCTTTCTGTACTGAACTGTTTTTTATCAGGAGGCCCAGTTTCTGGGCTGAAACATTCCCAGCTCCAGAGAGAGAAGCAATTGCGACCTTCAGTGGCTTCTGAGGACAGCTGGAGCCATCTAGGCTGGAAGTCAGTCTCTCTCTCTCTTCCTCTTGCACAGGCAATCAGCTGCCCATCCTCATTAGGTGCCAAGAGCAGCAGTTTATGGCTTCCAAGAGAAGCCAAATTGGTGCTGTCATGAATTACTGTAAGTGCTTGTTCCACAGTCTTCAATAATGTCTTTCATTAGGATCTGATCAGAAAGCAATATGTATTTTATTAGCGTACGTTCCCTGGTCTAAGGAAGAACAGACCTAGCCTTCACTCTGTCAGAGAGGCAGTCAAGCACAAGCCTTTACTTAGGCTCTCTTCTACTGTCTCACAGCCTTATTTTCAAACCTGAAGGCACATGCAGTCCTTCTGTTTCAGACTGGAAGCTCTCTACAGTTACTGCAAGTTCCTACCTGTACTTGACTATGCACCGCGGAGCCTGAAATCACTGCTCTGTCTATTGTATGGGCACGAGCTGGATAAGAGACAATATCTCTCATGTTCCTCCACATCCCCCTCTTCCAGAGAGCAATGGTTCCAGACTCTTTCGAGCCTCACATCTAAAAATCAGCACTACTCAGTGGCCTTACTGGATCCAACTTTATACCCCATCCCAATGTCAGTAAGCGCAGTCTCCTGTTCCACCAATTTCATTGCACGGGACACATCTGCTTGCAGCCAGACCCACGTACGTGTCTATGCACTGTGCTGTCAGCACTTCTGGCCCCAAGAAAAAAAAAAGCAATTTGGCTCTGCACAGCCCCAGTCTGCCCAGCTGCAGTTAGGCTGAGCTCTGAGCCACTTTGCCTATAATATGTGTGTAACTTGCAAGCAGAACATGCTCCACCAACAGGAGCTGCCATCTCCCAGGCTTCTTTTCTTGGGTTCTCAACAGAACCTCGCAGAGCCCTCTGTTAGGGCACCTTCACCCTTGAAAACAACTAATAAAGGATGGGGCTGACGATTCCTGGAGCAGAAATAGCCTGTTTGTGCAACTCTGGACTTTCCAGTCTGGTACCTGTAGTGAAGGTATGTAGGTGAGTATCATTCCAGAGCCTCTAGGCTGTCTATAAAGAGGAGGCAGACGCAGCACAGCACATGCAGGGAGAACCATAAAGCCCTTCACATTGCTCCATGCTGCCCGCTTCATTTCTTTATGATACACAGCCAAAACATCCTTCTAGTGGCTACTCCTGCTCCTTTGTGACTAGCTATGGGAGAGACTACATCTCTCTTCCAAACCCTTCCCCTTCACACACTCTTATCTCTTATCTCTTATCTCTGATGTGTTCTAGGAAGTGAGAGCCAGGGGAAAAAAGAAACAAAACCAAGAACAAAACCTAAAAAGGAAACAGAAACAAAAGAAGAGGTGGAATATAGGAGGGGGAGCAGGGAAAGGAACAAAGATCCACAGAGAAAAGATGGTGAGGCAGTAGGAGGAACATGGACTGACTACTGAAAATAACAGATGAGCAGAGTAAACGGGTGGAAGCCGCATCACAGCCTACCAACAGGGACTTCCAGGAAGACTCAGTACTAGCATGTATCCCTTAAAGCCACTGAAGGACTGTGGAAAGGTGATGGACAAAAAGGACTGACTGATACCTGGCAAGCAGTTTTTATTCTGCACTCAGCTTTGTAAAACACAAGCCAAGAGCCTGCTGGATATGAGCAAGCACAGTGGTGTGAAAATAACATCTCTACCCTGCAAGGCTGCTGTGAGGGGTATATTGGCTTGGGGAATCTTACTGTCTCTTCTCTCACATTTTTCTTACCCCAAATGAACACTGAACAGTGGTGTTAGGAGCTAGAAAGGCACGAGATTTTCCTTCTATATGTTTTAAGATCATATGAGCCTTTCCAGCAAGATTATTTGTATTGTTCTTCTCAGCCACTGTAACTATTCTAAACACAGCTAAAACCAGTACATCTGCTTGGATTATTCCCTTGTACTAGGAAAGCTGAACAATATCCTGCTTTCTCTCTTGCCCAGTCAAGTACTTGAATGGCATTTAGGAGCAGTACTTATGAAAAGTTAATGTCAAGACAAAATCTCTCTGCAGGGCACCTTACGAATGGCAAGACACCTTGTAAAACTGTCAGCTACCCTGGTTTGGGCAGGTTACCTTATGCTTTGGATCTGGGTGAGACTGAGGTGATTTTCCTCACAGGAGCCTTCACAATGCTGTGCTTTGTGTGGGTAGCTAGAAAGAACTTGATAACACACCAGTGTTTTGGCTACTGCTAAGCAGAGTTCCCACAGCACCACTGCTGTCTCTCCAACACTCTCCCCTCACCAGCAGGCTGGGGGTGAGCAAGATCTTGGGGGTGGACATCATATCGAGGACTGCTGATTCAAATTGACCAAATGGATAGGAAAGTGGGGGGAGGGGGGTGGTGTTTGTTACTATGTCATTTGTCTTCCAGAGCAACTGCACATGTACTGAAGACCTGCTTCCCAGAAGTGGCTGGACACTGCCATGGGAAGCAGAGAATCAGTTGTTCGTTTCCCTTTGTTTCTGCACACGGATGTAGCTTTTGTTTATTAAACTGCCTTTATCTTGACCCAAGTGCTTTTTTCAATCTTATTTTCTCTCCCCCTGTCCTGCTGAGGAGGGGAAGGATAGAGCAGTTTTGTGGGCAGCTGGCATCCAGCCGAGGTCAACCAACTACACTTTACTTACTTTGGATAGTCACAGAAGAGAAGTGATACCTTAAGACTGAGGCACAACTAATCTGCCACTGCTTATATTACTAATTTGCCCAACTAGGTAATTACAAATGATCTGTGGACTAGGGAAAACCAGCTCAGGAAAACCATGTATTTTATTGAAGAGCAATTTGTGAATGTAAAAAGACAGAATTAATCAAACTAATTCATTAGAAAAGCATCATTTGCTGAGCTCTCATGGGCAAAGGGAAGTCCCAATAGTGGCACTGGAAACTGTTGGACTACCAAAGGGGGAAACCTTACCCCATGGCTACCAGTCATTCCCACTGAAATCACACCAAACACATCAGTGCTGGTCAGGCCCGTGCCAAACTTCCCTGGCCATCCTTGTAGAAAACACTCTGATCCTCTGGCTGACAGGGCCAACAATAGCCATGGCCAGGCAGGCACCTCCACCTGCAGTGAGTAATGGCCAGGGGAAACTCCCTTCCTTTGTGCTGGGTGGAGGCTCTGCTGTTGTCAAGTTCGCCAATAGAGAGCACAAACCTGAAATGTGGACAAAGCTCCTTGTTTCCACCCCAACCAAACATTCAGCTATCCTGGGATCTTCCCTTATAACACAGGTGGAGAAGACCTTGTTCTAGCAGCATCCTCTGTGACAGATTTCTAGGGATGAAAAGAGAGATGGTTCAATGTGCTGTCAGCTGCAGTGACTGATGGTGTGTCCCATTTCCAGGCAGCAGAGAGCACAGCCGAGGTAAGATCCTGCTGTCTTCACTCCCACATGCCTGTGGCAAAGTCACTGCTTCACCTCCAGGTCCTGCACAGCAATCTAACTAAGCTTCAAGGACTGCTTGTCCACCATATGTTATTGATCAGCCAGTTCTCCTTCCACCGGAGTGTGGCTGACACTCAGTCCCAAACCTCTCCTCTTTCTGCAGCCTAGAAAGGCAGTGCCTCCTCTCCCCTTTCTTGCTTTCCCTGTCTTTGCATGTTGGTGGCTGTTCAAACCATCTGCCAGGCGCACCTCCCACTGACACTGGCTTATTTCTGCATCCTTTTCCACCTCTTCCTCAGGGCTGAGTCCTGCCCAGCATCACACAGGCCACTAGCACAGCTGAAGGCAATTGTCTTGAGAGCACAGATATAATCTGCCTACTTTCACTGCCTGAACAAAAGTTGAAATAAAAAAAAAAAAAGAGCATCAGTAGGGAGATAGGACAGTTAGAACTAAAAAAAGACCTTTTTCCACTACAGAAAATGTCTCTGCAGGTAGATGGAATTGCATTGATTTGACATCCCATATGACAGCAACCTGTGATCAAACATCAAACTGGCAGACAAGGTAGGCAAAAAAGGAAGGGAGGACTAGAGAAGCTTTCTGACAGATGTGACTTATAAGCCGCCCTGCAACAGAAGGTCTGCTTTGAGATTCAGTGCTGGGCAAAAACTGTGAAGCCAAGTCACTGAGTCCCCAGCCCAATCACCAGTGAGAGGGGACCAGCAGAGCCCATATCAAGTGCAATGATGAACAGTAAAGGGATGTGGTTTGTCACACCCCACAAGTACGTTGGTCCACACAGCATCTCACATGCAGCCCAGGCCACCACGTGCTGCTTCAGGAAAAGCCACGCTCCCTTTCTGGTTGCAGCCAGCTGGGACTGTGATGCTCTAGGTGAAGGGACTCACACGTCCCCGTTCCATGTGCCCTGTCTGTGTCCTACCCTAGACATCAAACTGGGCTCTCCACTTAAGCACCCTGTCAGCAGAAGGATTTTTTGGTGGATATGGCACCACAAACCTATTCCCTTTTTCCAGGTAATACCAGGCCAGTGCACCACAGAGCACATTTTATCCAGAGCAGGATGGGTCCCTCCCTAGCTCACAAGCTGCAACTCTTCTTTAAGGTTTTCATTTTCTAGTATGAAAACTAGGATGGCCCTGACTGCTTTTTAATTAAGTCCTAAACCAGATATCACCTCCTCAGCTCTTGCAGCATCCCCCAGCTGAAAACCCCACTGCAATACTACTGTGGGAATGCACAGGATGGGGCTAGTGGGGTCACAGTGCACCAGAGAGCCTTGGGATGAGGGCTATGTACCCAACCTGGTCTGCAGCGGTTGCCTTGGCAATGGCAGCATTGTTCTGCACAGCCAGCAAAATGTCAGCCCCTTTGTAAAGGGAGTTTGGCCACCCTGAACGCTGCCTTGTGCAGAGCTGCCTCTTTACCAAGCCTTTGGTGTCCATCCTGCTCCAAGGTACAGACCCCAGGCAGCCCCCCAAGGCACCAGGGGCTCGTTTTTCCAAGAATCTTTTCCTGAAGCCAAGGTACCATGTGTAGAAGAAAAGGAATTTTGTTCACCTCCCAGGACACACGGCTGGGCTGCTGCAAGAGCCATCACCTGCTCAAGTACATCACCTTTCTGCAGTCACACCTTTTCTAATCTGGGACCCAAAGGCATTCTCAAGCAAACATTTATGGGAAAGTGTGGGCGGGTGCACTGCTCATTCATCCTCCCTTTTGCATAGTACCACCCCTGCTCAGCGTGTGAGGAGTGGGAGAGACCCCCTTGCCCTCAGAGGGGCAGCCAGCTCCGACAGCTAATGAAGCCAAAGACGGGCAGCAGTAGACAGACACTGCTGAAATGGGCTCAGAGGAGAGAAAACGAACAACTCAGAGGCAGAAATGGAGTGATACAGATCCATAGGCCGTGGGCCTTGGCATACAACCTCTCCTGTGGCGTTGGGATGGCTATCAGTGGAGTTAACCTTCCACTCTAATCACACTCATTAAATTCCTGCTAACGCCCCTGTCCTATGTCTGTCCAAACAGCTCTGTTATCTGTCACCTCCCCACATGGTGTGCAGGCTCCCCACTGCCACAGCTCTCATTAATGCTGCTCTGGCTGGCTGATGAGGGAGGTGGCAGCCGGCTCCCAAGCCCAGATGAGTTTTGTAGACAGCAGGGAATGTTTATCCAACATGGAGGGGATGAAAGTACAAACAAAGAGAGACCATACAATTACTCAGACATTGCACAGGGCCAGTCTCATTAAAGACAGTCTCCCTGACAGGAATTAATCTGAAGTGACAACCCAGTGAGCTAATTTAGCAAATGGGTCTGGGGCCTGGCCCAGTGCAAATTTCAGGGGTCTGTATGGCAGGTAGACTGAGCCTGCTCCGAGGAGGGGAAAGCCAGGAATATGTAAAGCTGTCCCAGTATCGGCCCAAGCCTGTGTGTGAGAAGGTACAGAGGAGACAGCAGCCTCAGGTCGCCCTGAGGGGAACAATGAAGATTAAACTTTCCTGCTGCACCAAGAGCTTCTCCTTCTTCTTTCTTTTGGAGCCTCAGGTCACGGATGGGTTCCAGCTCATTAAGTGCACAGTTATTCTGCCACTATCCCCCAGAACCATAACCACCAGCCCAACTTAGGTCTTTCCTCCATGATGCAACCTGCTTGCAGTATTAGAATGGCTTTTCATTTCTCTTTAATGTTAGAGCAGAGCCCTGGGATGGATATAAAATACACACAGAGAAACAAGCAACTTAAAAGGCTTTTTATTTTTTAAGCAAAGATCTGGTTTGGGGAGGCTGCTTTGAATCCCCAAGCAATGAAAAGCATTTTCAGTTGGAATGCAGTACTTCAGTGCCTTTTCTATGCTGCAAGAATACATGGAAGAAAAAAAGCTGACCACTGTCTTGGGGTGACATAGATGTATATACATATGTATGTATAAAGGAGTGTGTGTGGAGTTAGAATCTATTCGTTTGGGCATTGAGGCGGGATAAGGGGTGGAATGTCTTGGGGTGACTTTATGATGCTGTATCCCCTATCACCTGTTCTATGCTAGACATGAATCCTGTGCCTTTCTGTGTCTTTAACCTGGGTCCCAGAGCAAGGAAGAAAAAAAAGGAGCCGAGCGGTTTTGCGCTTCAAGGACACAGATATACACTCCCGTGTGTTTTTCGCTGCTACAGAGCGGAGGAAAGCATCATCCTGGTTTTTTTTTTCCCTCAGCTCTCAGCTCTCTGCAGCAGGGAAGAGAGTGGCATTCTCTTGTTTTTTAGCTAGCTTCTTGTTTGTTAGCTAAAGCACAGAGCCCTGGGACTTTGGCTTCTTTTTCTTCTCTTCTGGACTGTTCAGCAACACCAGAACATTACTGGGAGGCCCTACACCGGCTCAGAGGGGCCCATGCTGAACCCCAGCTCCGGAGAGGAGAGAGCCACACCACAAAGAACTTTGAATTTTACCAGGTTCTCTCCACAGTGAGGGGTTTTATTATTTGACATTATTCTTTTTCCTGTGCCTGCGTGCACTTTTGCTTTTTAAATAAATAGTTTTTTTTCACTTTCCTCCAAGTACATTTCTTTCTGAACCTCATGGGGGAGGGGTAGCTGTAACCTGCCTTCTACCAGAGGACGTTAATTTTGGACGTTCCTTCCAATTTGTCTCAAACTGGGACACCACACGAACAGCCCAAAAGCCTCAAGGCATCTGCCCACAACCAAACCACCCAAGGCTGTGACCTCACTGAGGTCAAGTAAGTAAGGTAAAGTAAGGTGGCTGGCTTTTGGATCAGTTGCCTTGCAGCAAGAAAGGGAAAACCTCCCAAGCTGTCAGGACCGATGGCTGTGAGGCCCCTGCTGTTCCTCACTGGGCATGTTTTCCCCTCTGAATTGTCACTCAGCAATGCGCTGCCTAAGCCTGAACGATACCCTCCAGGAAACAACAGCCTCTTTGCCGAGACATAGAGCAGAGGCTTTACAAGAAGCTTGCTCCAAGTTGCTATCACATGTGTTTTCCTGGGTCAGTGGCTCCAAGCTGTCAAGCTGCTTATATGGTTTTAATCGAAAGTTAATTCTTATTCTACTGGAACTGATGCATCTGTTGCGCCTCTCAGCCTGCTCCGCAGTGCTGGGAACAATCAGCTCTGGTGGAAGTGCATCTGCCCATCTTGCTGGGAGCCCCCATGCATTGCTTAGGAAACCAAATTCCCCCAGACTGCTTGCAATCCCCCCAATAATGCCCTAGAAAGCTGCTCAACAGGAAGAATTGGAGGAGGCACTGCACCAGCCAATTAATAAGCAGCACTCTGACTCTCACCCAGCCCCATTTTCAGCAGCTGCAGCAAGCAAATTTAATTCAAGGGTTCCCAGGTGCCTTGCAAAGCATCCTGCTACTTGGGGATCTTCACATTACATATGCCAAGAACTCCTTGATCAAACCAGGGAGTGTGAAATGACAACCAGCAAACTAAATTGCAACCAGTGGGTATCCCAGCTGGTTGCCTTTTACATTCCAGCTCAGCAAGAGTTAATTCTCCTCTTTCCATCCCCTCTTTCCCCTGACAGCCCTTCACCACCCCAAGACTGCAGGCTGCTGCCACCCCATACATTCATCTCTAAGGTGCTGAAGAGCCCCTGCCAGGAGCACTGAGGCTGCGGAGCTCCCGGGACAGGGGGAGAAGGTGGACTGGCTGGCTGGGTAAGCTTTCATCAGCTTGATGCTGGCAATAAATCAGTGGTGTCTGGCCATGTGTAAGGCCCAATTCACCTAAGGAGAATATTTCACTTCAATCCAAGCTCTCTAGGAGGATTTTTGTTCCTCCCCAGCTGGTGCCTGGAAAGCCAGTGTATCCAGTGAGGAGTGTGTGCAGGCAAACAGCAGCTCCACATTCAGGCAGACAAATCCCCATTCTTAAGAGCTCTTCAGTCAGTAACACTTTTAAGCTTTTAAGGGTTTCACAGTTATATTCGCTAAGGTCACAATGTTTTGCAGTCCAAGGATGGAACAGAAGGATGCAGACCTTAGCCCAGGCGCCCCAGCACAGAGAAAAAGGTGCCATGAAGCAGCAGAATCTGCTGGACAGGGAGAGGGTGATGGAGCGAGGGAAGGAGTGAAAGGTCAGAAGGTGTCACAAGGGTGCTTGGACTCCAAGTGAGACATCACAGCAAAAGTGCCAGGAAGGCAGCACATGAACACAGGGAAGCAGTAGGCTGGATATGAGAAGGGATGTGGTCCTCTGGGACAAGGAAATTAAAAGGGCTCCATAAGACCTCAGTATGGCTTATGGAGGTGGAGACCTCACCATGAAATGCAAGTGTTGTCATTGGAGAAGGGCCAGGAGAAGGCAGTACCATGAAAACCTTTTCCAATGTGTCCTAGTTTCAGCCAGGACAGGATTAATTTTTTACAGTAGTACCACAATGAATTGTTTCCTGCTTGTGCATGACAGAAGTGGGAACAAAGCTCCCGTGTCTCCTCCTCTCTCTGTCTTGCCTTATCCAGTCCCAGGCCACCATGATGACACCTGTAACCATTTCTAAGAGCCTTCCCATACATGTGACTGGGCTACAGCAGGGCCCCGTATCATGCTCCTCTAAAACACAGCACTCAGTAGTCACACCTATGAGGTGATGCTGCAAAATATTCACAGCAGTAGCCAATGGGGTATGAACAAAACTGGGGGTGTGTGTTTAAATTTGCATAGCACTCAGCTCCCTTCATGTCATAGCTTAAAGCAGAAATGCGATTTTCCCTTTTCTAGATCCCTTTTAGTGGGAGCTCAGTGAAGAACAGAACCAAGATTACTTTTAGACGCTGTGCAAAAAGAAAAAAAACCCTCAACTTACTGGAGAAGGATAAAACCCATGAATTTGTTCATTGAGTTGCAGTGCTGATAATAGCAAAACTGGGCTCAGAGGGAAGATCTACTATGACAAACTGCCTTCATTATTAGAGGCTCCCCCGTGTCCTGTATTATTATTAAGTACTGACAACGTGCTCCATGCAGTGTGAGTAACAAACAAAGGCTGTCCCACCCCAGAGAGCTCACAATCAAATGGAGACATAAAACTGGAGCCTACTGTGCAGAACTAGAGGAAAGAGACACTTGAATCTTTTTAATTATTTTGTTTTCTCTCTACAGTAAACAAACTTTTCCTTGCAAAATGCATTTGTTTCCCAGCTACCACTGAATGGCAAGAACCACCAATTTTAGGCACCCCTGTTTTTCAAAAATGTTGGATGCAGGTGCTTTGCTGGGCATGAATGTACCCTTGCAATCCTGCTAAGATAATGTGCTCTTTAAAAACATCAAACTCTTTTCCCTAACCTTCTCCAACCAGTGATGTCTTCAGATTTCACTCAGTTCTCTCCCCCAGCCCCCAACCCCCAGTATGATTTCTCTTCAAACTCAGAAACCTTGAAACCCACTTCTCTTCCCCTACAGAGTTCGTACAGTCCAAATAGCTTAGTTACTGTGACAGGATGAAAGCCTTTCTGCAACACAAACAGCCACTGACTTTTTCCTGCAGTTCCTGCCTGGAGAGCTCTTCAGCTTATTCCCTTTTTTCCGTGCGAGTGAGGAGGATGGAATTCCACTAATTTGAGTCTTTGGCCTACAAAATCTACAACACCAACTAACGACTACAAGGCATTGTTCCCATTAAAACCCCGTTCAAAACACTGAGCATGAACAGCCCAAATGGGGCCCGCAGGGCTATGAAAGACCTCAGCTGTACCCAACCCCAGAGGTAAAACTGAACACCTAGCTGTGCACTTGGCCTGTCTCTTCCATTCAGAGGGGAAGGTGCAAGACCATCAGGATCTGCCAATTTCATCACTCTCAGCTCTTAATCAGCAAGGAGACTTTGACGTAACTGCCTCCTGAAAGGCTGTCTTCCCAAGGCCACATGCTGGAGCTCCGGAAGAGCAGACCTTACCTGCCGGACTTCCAGGCGGTACTTGAGGATGGGATCCACAGCATCAGGCTCCTTCTGGGTCCACTGCAAGACGTAAGAGTAATTCTTGGATTGCTTCTGGCTCAGGGTGGGGTTGGGAGTGTCATAGTAAAACTCTGGGCTATAAGCTTTTGCTGGAGGGGAAAAAAAGAAAAAAGAGGGAGGAAAGTAAAAGAGTGGGATCAAGGGGAACAAAACTTACAAAGAGACGTGGTGAGAGTGGAAGAGCTCCACTCACCCAGCTTATCCACCTGCCTCTAACATAATGGATACCTTTACTGTTGCACTAATTTGTTGTGCCACAATTTTCTGTGACTCACTGCTGCTTTCACAGCCTAAACTATTGGGAGGATTAAGAGCCCCGCAACACCAGTGGGACATGACCAGCACCTGAGAAGGTGGGAACAACTTCAGTTCTCCAGCTGGAACCAGCTCTAATCTTTTCTCCCTTGCTTTGTAGTTTAGATTGAAGTAACAGCTTTAAACTGGCATTTCTCCCGTTTCATCTGCTGCTTTACAGAGATCCCTGCTAACAAACCCTGAGGAAAGATCATTTGGCCAGTAGGTCATGGGAAAAGTGTTATTTATCACACAGAGACCATGGCATTAAAAAGGAGACCTTGCTCCTTCTGCACCTCCCCTGCCTTGGCAACACAGTGATCCAGCCTCTTTGTAACACAACAGTCAACTCGGCAGCAAAGGGGACACTGACCTCAGCCTGGGTAAAAGCAGTGGGAGCTTTGGCAGGGGCAGAGATGTCTTTTCTAAACCCATGTCTCTCCTTAAAAACAAAGTGCAGCAGCAGAAGGGAAAAACAGGAGGAAAGACGTACCAGAGAGAAAACGAGCAGTTCAGAGAAGAAAGGACTTCCCGTCATTTCCCCAGCAGTTGCTGTCCCGAGTCACTACCAAACAGAATTTGAAGTCTCCTGCCATGCAGCCCAGCAGCTGGTGGACTAATGCACAGCTCTCAAAGGCAACTCGAGGTCTTACCCACAACTGCTTTTGCCCTATTTGAAATTACAATAATTTCACCCAGTGAACCTCAATTTTTGGCAGGTCCTGTCTTGAGCCAGGCAGGAGTTGGACATAAATGAAAGCTCAGGTGTCTGGGTTCAGGTCCAGTCTGAACCAGCAGAGACCAGAAAGATGCCTGGGTAGCAAGGGATGCTGGAGAGCAGAAAACACCATCTCCCCAGGATGTCTGCTGCACCTTTCCACTTGAATCACAGGCCCTGCCATTCTCTGTGGTTATAATTAGGCTTGACAGGATTCAATGTTTATTTCTTATGAACTCAGATGGATGATATTGATATTTATTTCCAAGTCCTTTTTCTCTTATTATTTTTATTGACTTGAATTTTTGCGCAACCAAGAAGTTGAGAACCACCTCAGAGACTCATTGCTGCTTATTCAACTTGTATTGACTGTGGAAGTCAAGCTTCATAATGGATTTCGAAATAAAATCAGAACTGATGATAATCATTATCTTGCATGATATTAATTCCTTATTAATTGACTCCAAGATGGAAATAGCAGCTAGGAAAAAAAAGGCTTTTTGATAGAAATGCTGCACATCAAAATACTTTCAGAACTTCCTTCTGGAAGATTTTACTATTGCTGGAAAGTTTTGTCTTTTGCTTACAGCTGATGGGAAGAGCTGAAGGTTATCCACTTCTGTCTTTCAGGCTCTTCTGTGCTTGTGGCTAGTGAGGGAGCAGACAATGAACAGTATGGGCTGCCTTGATAACTCCTCAAGGGGAATGGGTCAGATGTCTCACTATCCTTCCAAAATATCTTGGAAAGCTAATCATGCATCCATAGAAGAAAATAATCCCATCCTGGTCAGATACATGTACTGTATTTTCAGTGCATCTGAACACCCCACAGTCACAAATGAGTCACTGTCTTTCTGTCACATAGGAAGGTTTTTGGTTTTTGTTTTTGGTTGGTTTTTTTTTTTTTTTCCCCCCCACAGAGAAGAAACAGAAACAAAAAGAGACCATGCCATTCTCCCTGCTCAAACAGGAAGGCTGTGGCTGATGGGAATTAAAACTCCAGCAATCCTGAGCCCAAGTACAGCAGTCTAGTCACTGGAATATTTTTCAGGATGCTCTACAGGCTTAGAAGGTCTAATAAATTTGTAATTGCCCAGGACACAGGCAGAGGTGTCTGGAGTTGAACAGCTACCATCAGATATCAATGTCTTGGAAAAGGAGAAGGGATGCAGGAAAAATAAAGGCTTGCTGCTTTCCTGATCAGCGCTCTCTAGGGATGAATCCTACTTTCTGCTGAGGGGATCTCATCTCAGGCACAGCACGGCACACCGGGCGCCAATATGCATTTGTTACCGCCAACAGCAGGAAATTCCTGGGAGCATTCCCAGGCTTGACAGGGACGCAGTTTTCTGTGATGGCTCATAGAGGGATATGGTTTGCTATCACTTAGTGACGTGAGAGTTACAAGCATATGAAAAGGGTAGAGAGGGCCAAAGCTCTCAAGTAAAATCCGCTGCCAGACAAATGTCAGGAAATCTCAAGGGGTGAGGGCAAGGTCCTGAAAAGGTGCCCAAATAGTAGAAGTAGTTTGGGTTCCCCCATTTCTATAAGCATCCCAGAGTTACAGCATATCTTAGCTTCTCCAAACCCTAGGAAAGACCTGCTTCAAAATCAGGCCTCTCTGGATGTTATTCATTCTTTTTTTCAACCCTGGATTGAAAAGTATTATAAATTGGCCCTGGACTCCAACTTGAGAATTTGGGTTGAATTTATTGTTTATTAAGGTGACTTCATGGGAGACCTCTTCTAGAAAATTGTGCCCAAGTCAGTTCTGGGGTCATGGGAAAAGCAGATTTAATGATCAGCTGGAGAGGCCAGGTCAGATGTGTCACTTTAGATGCTGTAACTCTGCCATCCCTCTTTGCACTTGCAGGTGCTGGAGAGGAGTCCTGTTACAGTGGATGATGGATTCACAGAACACTGTGAGCAGCAAATCCACTGAGTACCAGTGTCCATTCCCAGCTCATGTTTTTTCTAGAAAGCACTGTGAGACGCAGACAGACACGGGTCACAGGGAAGGCACAGGAATACATTACACAGCTTTTGTTTCTTTGTTTGTTTGCTTTTAAAGAGGAAATCAGATGGTTTGGAGCCTGTTGGAGGGATGTACAGAGCTTTTCACCTCCCCTTGGTCAATACTTATCGATGATACAGGTTGTCCAAGGTTGCAAGCTGATGGCAGCCTTGAGTTTAAGTCCTGTAAATGGTCAAACACTGCTAAAATGTACCAGTGGCTAGCACTTAGCTGCTCCAGGTCCATCTGCCTGAACAATGGAGACAGATGTCCTTGCTGGCTAATGGGAAATCATTCCTCCTGAACAGAATGCTGAGGAGGAGGCAGTAGAGGCACTGTACTTGCCCCAGTTTATGAGGAGCAAGCTTGCCATGACCCCATCCAACAGCTTGCTCTGATGTGCACTCTGTGACTTACCAGACACCTGGAAGAGGCAGGTGGAGACCCCCACGTCGTTGGAAATGCTGCACTCGTAGCTCCCACTGGTCTCCCGGCTCACGCTGTCCACCTTGAGCTCCGAGTAGTCCTGCTGCTCTGCCAGGGGCTGCGCCAGGAGGCTCCCGTTGAAGCGCCAGACGGAGGTGGCCACCTTCATGGGGCTGCCCTTGAGCATGGTGCAGCGCAGGGTGACGCTGTGCCCCATGCCCTGCCGCACATCCTGGAAGGCCGGCTCCACCACGGGGGGGACTGGAGACCCAACAGAGCAACAGACAGGGATGCCATCAGGGAACAGCTGCCTCGCTCAGCACGGTTACCCCGACCGCCTCTGACAAGACAGGTACCTATGATTTCCAAGGGAATGGAGCCAGGATCCATCACACCAAAAGCAACAGTTGTCTGACATTCCTTTCTGACTGGGCTGGGGCCACATTCTACCTCCCTCCCAATCTATGAGGTAGGGGGGAACCTTTAGCAAGTCCTCATCCCGCACCGAGCACTGCTTGGAGGAGCTACCAAGCTCTGCTCTCTCCTGTGAGATGTGCAACGCCAGCAGCTGTATCACAGCTTGGGTTCAATCCTCAGATCTAATCAGAATTACTGGTCCTCTTATACAGCATAAAATGCATTCCCTGAGCCGGCAGGTAAGTTCCCAAGCAGTCATGTTCTTCTTGTCGGTGTCTGGCAGGGTTATCAAGGACACTGTGTTTGGATGGAGGGATCTGCACTGGCTCTCCCCACAGACCTCAAGGGGTTTTAGAGGTCCTCTCGCAAATACATAAATAAAACACATCACAGACTGGCTACAGGGACTCTGGGTCCTATTTTTATCTCTGGCAACAATTTCCTGATGTTGGGAGGTGAGTCACATCTATCCATGCCAGCTTCTCTGGCAGTAGTGTGAGAATGGGAATGGTGATGTGTGTTCACCTCCTTAGGAAAGGGAAACTACTGCATCTTTAGCACTTCTTCAGCACTTGTAAAAATTTACGGAAATCTCATTATTTGGGCATGGTTGAGGCAGAGCAAGGAGAAAATTGGATTGGTACTGTTTGGGTTATTCCTTATTTAATGCAATGACAGAGGACTTCAATCTCCACAGCCATCTGATAGACACGTTTCACTTGCAATAAACTCTTAATTAAAACACTACAGCATGGGGATATCCAGAAGCTCTCCATTGAAAATGAGAAAAGCTTCCTGAACACAAAACAGCTGTTAGCCTGGATGTAAAAGAGGGAGAACTGATTTACAGCAGCTTCAGCACCATCACAGCTGACCTTCTCCAGGTTTGAAGCACCTGCTCTTCCACAGAATATTTCTATGCCCTACATATCGACAGAGCATCTGCCTCCTCTAAAGGGCCACAGAGTTGCCAAGCACAGCCAGGCCCAAAAACACATCCAGCACCTGCAGCACCACAGACACAGCTACACCAACAACCATGGGTCACTAGGCATCCCTGGTGCCCTGAACATAGCCATGCCGGGAAGGGCTCCAGCACACCAGTCTCTCTTCTCCCATGGCCTGAGCCCAGCAAGACCCAACAGCCCTGTGACACTAGTGACATCTCTATCTTCACCACAGGTGAAGGTGGTGCATGCACTGTCCCAGAGGTGGGCATGCAGTGTCCCCTCTCCCAGGGGCACAAATGCATCTGTGGGTACAGGCAGTGTAAAACCATCCCCATCATCCCCTTCACCTGGCAGCCTTTCTTTGAAAGGGTTGTTTTCAAGGTACCTTGTTCTCAACTCTAAGTCTCTGGGCCCCTCGCTGCACTTAGGTGGATTAAAAGCAGCCCCTGCTTGAGCTGACGCTGCCGTGCTGAGTGGCATGGCCAGCTCATTACGGTTGGCTTTCCTGGAGATGTGTCTCTGAGAGTGCTCCAAGTGCTGACTTGCCTTTGGCTCACATGTCTCCCACCTCACAGTGAGAATAATGTGAGAAGTTGTTTGATTAGACCAAGTGCCATGAATGTGTCACCTCCATCCCTAGCTGCTATCCCATTTCTTCAGTCACATTCCTTAATTGAAGCTGGTGGGGTCTCACATTATAATCTAGGCCAGCTGGTGATATAGGGAAAAGAAAAATAGGGCAGAGAAGAGGAAAAAAAGGTTCAAAAGAAATGGCACAGCCACTTCATATGTACTCAGAACACTCTGTCTCCTGAGGATGAGAGAGAGGGGTGGGACAGCAGCTTCCCTCACTGCATCCGCTGTGCCAGGTATGGGGTTGGGACAGAGGGAAAGGTCTGAAACTGGACAAAGTACCATCTGCAAGGACAGGTGCTGCAAGGACAGTGCCCTCCTGGGCCTCACTGAGGGAGTGTCTTGGGCTGGTAAAGAGTCACAGAGGAACAGGGCTGGGATACTCCAGATGCTTCCTTAGGTCACCGGAACAGCAGGGCAGCCAAGGATGCAGAAGATATTTGACCTTCTTTAGCTGGAAAATGGGATTTACTTGATTTGCACTGGGACGGGCTCTGGGCCTATGTTACTATCTTGCAAAGGGAATGCCTGAAAGTGCCTATCAATGAAAAATTGATTACATTTTTTCCTCTTGTCTCTGGCACTAGGAAACACCCAACCAGATTTAACTCTGCAGGTGGTCCTGGAGCTCCTGGGTTTTCTGGAGAGAGAGCTGAAGCAGGTTATCCCATCACTACAAAGTATAGAGAACTACACCAGGGGTCAGTTATTCCTCAAGGTTCCCAATGGATATGAAAACAAAGGAAGGTCAACAGCAATTACAGAGTCAGACATCAGCTCTGGCCTCCAATGCCTACTGGGGAGTTCACACTTCTTCGAGGAGGTTCTACAGAAAAGACAGACTCACCCCAAAGGCAGGGATTCAGTCTGTAAAACCTTGCCACTAACAACACAGCCTTTTCTCTTTCTGTTCTTTTTCCCTGAATTAAAGGCAAAAGAAAGCTTGTTTAAATGAGCTGGTGCTCCTACTGCCCAGACCTAGGAACTGAACAAATCCAGTACACCGGAGACAGGGGCTGTCTTGGAGGAGACATCTGCGATATGAGCCCTGCACAGACACCTTTAGGGAGCTGCAGAAAGGATAATGATTTTCAAGGTGCCTCTTATACTCACAGGGAAGCAACATTTCTGCTGGCTATAAAGAAGTATTTGGCTATTCTGGCTTGCTAAGCTGCCATATTGCTCTTTAAGTTTTTAGCCCAGTTCCAAAGGTGAGTCCTCACCCAGAGGCTCCTCAAATGCCTTTCTGTATCTCCTTTGAACTCCAGTGCCTGTAACAGAAGTGGTCTTTTAAGCAGCCTCCACACTGCAGGCAGCAAGTTACTACGCTTCCAGGAGGTAAAAAACCTCTGTGCACATACAGAGCTTCAGGATCCTCTGGCAAGAAACACAGCAAACAAACATAGACAATTACTGTTCTCTCAGCACACAGCTTAACTCTAGAAGAACTCGCTGGCAAGAGCAGTGATGAAAGGGGTAAAGAGGCAATGTTGAAGCGAGGCTCTTCCAGCAACCTTGTTAAGATGCGGCTGCTGCGAAACACAAGGCAGGGCGGTCTGCCTTTGCAGCAGAATTAGCTAGTTAGGAGCAATTCCAATCAGCCAAACACAGGCAACCTACTCCAGCATGCCAGGCACCCTAATGCAAAGCTGGGCTGCAGACAGCTCCTCGCTGTGAGCCAGAGCAGATGCTCTGCACCGAAGGGCTGCTAAGCTAACGTTGCTCACAGTGGTGAAGGGCAGCAGTGAGGGAAGTACAACAGTGAAATGTCAAGCACCAAGGAGTGTTGCCTTGTGTCCCAATAACCTCTTATTTTCTTGGTTTTATTGGAAATAACCAGAACTGAAATTCTTATCCTGCTAGGTGAGTAAGAAGTGCACTTCCTTCTCACAGTTTAGAGTTATGGTCAGCTTGGTTTAAGTCTGTTTTAGTTTTAGCCTTGAGAAAGGGTAAAACTGAACTAGGGCTCTTCCCTTACAAGAGCCAAAGAGCTCAGTGGAGAGGCCACAGTCTCTCCTTGCGCTGTTACTGTGCTGTCCTGCTTGGCCACAGCTCAGGAAGGGATATTTGGCCCTTGAAATGCTGTCAGATTGCTGCAGGTTCCAATCAAATTCAGATGCCTCTCGAAGGCAGACATGTTTCTTTACCACCAGTGATGAAGTCAGAGCATCCCAGGATAGCAGAGATGCACTTTGAAGCTTTTTACTTGTGGGGTAAATAGAGAAGAAAAAAAACTCCTCTAAATTAGATACTGGCAATGTTGTCACGAGGCTGCTCAATCTGGTCTGGATGAAAGGCAAAGAAAGGCTCCTGATGGACTGGACTGATGCACAGAAATCAGTGACAAGTTTAAAGACAAGCTGGCATCTGCAGAACAGGGGGAGCACTGAGTGAACAGAGCTCACACGAATTGTTCAGGCAATAACTGAGAAGGTTGAATATCCTAGACATCAGGGGACAACACTGCTATGCAAGACACATGCAAACTCTGCTTCCGCACTGTAGTTTGGTAACTGAATAGCATAACCCGATCAAATCCCAAATGCTGGCTTGTTTTGGAAGGTTTGTCAGAGCTAGGGAGCTCTCTCACAACCTGCTTTCTGACTCACAAGCAGCCTTGTCCCCCATGTCACCATGTACAGCTGACAACAGCCATCTCTGTGGGTGGTGAGCTGCCAGCATTGCACCGCTAGTCTGTGCAGCTGCCATGGGCTGCTATATTCTTATTTTGCTACAGGAGTTTACTTCCCACAACACTTCCTCTGCTGCAAAGAGCACCACAGCACAGCAATGTCCAGGGGAAAAGGAGAGGCACGAAGAGAAAGGCACCCTAATCAAGCTCACACACACACACAGATCAGACAGAAGAAGCGCAGGAGTCCTGTATCCTCACCTTCAGTACCTGGTGTCCTGAATCAGGATACCTTCCATATTGGGACCCAAATCCTGGTCCTTCCGTTCTTAGCCCAGGCTTCCTTGTCTGTGAGAAACACCCTCTCCTCTATCCTCCAGAATCAGTCTTTAAATTTTTATTTAAATCTAGACAGTGCAGTACGTAACACAAGTGATGAAAAGAGCAAGCTGTGCTATATTAGAAAGCTGCTTAATTTCAGCAGCTCTCATCCCACCCTCCTGACTGACTACCTCAAAGCTTAGCCATGCATCACAGCACCAGTGGGACACCTGCCTTTGGTCTTCACCATGTCCCTGGGTGAGACCCAACTGACCCATCCATTTGTGGGATTAACACTGCAAACAACACACGGATAACCCGGTATGAAAGTCTGCCCTTAGTGTTTAGTTACAATTATTAGCTGTGTCTTGTTGTCTGAAGAAGCTAATGACAACAGGAAGTAATTTCTCTCTCTAGAAAGCAAATCAGCACAGGCAGCTATTAGGACCTTATGAGACCTATATGAGTCTATCTGGCATCTGTTCAATTTCTTATAGGTATCCTTTTGCAGTCATACTGGATTCAGTCTAACCTAATCCTCTTTAGACAACGAAAGCAACCTCAGCAAAGGGTGCCTTCCTTTCCCAACTCCTGGTCCCATAATCTGGGGTCATAAATGTATCACAGACAGCAAAGATACTGCAATCCTTTTCTCACAGCATGTAAAAAACTCCATGGTTTCAGCTCCAAGAGAGACCAGAACTCTCTACCTCAACAAGCAGGAAGCTCTTTTATTGTCACAAGGCTGGGAAATCACATCTGAGCAACTCTGTTCCTTGCAACAGCACCTATACCCCACATCCTAGGAACACACATTAGGCACCAATAGTTTTCCATGTGGAGACAAATATCTAACCCATATTTACAAGCCCAGTCTCATATGCTTGTTTAATATGTAATTGACTAGTTAGAAGAAGGGAGATCCAGGAAGGCTTGCTCAACCTATTTCAGCTAAAAGCCAAATCTCATTCTTTCATCTTATATGACTTTTGTCTTTGCACTTCAGTCTCACCATGTATGAAGAGATAAAATGTGTGGGTTTTGCATAGTGCTTGAAAGCCAAGTTACAAATATTGTTATTTCAAAGAAAACAAACTTGTTTGAGAACATTTTCTGCTAGACAAGTGAGTTCAGGGTCTGGAGAGGCAGGGCTCAGAGAATGCTTAGTTCTGTGCTAGTTGACTGCTTTTAAAAGAAGAGCAAATGAAATGTATTCACTACCAGCTTTTCTGCTTTGCTCTTCCCTGAACTTTCCAAGCCAATTAGCTCAACCAGTCTTCACCTAGTTTTAATAAAGAGGGATTTACTAAAGGATTTTCTCTTCTGCATGACAAACTGTGCTGATTAATACATGAGACCCCTTGCTCATTTTACCAAGTGCTTTGAAGAAAGTCCATCCTGGGTGGGAATTTGCAGACCTTTAGCCTCATAGATATGCCTCCTCAAAAAAAGATCTGTCCCAGACATGCTGGAACGCCACTCAGACTCACTGCCCAATTAATTCATGCTTACAAGACACTACAAAGACAAGTATTCTTCTACAGTGTAAAGCCACCTCATTCCCATGGCTCACTTACCTTCAAGCGCCTCCTTTCTAAACAGTACACTCCCCTAATTGAAAAAGATAAGTAGAAAAAGATGGTGCATGTACAGAAACACATGCACATGTGTGAGATGCATGCTGATAAGCCTCCCCAAATAACATAGCACCCAATCAGCTAAGTTGTTCACAGGAGAAATACAGAGGGTGAGGGTGGGCATTTCAGACCTAATACCTTCAAGTATTGCCAGACCAATGGTATAACCCCAAACTTAGATTTTTTTCTTTCTTTCTTTCCCCCCCACGGACTAACACGGAAATATCTTCTCTAGCTCACAACCAATTTTGCTAATTATAACATGGTGAAGCAGCATGACGGCCAGGGTGGATCTGCCCATCCTTCATTCTCCTGCCCACCCACACACCCGCAAGAGGGGAGCCCCTCCATGTGTAGCAGTGTCAGACCACCAACACTTCGCTCAGGTTCTGCCTGTCTTCTGCAAGGTAACAAGGTGTCACCTCATACCCACGCATCTGTTATTACATGCCTCTGTTTAACAAACTGGGCTGGCACTGACACGCCGCTCCCAATAGCATATAAATAGTTTAGATGCAAACATTCACTAACAGCCAGCCAACGATATTCTTTCCCCAAAAGCATCCTATATGCATTAACTTTTGGCAGAGAACCAGTTATCTTACTACTCAATAATTCATAGGTGAGCTACTCAGCTGGGCAGTTCTGGGAATAAAGCAACTGATTGCCAGCGCAAACTAAGGAAAAGAACAAAAACAACAAAATCAACCCACAAAAAAGAATAAATGAGGTTCTTCCAAAGCAAAGAATCCGCATCTTTCCTCTTACTTCAGATTTTATCACTAATTTTTCTTACCAACCTAACCTAATTCCCTTGCTGCCGTTTAAGCCTGCTGCAAGTCCTCCCCATAGGTGTTCTCATGTCCTAGTAATCAACTCTGTACTGTCCCCAGTGTGTAAAGAAGGGAAAATGGAGGGAAAACAGCCAATCTATGAAGTCCATCATCCTAGGATAGGCCCTCCACATTCCTGAGAAAGATTTGGAACAAATGGGAAAGGACTGATAACCTCCCCTCCCCAGGTTTGACAGCAAACCTAGTGCTAGCTGAAGCAGGACTTTAAAGGCCAAATTTATCCCATTCTTCTTCATTGAGACACTCAGCTTAGGAATGCCACCTCCCTCCAAGGTGACAGAGTGAGAGGGACATCTCCAGAGGATGATTCAGATGGTAGGAATTCCTGGCTGGCATGCCAGCCTCTGTCCTGTACCTGCCTGGGGAGCTTAAGGTGATGCCAGCCCTCACAGCTCTGCCAAGCAGGATGAATGCAGAGCAAAGCAAACGCACTGAGGTGGCCAGTGCCCCCTTCCACACGAACTTCTCATGGACTCTCAGTGCCTTGTTTGATGAGTTGATCAGTAAGCTGAGTCTAACACACATCTGAAACCTGGGCAGTGTATCCTGCTCTTGGACAGGAGACACCTCCTGTGCTCCGACTGCTGCGTGCCACAACAGAGCTCACCTGGGAAGGAAAACGGACACCAGCCTGCACATTCCCCATAGAGAACACAGTGAGAAATCTTTGGACTCCAGGCAATGTCCAATTAGTGCCACCACCAGGGCTCATCTTCAGAGTATGCACCTGCCACCTACAAGGAATTGTCTGAGTTCCCCCTTGTCTCCTGGAGGCTCTCACCCCCAAGCAGAGGAGCTACCAGGCAGAGGTGACTGCTTACTCCAAGCATCAATTCAATAGCAAGAGGCTCCTCTTCCATTGTCAGCTGCTGTAGCAATTAAATGACTTCCATATATTTACACCCTTTAATAAAAGAACGGAAATTTAAAAGCAGGGAGGCTGCAGGAGAAAAGTACCTCTGAGGACTGCAATCCTGTCAAAATGGAAAAGGGTCTCTCCTTTAGAAATGCAGTTATTGTCGGGGCTGCAGGGGATCAGAGGCTTCTGCTCACAGCTGGACCACAGCATTACCTCACCCTCTGTTTTCAGTTTGAAAACTAAATTAGGACCACAAGACAGTCCCTCCACATCTGCTTTCCAAATAGGCAGGCAAAGTGAGAGGCAGCCCAGCCAAAACCAGAAACACTGGTTAAAAAATCAGACCTGCTTTACTGTTGGTGTGGTGGGATCAGAGCTGGAGAGGGTAGAGGTCCAAGTCAGAAGGAGTAGTAGGGGAAGGCAGGCCATCCAAAGCAACTGATATAATCAAATCCTAACCAGCACTCCTTAATATGCTTACTTTGAACAGCAGTGAACAAAAAGGATGCATAGGGCAAAGCTAGACCAGGAAGAGTTAATACAGTGGTTCACCACTTATCTACAGAGTGGAAAGAGGACAAGCTTCCCCACAAAAATCAGGCTGTTCCTCGGCCTCTCCTGCAGGCCTAGCAGGGAATTTGGACCAAGGATGAAGAATTCTGCATAGAGCAACACTCAGTTCTCTGCCACTTCTCTATCTGCTACCTCAGAGTTCTGCTGCCAGTTGTTTAATATCCTGCTCTACTAACTGCCATCATTACCCCATTTTTCCATCCTTCACCCTTGATTGGTCTTGATTCATCTGAGGAAGATGACGACAATGAAAACGTAACTGTTCAGAAAGAGGCTGAAAGGATGCTCAAGCTAAAAGATTTATGGCAAACGTTCAGTCTCATAGATGAAACAGCTGAGGTCAACAGATATCAAAGCAATTTTTCCCATAAGAATTAATGTAACAAGGGGGGCAGTGCATACAGGAACTCAAGAAATGCATGCAATTTAAAAACACAGGATCAGTATATATAGCATAGAGAAAGGAGAGGCAAGAACATTTTTTACTGTAAGCATTTTTACTGTCACTCTCTGGATGGTTACCGCTTCATCATTGTCATCATCACTTTCAGATGAATCAAGGTAGATCAAATCAATCACGGGCAAAGGATGGAAAAATGAGGATGGGTTCAGAAGGTCTTCAGATGAAATGGCTGAGGTCTTTCAGAACAGTGACTGGCTCCAAAAAGCCAGCTGCCAGACAGCCACCATCTCTGCCATCTGTACATACTGTCTTTCCCTCCATCCTTCACACCATTACCTGCATGCATTTACAATGTATGACATCCATAAGGACCTTTCCCCAGCTCCTACTGTATTAATTAATTATGAAAAGAATACTTTATCTGTCCTATTAGTACTGTCATAGTTTTCATGAATCTATCTTCAGCAGATTGCTGCTTACAGAGAATCATCTCCCTGCACTTTATTCCAAAAGCTGCTGCCTGCCTATGGAGGCCGCAGAGGATCTGGCAGTCCCATTTCTTCAGGTATGGATGGTATCACCCACCTCAGACAACAATATGGACTCAAGCTATAGAAGACTTACTCCTGCATTGGTAACCTCCTGTGTTCTCTCGACGCTTGCTCTGTGTTTCCCAAGGCTCAGCAGCACACCAGCCTTGCTGCTGAAGCAGGTGCACCCCTGTAGCTCTGGTCTTTCCCTGCATGAGGGAGGGCACTGTCACTTCAGACAGCCACAGGTGCTGTGGGCTCCCAGAAAACACTTTCCAGGGCTTGGGGTCTCCTCTGCAGCAGAGGGCACAGGAAGGAGGCCAGTGAGTGAACTGGCAACCATTCAAGGATAGCAGCTTGCTCCCTTCAACCTCCCCATCTGGCTATCGGCTCTGTCCCATCTCCTCTGGACTTGGACCAGAAGAGGGAAATTTATTAACAGTCCCACTCACTGGATGAATCTGATCTGACATTCAGTTTTCCATGACTGACCTCAAACTGGGCCAGTACAGCAGGAACTATTTGGATGAGCAGCATCCCTGCAGTGTGGTCACTTGCCTGTCTCATACAGACACTTCTCCGTGTTGACTGAGGAGAGCTTCAGCTGCAGCAAAGGTGATATGCAGGACAAGTGGGAAGGACACACTCTATTTCTTCTCCCAGTTCCTGGACTTTGGTCCAACACATAAACATCTGATGTAGGTTCCATAAGTTTTCATTATTCTCATTCCCAACTCTCCTGGGACACAAAAGTGAAGGCTGTTACCCTCCTCATTCTGACCCACTGCATCAAGATCTGAAAGGGGATCCTGGCCTGAGTCAATCCATCAGCAATTGTCATTCTGAGGGGCTGCACCAGCACACACTGCAACACAGCATCCTGCTCCTTCCACCCTCTCCATAACAAATGATAACGCCCTCCAGAATCAGATATCCCAGGTGAAAAGGATATTTTAAACCAGTTTCAGCAACATTTGCTGAGACGTCCCACTGTAGTGGGCAGGAAGTAAATATAATTCTGCGTACAGTTTTGGAAAGAACCTGTGTGGACTTAAATCTGGAAATATTTGTGGCTAAATCTGTGATACAAGCCATAGAATATGGAAAGACAGGCTGTGTCTGTTTGTAAGACTCTAGCTAGGTCTATGTGCCCTGATATGAATTCATCAGTGCAAATATGTCAGACTAA
Source organism: Machaerirhynchus nigripectus (assembly GCA_013397975.1). NCBI lineage: Eukaryota > Metazoa > Chordata > Aves > Passeriformes > Dicruridae > Machaerirhynchus > Machaerirhynchus nigripectus. The sequence continues at coordinate 816,141 of VZRQ01004652.1, read as the reverse complement.
CAACAGATCATAAAAATCTTAAAAATGCCACAGAAAGTAGTGAAAGACGTGGGAAAACTTAATCCAGCCAGGCCTTTAAGGGCAAGTTTGTGATAGCACCTTGTGAACACCTGAGGAGATAAAATTATTCTGTACCCTCCATGCATGTATTGCCTATGGCAGTACAAACACAAATCAATTGGGTCAACCTAAGCAGATGAAACCTCAGAACAAACAGCAATAAACCTTTTTATTCCTCACTGATTCCATAAAAAAACTCATGGAAGATGAATGTGGGATGCAACATTCCAAGTTAAAAATGAATGATGATTAATATAGTTTTATGGGTCCTTGGCAGACAAACTGGGTAGTGTTTGAGAAAGCAACAAGAAAAGTAACTACCTTGTCATAACATCCTCAGGCTTTGGAAAGAACCTGGCTTGCTTCCACACGACAGACTAATTGAAGATGTAATACTATTCAAATGCAGCCCACATTAAGCAGATTAAAAACACATTAACTGAAAGAGTTCAAAAAGAAATTTTAAATGGCTGCACGCACCATTGGGATCTCTCTAGCAAGAGGGAACACCTCTTCTAGGAAGACATCTCTGGTAAGAACCCACACGAACCTCTTAAACTGATGCTATTTCACATCTCCGTCCAGTCAGAGATCCAGACAGCAGGTTGGCAGAGCTGAAATACATCAGTTATAAAGCGCCCTGTTCAGGCTGTGTAGCCAACATTGCACATAACCACCTTTAGTGTCTGAATGACCTTACATCTGTTTGCAGCTGGTGTGACTGGGTGCACACTTTGGCACATCTGTGGCGTGTGGCTTGGGCTTTGCTTCCTTCCCTCCCACACAAAGGCAGCGATAACTGACAATCGCCACCCTTAAGTGCCTGTGCCAGGATAAGAACCAACATTTGTAGAAGACACAAAATATGTAGCAGTAAATAACATACTAAAGAAGTACCTCTGACAGGACAACTCGGCTTGCCTGATGGAATGGTCTTATGGGAACTCCAATTTATCTTGGGTAATTGCAGAACCATAGAAAATTTGGGGTGGTAGGGACCTTTAAAGGCTACAATGTAATGGTTCTGGAAGGAAAACTGTTGAGGAAAGAATGCGTCACTCTTGCAAGGAAAGAGACAATGACTCCAGAAGGAGCATGAGTTAATGTAACCCATTAACATCAGCTTTCAGCTTAATTCTGTACTCCAAAGATGTCCAAATCCTTGGATGATTAAGCCAAAGATTACTAAACATATTGTGAGATGGGCATCACATCTGCACTGGTGAGATCATTTTTGAAAGTCTGTTTAATACGTGTGACCATGCTGACAGAATGATGTCGAAAAAAAATGAGAAGAGGGCTATAAAAATAAATACAGAGCTGGAAAACATGCCTTGTGGTGAATGGCTAAAGAGACTCTTTCTGGATTGCATACTGAAAAGGCTAAGAGATTGTTCTGGTGTCTGAGACTACACAAGGAAGAGACTGCTGATAACAAATAGCTCGTTATGCGAGAAGACAAAGGCATAAAAAGAGCTTGTAGTTGGAAACTGAAATGAGACAGGCTTAGATTAAGTGACGACTACTGAACCATGAGAGTGAAAAACCACTGGAACAACTTACTGAGCAACACACTGAATTCTCTGTCTCTTCAGTGTGTGAGGAGATACTGCACTGAAAATGTACAAATAATCCAAGTTTAGATGCACAAAGGTAAACTCACCTTGTTCCTCAACTCCACCAGTGATAGGGACTATGTTTGGAATATAAATAAGTCTCCTGTCCAGACAAACAGCACAAAATGGTTAGGGAGAGATTTAAAGAGCTCTTGCTTTCTCCTAGTGATCGGGAAGCTGGAGTCACAGCATTTTGGATAAGGAGATTGGAGCATATGAACTTCTCCAAAAAAATCCTAATACAAAACCCAACTCTTTCCTCCTCTCTTTAAAATCTGTAGGTAGTTTCATTTGCATTTTTCATTTATACATGCAAGTTGGTTCCTAGAAAGTGAATCAGTATGAAAACTTTCCCACATCCATGCATAAGTTTGGACTTTTGCAAAGCCTCATTACAAGCAGCCAAAGGGAAGGAGAAAGATTTCCAAATCCCAAAACCCTATTTTGAGTTGCTCTGTTTTCCTCTGATCCAGCCAACTGCCGCCATCTTCTTATCCCTTTAGATCCATGATACTCTCTCCAGCAACCCGTCTTAGATGGAGGGCTGTTCACTTTCCCTCAAGCCCAATTTCTCCATTTTACAGCACACCAGAATGTTGGCTGAAGGGCCTGTATTATGCATAAACTATGAACTGCTCAGAAAATCCCAGAAGACTTAGTGCTATTAAGCTCATCTATATTGCATTAAGTTATTAGCTATTGTATTCTAGCTATGATTAGGACAGTACAGTATGTCCTTGCAATCAGCATTTTGTAAGGAAAATCCCTGTTCAGTGCAAATGCTACTGTCATTCATTGTTCTCTTGACCTCAATCACAGCCGTTGTTGGGAACTTGTGTTAGTTTTGGCACTCCAAACAATTCCTCCAATGAAATGCTTGTCCGAGTTGGGCCCAGAGTTGTAGCACATCAGCATGAGATTTGCAGCACTCCTTTCATCAGCTGTGAGAGCAGGTCACAACAGATCACGAGTCTTATTTTTCCTTCCATGTTTTTCTAATCTGGGCCACCTGTAGAACTTGAGAATTCAGTCTCAATCCCAAACTGCCATTTTGGTCTAGCAGTAGGTTTAGGGTTCAGAGAACCATGAAGGCTACAGCTGCAGGGATACTGGGACTGGAAAAGGCATGCCAAGTAGAGCATAACACTGCACCAAAGTTGATCTCTCCACACCTTTCTCAATCTGGGCCACCCATGGTACTGGGGACCTCAGGCTCTCTCCAAAGCTGCAATTAGCAGTAGGATTCAGAGAAGTAAAATGCCTACAGCTCCAGGGATAATGGGGCTGGAAAGTCTGCATTTCCAGGGATCAAAAAAAAAAAAACGGTCACAAGCAGTGTTTCCCAGTGCTCAGTGTTGAGCTCTGTTTAATCTTTATCAATGATCTGGATGGGGGGATCGAAGGCACCCTCAGTCAGTCTGCAGACACACCAGTTTGGGTTGGAGTGTCAATCTGCTGGTGAGTAGGAAAGCCCTGNGCCTGTATCAGCAATAGTGTGGCCAGCAGGACCGGGGCAGTGATTGTCCCCCTGTGCTCCGCACTGGTGAGGCCTCACCATGAATCCTGTGTTCAGTTCTGGGGCCCTCACTGCAGGAAAGACATTGAGGGGCTGGAGCGTGTCCAGAAAGGGCAACGGAGCAGGTGAAGGGTCTAGGACATAAGTCCTACAAGGAGTGACTGAGGAAGTTGGAGTTGTCCAGTCTGGACAAAAGAAGGCTTGGGGGAGACCTTATTGCCCTACAATTACCTGAAAGGAGGTTGTGGCAAGATGAGGGTCAGTCTCTTCTGCAGGCATGTAGTGATAGGACAAGATGAAATAGCCTCAAGTTATGTCGGGGAGGTTTGGGTTGGGTATTAGGAAAAATTTCTTCACCTAGAGGGTGGTCAAGATTGGAACAGGCCACCCAAAGGAGTGGTGGAGTTACCATCCCAGCAAGTGTTCAAAAATTGAATGTTTGTGGCACTTTGTGATATGGTTTAGTGGCCATGGTGGTATTGAACCAAAGGTGATCTTGGAGGTCTTTTCCAATCTTAAGATTTTAAGTGAACACTCTCAGAAGTCAGCTTCCTCCCAGTCAACAGTAACAAAAATTTCTATGGTTTCCTGTGACCACACGTGACCCTAGAAACAAGGACTCCAAAACTGAACAAAATGCAACAGGTAGGCATGCAAATAGGAAATTTAGGCATGTCTGTCATGGGACCAGTGATGGATTTGCAGATTCATTACTGGGATCATAAAAGAAAACCAACTGTTTTACCTGAATAATGGAGGCCAAATATATTTGAATCAGAAGCAATAGCTGAGATAAAGAAGGCGTGTGTGCACACTTGAGCTTATTTGTGTTTGCGATAAAGAGGCAAAGAAGAATGGAAATCAGGAACTATATGAAGTGAAATAGGGTGAGAGGGTTGGAAATATCATTTCTGGTCACTGAGAAAACACTATTTCCTGGCTTCAAAGAAAAAACAGTTTCTTGCTCTGAAACTGGCCCAAGTGGAAAAGCCCAAAACTAGTCATGGAGCAGCTCCACAGAAAGCTCCAAAAAGTCTCTGTGACCTTGCTAAAAACTGAGCCCTCAACCTCCCCGTAATGTGTCCCAGCACAGAACTGGCAACAGGAAGACCCACTGGGATGTAGAGAAGACTGAGCACCTCTGAAATTTAATTCTCATTTAACAGTTTCCCTGTAGGGGTGAATGTAATTAATGCTGTTTCAGAGCTCGGGGTCACGATGGTCACAGCTCATTCAAAACACACCCAGGATGCTCAGTTTCCTACTGGGGCTTCTGTCCATATCAGGAATGTCTCAAGGGCTTCCCTGCGTAAGTCCCCTCCTCAAAAGTGGCACTGCTATTCTGTGCACTGCTTCCACGTGCCTGCCACAGTCCTCCAGTCCTCCTGGGCTGGAGGAAATAGCTCTGCTCCAATGCCAGAATCTGGGAAGCAGGTGAAGAGTAGCATGGGATTCTGCTCCTGTGCTGTCATAGGTGCTGCCTGACATGGTTTACAGCCAAAAATCCTGGTAGAAAAGCAAAGGCAGAGGAACAATGCCATGGCACCACATAGCCCTCGCTGGAAAAGAGGCTGGGGGAAAAGAACCTCTGCTTCCCTGGCACAGGTTCCGTATCAGGTCTGGCGGTCTATGCCCCCTGTAGGTGTGGACAGCTGTTTTCACTTCTCTGTGCCTCAGGCCCTTTTGCAGAGGCTGAGAGTTAACAGGAGAAAATGAATTACAATTTTTGTTTGCTTCTCCACAATAAAGAGGCAGAATTTGATAGGGACAAGCCATTCCCTCTTTTTCTGTCCTGTGACCCCAAGCTCAAAACATGGGAGCTGACAGCAGTTTTCTGATTTGCTCCATTTTTCACTTCCCTTGCCCCATGATGGCTGAAGCCAATGTGTCCTTGTTTCAGCTGGCACAGAGTTAACTTTCTTCGTAGTACTGGAATGGTGCTGTGTTTTTAATTTAGGTACAATGCTGTACAATGCTGCATTTTGGATTTAGGTTGAGAATAATGTTGATAATGCACAGTTGTCCTAGTTGTTGCTAAGCAGTGCTTTAACTCAAGGACTTTCCATTGTCTCATGCTCTGCCAGTGAGCAGGTGCACAAGGAGTCGGGAGGGAGCATGGCCAGGACAGCTGACCTGAACAAACCAGAGGAACATTCCATACCATAGAATGTCAGGCCCAGTATATAAATTGGGGGGAGATGGCTGGGAGGCACCAGTTGTTGCTTGGGGATGGGCTGGGCATTGGTCAGTGAGCAATGAGCAATTGTACTGTGTTTCACTTATTTTTCTTGATCTTTTCTTCTTTTTATTTCCCCTCTCTCTCCCTTCCATTACTATCACTACTATTAATATAATACTGTATTTCAATCACTAAATTGTTCCTACCTCAACCCTCAAGTTTTACCTTTTTTTTTGGATACTCCTCCCATCCCTAACAGATGTCCCATGAACTCAGATACCAGTCCTATTTATCACCCTTAGCAGAGAATACCCCACAACCCCACACTCCAGGATCCACAATGCTTTCTCTGCCTTGGCCAAGTTCCCATGTCTCTTGGACCTGTACTGGTGCCACACAGGCCCAAAGAGAAAGCAGAAGCTGCAGTGCCAGACTCACTACCTCTGACCTCCTGACTGGAGATAAGCACATGGCAAAAGTACTCACAGTGTATGTTACATCCCTGTGCAAACAGAAGCAGAGCCAGGACAACCTCTCCCTCCAGCCAGGCTGTGTTGATGCAATCTGGGTATCACCAGCTGTATTGCACTTTGGAGATCTTTGATACCGGTGGTTTTACCCATGGTCTCAGCCGAGACAACAATAGGACTCAAAAACAAAGCAGTTTCCTCAGAATGGCAAGATGGGAAGCACTGGGAAAGTGTCTGACAGTCCCTTGGCAGCAGTATGCTCCTGTGACTTAAAGACAAGCACATGCCTGGGTGAGACCCAAACATGCACAGCCTTGCAGGATGCTCAGCACAAAGCATTTGAGAGGAATCATGAGCAATTGTACATCCCAACAAGTTGATATATACCTAGGTCCTACAGGGAAAATAGCTGCCATGGTGGGAAAACCTTAAAAGGAATGTCTGGATTAGAACAGTATGAGATTTGGTGTTCAGCCCTGAAAGGGCCACAGGCGAGCAAATATTTGCAGAGAGATGACCAAGATTGTCTGCCATCCACTGTGTCTATACAGCTCTTGTCTCTCCCTTCCTGGCAAAACTGTACAGCTTGAATGTGTCTCTCTCAATAAATTTAAGTTGCTCTTCCTGGAGAGTCTGGCCAAAAAACAGGATAATGGCAGATTATGGAACATGTATTTGTTTCTCCCAACAATATCCGAGAAATGGATTAACCGATTTAAACCAGTTCTCTTCTGAACAAACAAATTCATCTCTCTAGGCGAGGAGCTCTCACACAAGCTTTTACTCAGCCTATTATAGCAACCACAGAGGTGCTGAGAGATGAGCAATGAGCTGCACAGAAGCTGAATGGCAGAGCAGGTGGGCTGCAATCTCACATAGCAGACCCAGGTTCCCTCTTTAAGGTGGGCTCCCACCTTTCTGACACACATATCTGGGGGTTTTCCCTCTTCTTTCACAGTCTTTCACCCAGGGCACAGCGGGGAGGCCTCACTGTACTTGGCATCTGACGTGTGGCGCCACAGACCGGACATGCCAGCTTTGCAAAATCTGCTCCCCAGCCTCCGAAATCCCTCTGCCATCTGGGCCTTTTGCTTTATGTGTCAAGTCTCTTGTATCTCCTGGCCACCACAGCGTGCAGACATGCTCTGTCAGACCAATTTCAGTCAAAGAGGTAAATTGGAAAAGCTCTCAGGGCACAAGGGAGACTTCCCAGGAAATCTCAGTGAGTGGCAGCACATGGGAACCTTCCCCACTAGGCAGCAAGCAGAGAAGAGACTTGTAAGACCCAACTGTTGAACACTGACAACAAAATTTCAGACCAGCCAAAATTCATACAATTGCTTTACCCTTTGAAAGATGGGGTTTTTTTCTTTAAAGCCGCATATAACAAATGCTACAGAAAACCCCAGCACTGGGAGTCCTGGGGCTTTGCAGTATGAACATAAAGATGTTCCAAAGAAGAAGGCTTTAGCTAAGCATCCTTAGCCTGCCAGACTGTCTGCCCCTTAGTGCCATGAGGCTGGCAGGAGGGTAGGCCCAAGGAGTCCTACACAGTAACTTCTGGTACAACCCCGTGTGAGGACGCCATCCTAAACTGATGTAAGCACTGTCACAGACTCGTCTATCAGGCCCCAGGAGCAAGAGATGGTAACTGTTACGACAAATCTGAGTAAGTGGTTGTTACTTTGCTCTGAACCGTGGCCATTTGGGCTTACAGCCACAACAGAGCAAAACTTCAGCCTGTCCTGAGACTGACAACTAGCTGTTAGCAGCCTGGGCATTGGGAAGCGGAGCGAGCAATCCTAATGCCGCACGACCCAGGACGGGGCTGCGTGCACAAACACAAGCTCTAAGGGGCTTAATCCCAAACACAATACTGCAAGAAAAAACTGTGTTGACAATGAGGAATGAAATCCTCCGCTCTTAACAGGGGGAGCAGAGGGGTGCTGTGTATTGAGAGAAATGCAGAAATAACATGTATACTTTCAGCTCAGTCACACAAACCTCTATACAACTTACTCAGGGATAAGCAGGGAGGATTTCCATCGAAGTGAAACCTAACTACCAGGTCAGGCTTTGTTCAGACTGATGGTTCAATGGCATGCCCATGGCTATGAATTATTTTATTCTTTTTACCAGGTAAAGTCTCCAAGCTTGCTAACACTGAACTTGCAGAAGGCACGGTTTTCCTTTGGCTTTGAATACAGGCACACTTGCCCCAGAACGTCAGTTCATTCTTAAGCCTCTGATGGTCTAAAATGAACCAGAACACACCACAGCTGTAGTTGGCAGGAGAGACCGAGGTTTCCCTCTCTTGGCAGCAAGACCTGTGCCATGGAGAACAGCAATACTGAAACATGAATGGAAGAGCAGGAAAGGTCCAGCCACTACAAGAGTAGAAAAACCATCTTCTGCCACCAAGTTAGCTCCTGAACTGTGCTCCTCAGCTTGGAGGAGGGTATCAGGGTGATTACCGATGAAAATAAAGAAAAACAAAACAGTCACTATTAATAAATACACTCAGAAATTAAACCAACCAGGTCTAAAATTCTTAGCAGATGGCTCCATACTGCAGCTCACATGGCCAAGCAGCAAGACAGATAAGCCAGCTCAGCCGCACATAGGGGAGTCAGCTCTGGCCCCTGACAGTCTCATTTCTCTGACTCCCTTCATAGCAGGGAGAGCTGCAGGGAGCTCTTAGGAGCCAAAAGCTCAGTCTTAGCCACTCTACTAAAACATCTCCATGCCAAAAGCATGTCTCAAGAGCACTTTTAAGAGAGCAGTTAATATCCAAGCTTATGCTTCAGGAGGGGGCAGGGCACCAGCAAAGAGCACTGACATTGAGCTATGGCTTCAACACTTGATTGAAACAGTTTAATGCATTTCCATTTCCAGTTGCATGGATCCAGCAATGTTTCTTACTTATTTACAGTATCACCCCCTCCCCTGCTCCCTGCTCTTGTGTTTGCTACATAGATAACAGGGGAAATTGATGCTGACTATCGCCTGCCTGATGTACAGCACTGCCAATGGGTTCAGCAGGATTTTAAAGAAGAATGAGTCAACTGTGTGTGACCAGGAATAACATTTGCCAGTGTGTGAGCTTGAATAGGAAAACATATCTGTGCCCACCTGCACATTAGTTAAAGTGACAATGGCAACAGATGCCCCAGCAGGACATGTTCTGGCAGTCTTCCAGGTCAGGGCAAAGCCAGACCTGCTAGTCACCAGCCCTATAGCAATGCCTATGTCTGGGACGATAAATGGCTCCTGAAGTCCTGATAACCATCCCTCCAAAGGGAATTCCAGTCTGCTTTCCTGGTTACACCTAACATTCACCATGCTTCGAAGATAAAGCACAATAACTCACCTGCTGCCTAAGGTGGCAGAACTTTATCTAAGGGCACTAAGTGTAATCCTTGGAGATCAATCCCAGATGATTGTGGGCTATTATTTTAGATCCAGAAGAGGTAAAATTCACAGACCATGTTATTGCAGGGAAGGAGATACTCAGGTTAATCCTTTCTCTAGTCTTTCTTCCTGCCAAGATTTCACCTGCTGTGTGATCCCAACATGGGAAACAGGGCCAATTTGCAGACTTGACTATCAAAAACAAAGTCAGCCATATATAACTATCTCCCTTTCCTCCTACTCTTCTGTCACTGGGCACCCAGAGACACCAAAACCTCTGCCAAAGGCAAAAATGGCAGCAGCGAAAGTCTGCTTATCTCATCTTCAGAATTTGGTGAACTACTTAAAAACTCTCAACAGAGGAGACAGGTGCTCTTCTCCCAGGCATTGATGGTTATCCGTGGAGGCAGAAGCCATTCAAGCATGGGCCTGAGACAGCAGGTAGTGAGTGCTGTGAAGCAGGATACACCCACCTGCAGGAAAATATGGGGGTAGATGTTTCAAGGATCAAGTGGGATGAGGAGTGCATGGTTGAGCCGGACTTGGATGGACCTCAGTAGTTTATGAGATGTTGTTCAGGACTCGCAAAGCATCAGAGCTGACACAGTATTATTCAAGCAGGATAATGTACTAGGATTGCAGTTTTCATCATACTGTTTTATGAGGCTGTAACATAGCAAATGTCATATTCAGCATGGTAAGACACTCATCTCAAGGGCTACCTCTAGCAACAGCCAGAGTTTAGAGTCACTACTAACCTTCATAATTCCTGGAAATACTGTTTTGACCAGCCTTTCAGGATACACGGCTAATACGCGTTCTTCAATTAATTGTTACGTACTTGCTAAATTAGTATCTAAGTAGCATCCTTTTCACTGATCCACACAGGCATGCTTTCTTTCCTCTTCTCCTACATACCAGCTCAAATGACACTATTGTGTTCCAAACCCCAGACTGCTGCACGTTTTCAAGCCCAGTGTGTGTTTCACAGCCTCACACTAGCTCCCCTACACAGGGTGGCCCAGCCCTGATTTTAAGCACACCTCTACAGACAATTCGTTTGTCTGCTGGGATTTTCTCAAGTACCTGGGACCGGAAAAAACCCTTGATAACAACAACAGTGATAGCATTGATATTATTAAGAGCACTCTGTCACTCCATTAATATTTTTATTTCAAGACTCCAAAGTGCAATGTTTATTATGCTCCACAAATCTTTGATGAGATGGGTCAGTTTTATTCCTGTTTTGAAGATACAAGAAAATATGACAAGACATTGCCAATCCAAATGGTATATTCCCAGGAGTTCTGACAAGCCCAGTCTCTTGCTCTAACCATTATACAACATTTCTTCATCTTAAACACAGAGCTATCAGGCTGCATGGACTTTCATAAACCTATTAATCTTTCAAAGCTCTACACTACAGACCAAGAAGTTCAGGGAACAGACCATCCATCCTGTCAGACAGCTGATGACAGACAATTTCAGCTCATAAGCTAAAAGAAAAGCAATTTTTTCTGCTTTCTAAATACAAAAAGAAAAGCAACTTTTCCTGCTTTCTAAATACAAAAAAAATACTAAAAAGTCCAAACACCTATTTTTGACAGCTGACTTGTTCTTTTTGTCTTCTCGTTTTCTTTCCACTGTTGCAGTGCAGCTAGAAAAGCCTATTTTGGACGAGTTTGTTACAAATACAGCACTATATGCATGAGGGTGAAGGGAGAAAACCAAGGGAAAAGGGAAAACACAGAAACAGGTTCTGACATCTAATCAGATCTGCTGTATCGATTTTGCAACTTTAGCTTTGGAGCAAATCGGAGAACCAGCCACATTACCATCCGGAGCGCGCCGCTCCCGGGAGCGAGGCGGTGGCGGAGCAGCTCGCGCTGCCGCGCAAACAGGCCGGCCTGCATGCGCACACACGCGCGCGGCCCCGTGGATGCGCACCCCTCCGGAGCCGCTCTCCGACGGGATGCGCGGGCCGGGGGAGGTGAGAGAAGCGCTCATCACGGAAGCTGCAGGAGCCACACGATCCCCATTTCCACCGAGATGAGAATTCCGGAGCAAGCCACCGAACTAATGAGCTGCCCACGTTGGAAAGCTGTGTTTCATTTAACCATGGCAGCCCCTGCCACACTCACATCCTTCCAGCAGTATGAACAAGGAGGAGAGGGATAAACAGGGGCTGTGTTGTTTCTGGGTCTATTTTTTGCACGAAGGGAAAGGGAGGAGGGTGTAAAAGGGACGAGGGCAATTCTTGCCCTACTTTCTTGCTTTGCAGTTTCTTTTTCATACTAATGGAAGGAGCAATTGACAGCACTGAAACCAAAGCTGCCTGCTGAGGCACAGAACAGGCAGTGCCACCATAAAGTCCTTCCACGTTTTCCAGGCAGGAGGAGACAGCTCAGGTGTACAAACACTCAGTGTGCACCCAGCTTCAACTAAGGGTACACGGAACTGACTGACAAGGGCAGGGGACGGCCTGAGTGGGCTGGCACATGCACCATATGACCATCACTTGGGCAAGATCACAATAAAGCACTGCTTGGCCATGGGAAGATCTATAGGAAGAGTATGTTCAGTTACTCTTTACACAGAAGTTCATCACATCTTTGCTTTCTTGAGGGTCACATCAAAGTCTCTGCCCCAGACAGCTTCTGGCTTGTACCTACCATCTTTCTTGTGTGGCGAATCATGTCCTTCCCCTTCAGCCCAAGACTCAGGGCTGCAATTCCCCTCCAGACCACCTAGTAAGACTGAATTCATCCCAACCTCGGCACTGCTGCTCCCTCTGCAGGGGCAGTGAGGGTCAAGCGAGGTCCACACAGCTTTCAAACGGCAACACCAAACTGGGGACACCAGCGGGTCTGATGGTTCTTTGCTCCCAAGGGAAATTTTGAGACATCTCATACCTCTTGATGTGACCAAAAGTTACCTTCCCTGCGATGTCCCTCCAAGCCCTATATGACTGAACCAGGCTGCCTTCCTGAACAGCTCAAACCAAGATGCACATTTTCATCCTGCTTAAGGGAAGCTTCTCCACACATAGTTACCTGCATGGAAATCTTCACACATTTCCCTATCTCATCCTGTAATCTAATCCTGCCACACTACTGAATAGACAGAGATAATTTTAAAAGGGGCTTTTCAAATACCCAAAGTGCCTGCAGGATTTCACACACCTCTGTTACTGCTGTGCTCCCAGCAGCTCACATCTGTGAGCAGTTTGTCTGGTTGGTTTCAGCCAGGTTGTCTGCTCTGGTCTCACTTCTCTTACTCCTGGAGAGTGAGCCCGGAAGAAGTGTGGCAGCATGTGTAATGAGTGTTGCTGTGCTGTGCGTGGAGGCTCGTCAGTCACAGCCCAGAGGCAGCATGCCCAGGTGTAAATTAACCTGTTCCCTGCCCGACCCACACCTGTCAGATCTTCGCTGCTCAGAGTACTCTGCAATCGTTCAACAATCGCACCGTACTAATGGGACGAGATCTGCAGGGAGAGCCAAGGCATTTTACCTGGCTGCCTTCCCCCAGTCTGATTTGAAGTCTTGTAAGAGAGGGAGCACAGACTCCTGTGCATCAAAACACACCTCAACAGCAGTGGGAGCTAAGCAGGCACTCACTTCTTTGGAGGGAGAAACCACTGCAGGGAAAGGGTGGAGATGTCACCCAGTGCAGGACTGCACCCTCTATGTTCACCTTTGTGTACAGATACTGCCTTCAAGTGGGGCTGGGAGAACCACCCACAGCTGAAATCACCCCACACACCACCCCTGCTAAAAATCAGTTTTCTGTTACTCACAGCCTGGTTGCATGAAAACCATTTGGGAGTATACATTCCCTGTTAGGTCTGCCTAGCACTGCTTTTCAGGCAAAATGATTCAGGCATATCCAGGAGTAACTAGGCTGAAGAAAGGGTTGTGGCGTGGCAATGGTCTAAATAACATTCATTTGCTACCTTTTGAGTGCTTGACTTTACAAACTTACTAACATACCCTGAAGGTATTTTACACACAGTTAATGCACATAAACCCACCTGGTAAAGCTGCACTCATCCCCCTGACACAGAAATAGAAGCCATTGTACACAAACACACACAACACCTCTCCTTTCCACTTGCAACATGCTTGCCATATGGTACCCTGCCCTTAGCCTCGTGTAACCTGACCAATTAAATATAAACTGTTCAAAGGTCCCCAGACAAAAGAGATGTGTCTGCTCAGCCCAGTAAGAAAGGTCAGCCCTGCCTAGCCCCCAGGCTTTTGTGTACAAAAGCAGTCAGGCAGGCACTCCAGCACTGAATGGTTGTACTCACACTGCACGTTGAGCTGCACCAGGGCTTCCCGGGGTCTGATGTTAAATCCATTGTACCTGGCTGTCTGGCACTTATAGGTCCCACTCATTTCTCGGCTCACGCTCTCCAGGTGCAGCTTCCCATCGTATGTCTCCATGGTCATTGTCCCTGAAGGCATGGGGGTTTCCTTATCTACTCGGGACCAGATGATGGGTGGCTTCGGCTTTCCTCGAACCTCGCACTGCAGCTCGGCCCTGGAGCCTTCCCGCACAGTGATGGTGGACTGACCCTTAGGGACACTGATTGTTGGTGGCACTAAAAGGGAGACAAGAAGGGAATCATTTTACACTGGGTTTTCAGCAAGTAAGGAACATCACTAAGATGCTTCATACCGACTAAGATGAGTCATACCGACAGCCTTGGCTCCATCTGGCACAGTGCAACCCCTCTACGAACACACTATACAGGCAAGTTATCCTACAGGGTCTGGAGCTGCAGGGTACCAAGGAAGATCCCGGCCTTTCCAACAGTGTATCCCAATATCAATGGCAAGTGCAAGTCGTTTTGGGGCAGACTCCAGGCTCCCATCTCTCTGTTTGCAAAATGCTATCCAGCTGCAGGGATAGCATCAAGGAACATAAAGGCGAAAGCCTCTTCGATCCATTTCTCAATTTCTGGTCAGTGAATTTCTCAAGTGGAACTGCAGTCTTTTGGCCAAGAAATAGAAATCATATCTGTGGAGATACCTAGTCGCTGTATCCAGGTCAGACCAAAACCAAGACTTAAAGGATTAGTGCTTGTAGATCCCATCTCCAGCCTTCTCAGAGGTCCAAGATCCTTGTTTGTTCCTAAACCACAGCAAGGAGTCAGTTCTGTTAAATGTCTTTGCTTATTTTACTTTTATTGCATATTTTACTTTTATTATTCATTTTGCTTTTATTGGTGAATGCACTGGGAATTTCTCACACCAATAAACCATTAAACCATTTGAGTGAGAGATGGGTCCCAGCAACAATCATTCCTGGTATTCCTTCCAGGTTGGGAAGAGCTCACGCAGCAGAATTGCTGCTGAGCTGAGGCTACATTTGGAGGCACAGTAACACTCAAAGAAATATCCAGCTATCAACTGACAACCAAAACTTTGCTGATAAACAAAGCTTAAAAGAAACCCAATGACTACAGGGTACAGAAATGTCAGTGGGAAGAGGTTTGCTGTTCACATCCCCAGTTCCACCAAGAACCCAGGAGAGGGATTTCTGTGCTAAACCACACGTAATATTGACAATTTATTTGTGTTAGACTTTAGAGTCAGAAGTTCAGCTGAGGTAAATATGGCCACAATCTTTTCTGAAAGCTCCTTTTTCAGCCCTTCCTGCTGACAGTGGCAACACTTGGATTGACACTTCCATAACTGCAAGGGCCATGTACTTCATTTCCGTTTAAATCCAAATATAGGACTACAGAAGCTGTAACAAGCTCTTCTGACCAACATTTGCTCAATTCAGCTCCAGCAAAGGCGAGTGTGCTATGGTAATTGTACATGTTGCAGCCTGCAGCTCTTTATGAGCAAATTTAGGATGGATTCAGCCTAATCTCCCTCTGCAGTGACCTCCCTATGCAAGAGGGAGGCCGCGTTTTCAATTTGCAGGTCTCCTGTGGGCTGGGGAATCTCATCACACCCTGTCCTGCACGGTGTGAAGGGATGGCAGCACTGTCAGTGCTGACACTGCCGGCAGCAGCTCACCTGGTGAGCAGCAATTTTCTCCACAGGAAAAGTTGTAAATTGCATTTGAAGATTTTTTTTTTTAATTAAAGCTATCTCCTCGGAGCTTCTCAGTGGAGGCAGCCACTTTGATGAGCTCAGGCTTTGCTCAGTGGGGAAACACGGAGCCGTGCTGCCATCCTCTTGCTCTGGTCCTGTGGTCTGGAGAAAACCTGGGGTTTTATGTAGGAATCACATGTTGGAGGTGGCTCGTTGCTGTTTGTGGAGATGCTGCGTGTTGGATAGCCATGGCTGCTGCGTGGAGGGCTGCTCCAGCAGGGATAGCTGTTTTTATTCCCTGGGATTCCCAAAGTGGTCCTGCTGGCCCAGGGTGCCATAGAGACGCTTCAAAATGCCCTAAGCTGCCCTCCTTCCCTTCCTCATTGGCAGCATCCACACAAGCATAGGGAACTCACACTCAGGGCAACCTGTCACTGCAGACACCTCCTTTAAGGCAGCAACTGGCTGGTGCTTGGACCAACACCTGCACTGACAGACACTGCCAAGCCTCTTGGTGGGGTTATCCAGAGTCTCCCAGCCCTTCACAGCCTCTTACCCTTGCAGTCTGAAACAAAACTGCACTCTGCCATCTAGTGATCTTGGGCAAAAGGATTGCTCCAAGTGGTATCAGCCACACAAGTTCGAGAGAGCCAGTTTTGCACCAGGATTGGGGAGTTCCCCCGATTTTGTTCCCTGTTGGTATGACACGGTTGGTGTTGGCTGGCATGGAGAGGTCCTACCTTCCGTGGCTGCCCACAGAAAGAAAGCACCATTCTTCAGTGTTTAGTGGATCCATGGCATAGTCAGGGCTCAGTCTCCAGGCTTCCAACAAGAACTAGATGCAATCCTACCGGGAGCAGGCTGGCCCCAGTATTTCTAATGGGAGGCAAGGCCTTCCCAAGGCACCAAAAGTAGTTTCAGCACTCTTTTCTGGGGAGCTGAAGTGCACAGAATCCAGAATCAAGAGTGAGATCAGCCTGGCTTGTGGATCCAGCACAACCAGTGACTGAGAAAAACCTGTGAAGGTGCAGGTCAAAATCTGTGGGCAGCTGAGTTCCCTGAGGAGTTTTCCATCAGATTATTAACCCAGAGCTTCTTTGTGCTGTACCCTCATGGTCCTGGAAAGGCAGCACAATGACATGGATGTAATGGAGAGCACAGCTGGACCTACCACTTCCCCAGAAACAGAAAAATAGCCCTGAGACTCTGTATTTCAGTCCCCAAAGTGACTGACAAACACTGACATATTGGTTCTGTCCTCACCAAGCCATGGGGTGAAGCTTTGGCCCTGATTTTAAGGGGAAGGCATTTATAACACTGGGACTCCTACAGAGAGTGCCCGAGACAGATTGCATTTGCAATCCAGTAAACATTAAAAGTCTTCACAGAATTTGCTATGACAGATGACGCCAGTATCCTGGACACTACTCTGAAAAAAGGTACATTCCTCATAAACATTGCCAAAGAGAAGAAACAGTATCTTTCTTTCTCTTTTACTCCCTTCTAAGCGAAGAGACACTTGAAATTGGCTGAAATACCACCCCTTCTTCCTTCCTTCACAGTGTGGAGGTTTGTTTGAAAAATCACATTGTAAAGCTGTCTCTCTAGCTTTGACTGGAGTGCACTTTGGACTTTGCATAGGGAGAAAATATAAAGGAAGATCTGCTTGGTACATAACACATCTGACAGAGAAGCTGTAACTATTACCCATCCCCAGTCTCAGCCAAGTGCTTGCCTGAGGATGTAAGATCTTTCTCCACTGGCATTCAAGACATGCATGTGAGGTTCTTAAAAAAAGCCAGAGGCATGGGGCTGTGGGGCAGCCAGTGATGCCAAACACTCCTCTGGGGTCCCCACCTGCCAGAGAGAGGCTCACCTGTCTCTGAGGAGATGTTCACCTCCACACTGAGGTCAGGAATGGGTGCTCCCTGGAAGGTAGCCACGCACAGGTAGGTGCCATAGTCACTGAATCTCAGGTCAATAATCTCCAAGCTGCAGGTCACGGGTGGGAGCTCGGGGTCATTGCGGGTGATGAGCAACCGGTCTGAGAACCTGGCTGGTTTCCCATTCTTGTACCAGGAATAGACAACCTTCTCCTGGGGAACAGCATCCACATGGCATGAGAGCTTCAAGTCCTGGCCTAACTGGATGGTCTCGCTCTCTTTGATCACATCAGGGGTGATTTGGAACGTGGCATTCTTCATGGCTGAGATGAACAGAAGTGCAAAACTGGTTAGGGATAGCAAAGTATATTGCAGTGGACAGGAAATCTGTTCTTTGCTCCTCAGGAAGGCAATGTTTCCATGCAAAATCTGCCCAAAGACCTCTCCCACTTATGTTCCCACAAAATGTCCCAAGGGCCTCACATCTGGCAGTCTGGGATCATCTAGCTCAGGATAAGGCTACAGCCCAGGATGAAGCTGCAAGCAGTGCTTACACAGCTGTCGGTCTGGGAGCAGAGAAACTTGCACAGGCACTTCTCCAGAATATTAATTACTACTAAATATCACATTCGCCCTCAGCTGTACAAGAACAGCCAGGAGGAATGCAATTCCCCTGCTCCCTGAAAACACATGCTCTGAGAAAAACAACTTACACCGCACCAGCAGGTTCACAATCTTCTTTGCCGGGTTCCCCACATTGTTGATGGCTGTGCAATTGTAATAGCCTGAGTCCTCTACACGGATCCTCCAGATGGTGAGGTTGCCTCCTTGCACGAGGCTATTGGGAGGCATCGGGCCAGGAGAGTGGGACCAAAGCACTTCTGGCTGTGGGTCACCGCCCGTCAGAGAGCACTGCATAGTGATGTTGTCACCAGGGTTGACCACCAGCGTCTCATTGACAGACAGCTTCAGAGCAGGTGGGGCTGGAAAAGCACAAAGAGGGACACTTCAGAGCTTGAAAAAGACCCATCCACTCACCTGTGCAGAGCTTCATACTTTTTATGATTTGTTCTTGATGATGGCTGGTTTGAGTAGGGACAGCTGGAAGGATCTATGTATTGATTACAAATATGAGGTGTTTGTGAATCTAAAGCATGATCATTACCATGTCTTTGAGTGAGAACACTCTGCTCTTTTATGGCTAGGAAACAGAGCAGGCAGGACCTCACACCGCCCCAGAAAAAAAACCACCAGTAGTGCTTAGGACTGGGGCACAAGGCAGCTATAACATTTTATCAGTGCTCAGTGCAGGTTCTCTATGGCTTAGGATGCAGGTCAGAAGAAAAGCCCAATACACCCACTCTGCACATACAGGGGTGGCAAACAGACAACATTTGGCAGTGAAAAACCCAAGGCCTGAAGTTTCTTGACTTCAGGCACAAACAGGTGCAGCCAGGCCTAAGGGCAATGGAAGCCTTTGCAGCCTTGATGGAGAGGTGAAGGAGGAAGGATAGGCTCAGAGGAGCCTGCTCGAACCTTGAACCTGTGCTCAACAACAGCTGGGATTAAACCACTCCTCTCATTCAGAGTTTCCATCCCAAGACGCGAGCTTTAGGGAAGGTCTATCATTCAAAAGCTATCCTCAGCTATGCCATGATGTGCCTCTCTATCTCTCACACCCAACTAGACATCTTTGAGAGGCAAAGGCTTCGCCAAGCAGACAATCCTTGCAGCTCGGAGACTGATATGGAGGCCCAGGGCCCATCTGCACCTTAACAGACCATGAACAGCAGCTCTGAACCTGCTCTTAATCTCCTTCACCTCCTCAGGTGTCTACTACACTTTTCTGTACACCTGGGGGCTATCACAATCACAGGGATTCTCCTTCACATTCAGTTGAGCTGAGACTGATTCAAAGTGTCTAGACAACCTCTCCTTTGAATGCCCTGGTACCTGGTTTTTGTTTCATTTTATTTCTGCACCCTCCTCAATACAGCCCCGTCCAGGAACTGATCCAAAATCCTTCCCTTTGTAGTCTCTATTTCATGCCATGAAAAGTCTTTCAAAGCCTCTATGAGCACTATCACTGGGTCTATCCAGACAGAGCTGAGAAAGTAGCAGGTCCCCAGCACAAAAGCAGGGAGTATGTTTTAAGTAACAGCCATAATAATGCAAAATAAGACATTGTTCCATATTCATGAAGCCTGATTTAACAGCATCATTATTTCTACCTCTTCTCTCCCTGGACCCTGTGTTAATGAGCTGTGCTGGATTTGTGTTGGCTCTCTGAATTACAGCCCATACAAACAAGGCGAGGAGGACTCTTCTCTCCTCAGCACCGGTGCCATAATTTAGTAGCACAACTACTGCCATGCTGGGATATTGCTTTGGTGTACTGAATATAATGTCCTCCCTGGCCACTGCACATGCTATTTGTCTCAGAGGTGGCCAGCTAAGCCTAAAGTAGAAGGTGGCTCTTCTGCTGCCTGCACTGGATATTCTGAGGCCAGTGGTTGGAGCCCTTGAATTTCGGGAAGGCCACAGCCTGCACTCAAAGAGATTTTGGCAGGTCTCTTTGCAGGAGTCTTGTAAATAGTGTGCAAGGCTTAATGCATATTAAATGGCAAAGGAAGGATTTGTACATCCTCACCGAGCTCCAGGTGGTTTCATGAGATACTATGAAGCCCAGAAACGCAACAGCTCAACTCACCGTGGCTGGGCAGGACACATTCCTGCCACTAACTCGGTGTAGCTGACACCAAATAGCTGTTTCTGCCCTCGGACATTGAACTGGTCTCAGGTTCGCAGTGCACAGACAAACTGGCAGATGCAGCATCTTGCCTGGGAATCTCCATCCATCCCTGTCAGAGACAGAGAAAGCCTGAGACCAGCCTATGTCCAGAGAGAAGGTGTCAGAGTTGGGGAGCACAAACCAGAGGTCCTGCAGGCTCGGGTTAAGATTTAGGGCTCTTGCAGACTGAGGGTTGGATGTGCACATATCTGACCCACATTCATCTTGCCGAGCTCTGGGCAAGGCAACACGTTAAAAAGGTGACATGCTGGTGGCAAGCACTGCATCAGGGCAGGCTGTGTGTGCATGCATGAAGGAGGCAGGGAAACTGCAAATCTGCCACCTGCACAGCTCCAGGCAGCAAGCTCCCATGATATGCCCCAAAATGGAACCCTGATTGTGGCAGCCTTCGTGGGCTACCATTCCCCACTCCCACTCCTGCCAGCAGATAGAGGTTAACAGACTGCAAACATTGTTATGCAGGAGAGGATTCTCATTTATTTGTAACCTGTGGCAATTCCTTTTGTTCTTGGCTCAGAAAACCTGCTGGCAGAGTCTGCCGAGCAGCGAGGGGACCATTAAAAACAAAGAATCGCTTTCAATTCCCTTTGAAGTCCAATTTGCTGCAGTAAAACTGCAGGAGAATTAACCAGCTGGGCTGCTTAATTTTGCAGAATTTGAGGAAGGGGAAAAAGTCAGGCTGACCCTGATGGAGCAGGTGATGGCAGCCTGGTGCTGAGCTGGTCCTTTGGCTCTGTGGACCCAACCTGCTGTTCTGGAGGCCGACAACAGCAGCAGAACAGAGGAGGAGCAGGGACATCTCCTTCCCACTAAGGCTGCAGACAAAGCACCCATTCACTGCTGCAAGGCCCAAGATGCTGCATAGAGCTTGGGTGAAGTCCATCTCCTTACTGGAGGCTACAATCTGCCCAAAGGACACTGAGGAGCCAGCTGAGGAACAGCAGAAGAGCTGAGGAGATTCCCCTGGCCTGACCTGAGCTGACCCACCAATTCACCTCAAGGTCTGTAGTGCTTTGGACTATAAATATTTAAGAGAGAGAAATTTCCAAGCATTGCAGCATCCTTTGGGCCCTTCTCAGTTGTAAAGGCAAAGGCATCCTGAGCAAAGCTGCTCAGGATTCTGGGCACAGCCAAGCCTAGAGAAGCTGAGAAAACATAAGCACAAGGGGAACAGAAAAGACCTAGGCAAAAATGGAGAGAATTAAAAAATTTCATTTAAATATTTCTTCATCTATGCACAATACTACCTACAGGGCAAGTAACCCACATAATATTTCATGTTAAATATAGTCGTGCTATTTAACACAAACCCTGCTCACACTGCAATGCCAGTTTCATTTTCACTGCCAACTTTTAATACCATTTGCTAAGAACACATTTTCCATGGCCCCTTTGAGCTTGTAGTGTCAGGCTCCACTGTAACTATGTATAAATATGCATCTATAATTAAAAAAACAGGAAAAAAAACCCCTAGATAGATGTGCCTAAGAAGCTGGTGTAAATTAAGCCGTATCACTGACTTCTCATTGGGTACAACCTGAAAATACATTTTCCCCATTCACTTAGTAAAGGGGCTGGATTGAAATGAAGAGTAGTTTGCCTGTGCTTGGGCTGGCAGGGGGAGTGGACATGAAGAGAAATTTGATTTTCTAACTCTTCAAAGGTAAAGGCACACAGGGAAGAAGAGCTGTATAATATCCCTTTCTTCATCATGAACGGAAGATAAGTTTTTAAAGGGAATATTTCAACATTTGCTACACTCTCATCCTGAGAGAAATTCAGCTAATAGGGTGAGTTGTTTGAGACATGTTCAAAGATCTTACTACAAAGAGAATACTTTTTTCTGACATTAGCGATAATTCGCCTTCTTAAGCTCATTATTTTTCTTCTTCCTACATAAAATGAGGCAACTATTGTTCAGCAACTTGGAACTTGAGTCAGATCAATAAACATAATTTAAACAGTTTCAACAATATCCCGTCAACAGTTAACAACATCAAAAAAAGTTCTGTTTCCCCTGCACAAGGATGACACAAGGGATGCAAACTGCTTTGTGTTACATTAGAGAGGTGAATAATTCAAACAACTACAATGTCTTTCTCTCTGATCATGGAATACCTCAGGGCTGGAAGCAATTTCCTGACATTTACTTATTATTTGCAAATATTCAACACACATGGGGGCTTTGCAGGTGAGGATTTTTTGTTGTGTGTGGGGTTTTGGTTTAGGTGTTTTTTAATGGATGGGTTGCAATCTCTAGTCCTTGCCAGTATTTGATATGTGACACTCAGTTATCATTCACTTATTGCAACTTAAGAAATCAGCACCAAACTGAATATGCTCACAACTGGAGGTGCTCTCAAGCACTGCCAGTATGAATATGAGTGCAAAATTTATTTATTGGGAAGGCACTGGAGAAGTATGCCTTCCACAAACACTGGCACCAGTGGAGCCCATTGCCTGGCAGGTGCTTAGAGCACAGCCTGGCAAACCAGGCTGGAGTCACACATGGATGAATTATTTGTAGGAACTCCTGCAGCACTGCCCCACTCTAGACTGTATCAAATCTATTTTTAAAGTCACTTAGAATTATAAATAAATAAAACAGTGTATTGAGTTAGAAGCTACATAGTGCCTCAACACCTACACATAGTCTGTTTTAATGATCTCATGGCAGGCCTGGCCAAGGCAGTGCTATGTGCAGTGCTACGAGAAACTAGAGCAGCCCTGGCCACAAGCCTTTCGTGTGAAGGATCTGTAGTCCCAGCAGCCATGTAAATGAGGTCGAGGTGCTGCAGGCCCTGGACAGAGTGCTGTGTTGTCCCCCTGGAGGAGTAATGGTCGTTGAGCAGGTGAAGGGCCAGAGTCCTGCAGGGACCCTTCATGTCCCCTCTTACCTGTGGTGTTTGTGAGCTGGAAGGTGATGGATTTGTCAGGGATACTGCAGACGTTGCGGACAGACACCTGGCATGTGTAGCTGGCATAATCCTGAGGTCGAAGGTTCTTCAGCTTCAGGACTTTGGTTTCACCCTGGGATTTGGGAAAAATAGGGGCGAAAAAAGACACAGGTGTACAAAGCACAGATCATCATTCCAAGTCCATATCATATCCCAAAGTTTACAGATTACCAGTGCTCCCAACTTTAGGGAAAACTTCAGGGAACTGTGAAGATTTCAAGCCCCCTCCAGCCCTATATAAAGGAGAGACAAAGTGTTTGCAGTGGTCATTTCACCTCCAGGGTTTCTCAAAACACCCAGCAACTGACTGACACGACCTGAAAGCAATGTCAAACAGGTCTGAGCATAATTTCTCATCAACTACTGCCAGAAACACATTGTAGAACATGACAAACCTTAACCATCCCACAACAGACCCTGAGATCTAAGTCCAAGGTGTCAGTAGGAAGCCAAGGAAAGTCACTGGGGACTCAACATTGCCAAACCAAAGTAAATCAGGGCAGATTGAGGCATTAATACTGGCCTAAACATGACAAGATCAACACTCATGCTCTAGAAATCTGCAGTACAGGAGGAAAAAAAAATCAGAGAAATACTCAAAGAACTCCCAAAACTTTCTGATCCCTCTTCTCCAATTCTAATCTCATTTATGCTGATGTAAATCCAGAGTGACTGCAGAGACTTTGATAGTCTTTTCTCATTCTAAGGTAGCAAATAAAATCACTGCCTGCACTCCATTAGTTACTGGCTTGTTATAGAAACAGAATCAAGTTGTTACACTGACGATAGACATGTTCTGTAGATTTTTATTTATGGAATGCAGAAAGCTCTGAGATGCATCCTATGGTTTGAACACTCTGCAACCCATATGTCTTCCACCGACAGCTTGTTGCTGTTGTTCTCCTTGTGTTTGTCTGAATCTCTTTTGGAGAAACCATTCCATAACTGCCTGCAAGTGTGAGGAAGTGTCAGCGTGACAAATCCTCCTGAGGACAACCTCAAAGGACTGGACAGTGAGCTCAGGAATGATAATATGCAGAGAACAAGGATATGAAGTGAGTAAATCAGAATGATAAAATCTAGGACACCAATGACCCTAGGAAAGTCCTGTCCCCTGCGAATTGTTGCTATGCCGAACAAATTATGGCATTTACGATATACATGTCATCTACTTACTTACAGGGTCACATGTATCCTGTTTATTGATTAGTAAATTCAGGGATATGTGTATAAACCTTCAGTGTAAGTAAGTTTTAAAAAGCTTAAACAGTGAAGTCTTCACCTAGTTTTTAATGTAAAAGCCTATTGAAAACTGACACTGATAGAGGTTCATCTCTAAGACAACACTGCAAACTCCAGCAATGCGTGCTTTGTTAAACATTCCAGTAAGATTTTCCCTTCTGACAGTGTTGTAGAGGTGTGTTTTTGTCAACTTCAACTCTTACCAACCCAAACTTACAGGCTTATGCTGGTGTTAAGGAGATGACCTCAAGGGCATGCCTGTCTGAGCACAGCAGTCCCAACACCCTCTTTCAGAGCTGGGAATGACCCATCACGTTGGGAGCACTGCCTGACAGGAGCTGCAGCATGCTGGGTCATTTAAACATTAATGCTGCAACATGGTGAATTTTTGCCAGATGCCTTACTTAGCTAGAGAAAACATCCTAAGACATCCTCTCATTAAGCAATGTCTCCTGTTAAATACACTGAGCCTACTGAAAACTGGAAGAGCCCATGGTGGCTTCCTCTAAGGCCAGGGATGTCCTAGTTGGGAGCCACATAGCACACAGACAAAGCTGTCTTCAGGGCCAAACAGCAGCGCTGACCTACAGTGTTTCTGCAAATCTGCCACTAACCTGCAGCTCTCTCCTCCCTCCTCATCCCCCTGAATATTTCCATTTGGATGCCCATTTCCATGACCTACAGGGATGGTGTGTTTCAATAAAATATGAACATGACTACATTAACTTAAAGGTTGCCTGGGGCATTGCTCAGAAATCAAACTCAGCCAGAATGTGCTCTGGGCCCAACTTTGGGAATGCAGAAAGGTGCTTGGGATGAAACAGGTGCCCTGGGGAGCTGCCCTTTCAGCCCTCCCTTCCCACCCATCCCTACCATGTGTTCCCTAGCAGCCTTGCTGGAAGTGCTGGGCTGATTAGCATCTAAAGGACACTCAGATCCCAAGCTCTGCTCAGGGTAACGTGCCCAGAGAGCCCTGGCAAAAGAAAAAATCCTTTCCATCTCCCATTGCATTGGCAGGCTAATTACTGTGAGGAAAGTGGTGTTTAGAGGGCAAACCTGATTGTGCAGGGCAAGTCCAACATAGGCAAGCAGGAGAAGGAGAAACAATGTGGACACCTTGCCACAGGACAACAGTCAGGAAGTACCCAGGCAGTTGGGCTCCCCATTACTTGTGGCCATTAGGAAAAGCTCATGGATCCCACAGCAACACCTGTCATTTGCTCACACTGCTAAACAGAAGCCCTTCCCTGATATACGGAGCCTGGGCACTCAGTTAAGAAAAGAAAGTTAGTGATGGGAGATAGAGGAAATCCAGTCCTGGGATTGTTTGCTTGGATTTTAGTCTCAGCCATCCAACAGCTGCATAACCTCTTTAGGGAAGCTGTGTCACTGCTCTCAGGGACAGTGATAAAAAGGGAAAGGTCCTCCTAAGGCTGTCACACTCCCTCCTGCTCTGCTCCTCTTGTACCCTGGGAATTTGCATGCAGAAGGAAGGTCTATCAGCCCTTCTGGAGGCAGTGCCCCTTGCCGTGGCCTGCACCCTCTTCCCATCATCCTAATCCATGCAGGGAAGGAAACACCATCCACTACAGTGCCCTGCATCACCAAGACACTCAACACAAGCTGGCAGAGCTTTGCTTATTTTCACCTGTGTGTAAAGGGGTTCATAGATGTCCACACCATTGTCCTGACTGTGAGAAAGTGTCTCGGCTCCCCGTTTCCAGATGAAGCGAGCTGGTGGGTTGGAGTTGACGGTGCAGCGAAGGAAGACGGTCTTCTCCTGGTAGAAGCTGCCACGTACATCACTGATGGTCTGGTGAACGGTGAGAACAGGCTCATCTAGATCTGGAAGGGAGGTAAGGAGGGTCGCAGCCATTGTTAGCAAAGCTTGGTCTGCACGTACAGCCTGCAGAGCAGATGATGCTCCAGGTACCACTGAGGAGAGGGAAAGGTCCCACACATTTGGCTGATGACAACTGCTGATTTAAGAGCTGATCTGAGGGCAGGTAATGCAACCAATACCTAAAGGGAACAGACAGGAGAAGCCAGAATTCTCCCGCTCACCACACAAACCTCCAGAGAATAGAAAGCAGTCTCTGGTTTGCAGATACCTGTGCAGTGCTCAGAAAAACCACCTGCCTGCCACATGTGTCTCAGAGCAGTGGGCTGCCTTGCCTTCTCCAGTGGCACCCTCGTTACAGTAAATCACTACTTTCTACTTCACTGAGAGGTCAGCTCTCTCCGGAAGCTCTGTTCCATCATCATTTCTCCATTTTCTAGTTTCCAAATCCCTCCTGAAATCATGGGGCTAAACCCATTGCTGTGAGATGTCCATACAAATGACATGACAAACCTTCAAGACAAGGAATGAAAGTAAAAAATCAGGACAAGATCAAGGAGCTGAGTTGGAAAGTCATCTAGACAGAGCAGTCTCGTGGGGAATCACAGGAATATGAGATGCAAAACACTGTAATAGGTATGTATAATTTCTCTCTTTTCCTATTAAATATCCTCTGTGTATTTTCTTCAAAGTCTGTATCGACTGTCCTTCTTTGGCAACTTCTACTCACTGCAACTCCATTACCCCTCCCTAAACTGATCAGATTCTTTTGTTTTCTCCTTTTACAAAAGGTGCTTCTTTCAATTCCCTTATCGTACCTGCACCAGCCACGCAGCCACCATGAATCAGTGGTTATCAGTGGCTACACTTGCAAGGACAGAAGCAATAGCCCTGCAGGGAGAGGATTTTCTCCATCCACACAGAGCATACTGCCCCCCTATGGTTGCCCACCTGCTAAAAAGGGATGATTTTCTCAGAATTTGCAGCAGGTATCAATGTTTGAACATCAAGGTAGCATGGAAAAATCTCAGAGGCAGTGGATCTTTCTCCTCACAGAACCATTTTGAGACTGAGGTTAAATGTAAAGATCCCTTTTGACAAGAACTGGCCCTCTAAAACAGAAATCAGTCCCCGTGTCTTTAAGTATGTCTTATAAGGCACCTTTTGAGCTCAAGCTGAAGCAATTCTGTATTTTCAGGAACATTATGACCCCATCTTCAGCTGCAAGGAAACTGAGGTACTTGTACCAAGTATCCTCTTGTGCTGCCAGCATGGTCTCTGCACTTCCTAACATGCTCATCACCTCCTGCCCTTCCATGCCACCTAGTTTTCACAATATTTTATCTTACAGATTTGTAAGTTTGGAGATCTGACTTCCAGAAATGAAGAGGGAAGCAGGGATGAGTTTCTGCTAACATGTCATTCAAACAATGCATGCTCTCTGCTGAATCACAAGTGTCAACTTGTGGATTTGCATCTTTTAATGAGCTGTATGCTAGGCAGACAGCAATTGTAATGGGACCTGAAATTTTTCTGCTTGACCGTATCTCAGAGATATGAGTAGAGCCATTAATGGAATAATGACAAGACACAAAAAATATCCCAGAAAAAAAACTCCACCAACCAAAAAAACCCTCACAGCTGAAGAAAACCATATGCAGACGGAAAAAAAAGGCTCCTCTCCATACAGTGCTGTCTTCATGTGGCCATAGGGTGACTCAATATCAAATTCTTTTGGACCAGGACCCTGAGCACAGCCTTTCCTCTTTTCCTCCTTCTTTGTCCTTAACCTTCCTTTATTTGTTCAAACTTCACAGGAATGACTCCGTAGCTACCATCCTTCCGAGACTCTGTTTCTCAGCAGGTAAAACACTTCCCTTACTAACCAAAGCTCACCATTCCAGTCCCCTGGATCCCAGCTACTCCCTGCACAGAAAACACCACCTTCTTTTTGGTTGCTAAAACTTTCCTCCTTTGAATCCTTCAGCCTTCTTTTGTAGCAGTCAGCTCTAGGTCTAGCCCTCCTGAGAAAAGCTAAAATAAGACCTACGACAATTTGCATGTCCTTGATGTACAAGTAATGCCACTGATGTCAGTGAGCTGCTCAAATGATAAATTTGGCCCAAGGCTGCTCATGGAGATGATCACATGGGATGCTTCTTGCACAATAAAAGCTTGTAAACATTCATTCTTTTCTTTTCTTTACTTTCTCTCTCTACCACATGGAAATACTCCAAACAGCAGCTGCCTCTCTACCAATACTTTAAAGCCTCACTGATGCCCACCTGGGGCAAAGGAATATCATGCTACACGGGTTAGTGTTTCCAGTTTAATATCCTCTTGGCACCAACGATGTTCTCTGCGCAACCTCACTGTTGAACAGTAAAAGTATGACTGAGGACTAACAGCAGCTGTCAAGGACACCAAGGTACACATGAGGGTGATTACTTACCTCTAACTACAAAATGGGATGCAGAAAAAGAATGGGTTTGTTTCCAAATTCTGGTTCATTCAGCTGAAGGTTGCCTGGGTGAGCGTTCAACAAAAACTGTGGCTTTTCCCATGTGTTCCCTCGTACTTACTGCAAATACTAGCAGAAAATAGTCTCTCCTCCCCAAAAACCAAGTGAGCAGAACAGAGGTGCAGTACCAAGTCCATCTGCAGAGTAGATGTTAGTATGAGAAAGCCCTTGGCCACCCCATTAGCCCCACAGTTCTACAGGTCAGAGCTGCATGAGGGACCACGGGACACTACATCACTCTAGCTCCAGCCTGCACCACAGGAGCACCCTCAGGTCATGAAGAGATTCATGGCACATTCCTGTTCCTGGAGACACAGGCCCTGGCAAGGTGTCACACTGAGGCTTGAGAAAAGCCAGTATCCTTTGCAATGGAGAGTTACCACATGCCTCCACCACATGTAGGAGAAGAAACAGGCGGAGAAGCCAAGCAGATGTAGGGTGGGTGCCAGAACTTCTCTAAATGAAGTGATGCAATGCCAGTGAACAAACACTCATCCTATCCACAGTGGCTGCTGTTGAAGCAATCCATTTCCACAGCCTAGGTAGGAAGGTGCCCACACTACACTACTCTAACAAAGGCTAGGGCAAGGAAGGAACAGAGATGGGAGCTACTCCCAGCCATATAATACGACTGTGGATCATGAACCTGCCAAAAGCTAAGGATGCCCAAGTCTGTGGCACATTTTGTGAGAGTCACATCACAGTTGAGCTGGACAGCAGGACTAAAAGGGAGCAGTCTGGCAGCAGTCGCTGTCAGGAGAAAGGTCTGCCCAGACTCCAGGCATGTACTGGGGTTTTGAAGCCTGGAGGCTGTTCTGCTGACAGATAACCACAGTGTCCCTCAGCTCAGAAGGAAGGACCTTCTTGCTAGAGGGAATGTAGGAACAGCTCATGACAGGTTCAGGGACAGATTCAGCTGCTTTATCATACCTTACAACTTTTTAGCATCAACCTCTTGCCTTCTCAGATAATATGAGTGAGCAGAGGTATTTGGCATTAGTTGGGCTGGAGAAAATTGGAATAGTGGGTAGTCAAGGACAATATAATGGTAATCTTCTCCAAGAGAGCAAATCTCTTCACAAGTTGCCTAGACATTAAATACTGGATTTCTGCCAGATGGGGCTTACAGCATAAGTTTAATTTCCCTCCCTTTTGACCACAGCAGCCCAAGAATAAACATTAAGTCCAAGAAAAAAACATTAAGAGAAACCCTCAAAACTTGAAGTCCAAGGTGGAAAACCACTAGCAGCATCTTCAGGACTCAAGAAGGGTGGGCACTATGACCAGCTAGAGAAATGCTGAGTCACTTTCACATTCACCCTATCACAGCTCAGCCTCCTCAGCTGCATTCCAGAGTTTTCGGCTCTGTTTCCAAGTTGCAATGCTGGGAGCAGGACACTGGTTTCAGGAATGCTCCCAGCATCTGGGGGCAACCAACTTCAATAAGCATTGCTTGCTCCAAGCACTGTCAGCTTCAAGATGAGGACAAAGAAAGCAGAAGCCACCCACAATGCCACATCCCAGACAAGTGCTAGGGAACCCTGTCAGTGACAGACATCAAGGCACTTGGACAAGAACGACTCACAAGGACAGCACAGCTATGTTTTTCAGGAATGGATCTAATCTCCCTGGCAAAAAAGACCCTGGGGAGACCACGCCAGTCCCTCTGCTCCCGAATCAGGTGCACGTGGTCCTAGGGCAATGCAGCTCCCTGCTGGCCCCGCAGCAAGGCAGAGACATGCAGTAGAACTGTGGGAAGGTCTGGGTTGCCGCTAAACGACTTACACTGCACATCTACTCGAATGGACTTGATGGCAGGGACCCCAACCCCATTTTCTGCTTTACAGTAATAGCGGCCCCCCTGCAGCCTTTGGATCTTCTCAATCCGAAGGGTCTCGTTAAGCACAGACGTCTCTTGGAATTTGTCCGACGCGCTGCCAGCAGTTTTGGTCCATCTCACCTGCAGGAGAAGAACAAGAGAAATGAAATCAGGGACACAAAATAGAGATTCCAAGATTCAGCAGAGCTCCCTTTGTTGCTCTTCCCCCTCCTCCCTAGCTACTTCCATAAAGAGGTCCTACAGCACCACCACGCTTACCAAAGCTCAACTACTGATCTCAGTATGTCTCAGTAGGCCAGATGCTGATTCTGGTCCATCACCAATCCCCATGTCCAAGAGTTCAGGATAACCCCTCAGTTCACCCAGACACATACTGCATGTTTACCACTCCTGCTCTGATCCTGTAAACCCCACAGCTTGCTCAGTTTTACGCCACTATCTGCACAGCACAGGACTTTCAGCATTCAGCCTTGAGACCCCATGTGGATGGTAGGCTGTGACACTACAGCAGACATCAGCTCACAGCTACAGAGCTTTTACTGCAGTCCACACTCATCTTTTTCTGGACAGCAAGGCTATTTCTGCTTTTTACTTTTCCATGAGTGAAAAAAGCAGTTGCTATCTGACTCTTTCCCCTTTCCCACTGGGAACCCATGTGTATTATATTTTTGTAAGTCATCCTTTTGCAGTACACAAGCTTTTCCTCTGTTTTTAAAGATACAGAAAAAGAAAAGAAAAAAATCCCTTCAGATTTCAAGCTGCCTTTTAATTTCTTTGTCCTTATGTTACATGTCTTAAGGTCCTGGCTTGCACGGCAATGGAGCTGCATGATACTTCATGGTGAATGGTGGCAAGAAGACAGCAATCCCAAAGACCGAAGGGTCACTCTTACGTCTGGAATGAGGTATAGCCCTCGCAGTGGTAATACAACATTCCCCCTTGTTTTGTGCACTCCAGACAATGAAAGAGAGAGACAGCTTTTCTCAGCCCATTGGTTTTCTATGTCTGCAACCTCCCTTTTAAAGGCTGCTGACTGCTGGCCTCCTGCTCTGTTGACAATCTAGACTTTGGGACTGAGATCCAGCAAGATCAGCCAGCAGAAAGAAGAGAGACTTTCATTCAGCATTGGCCGTAGATAAGATGGACCAAATACCTTGACCACTCTGCCAGACTTCGCCTAAGGCTCACTGCCATCACCTGATTGGTGCTGATGCTCTAGAAGGAGCAGGGGTGTCTACAAGCCACTCCCAGAGCACCAGGCTGAGCAGATTTTCAGAGCTATTGACCATGGATTTATTCAGCTTTTGTAGGCTTATGAATTTGTCTGAGGGCCCCAAGACTCTTGGAGTCTCCTGTTTTGAAGGACACTTCAGCCAGCTCTTTTATCTTTTCAATCACAATCTCATTTTAGCATTTTGGCCACATTTTCATGATTTAATGACTGGCTGATAGAAAGGGAAAAAGAAGATTAAACAAAGATTAGGATAAGAACTTAGCTGGGGAAGAAATCAATCCATTGGCGGGGGGGTAAATGGGATGCATGCCAATTTTATATGTGCAGGTTGCAGTATCCCCGGTCATGCCTGGTTCCAGGCTCTGGTGTCCCCAGTGCAGTTCTGGGCAATGACAAGCCAGAGTGTTGCCCACAAGCCTGCAACAGGCTCTGCTCCAGAAATCTCTCTAGCTACTCAGGCTCAAACCCCTACAACCTTCCAGGACTATTCCATGCATTCAACAACCTTAGGCAGGGCCACTGCTACCAAATTCCCCATTTCTGATGCACACAGGTATCATTTGCCCATCACTGTCACAAGCCTAGGCTGATTGTTTTTGCTGACTTGGCTCAGGTAATTTTCTTTTTATTGTTTCCAGGATATTCTTTTGATAGAAAAACCATTTCAAATCCTCGCCTTTGTCATCACCTCTTCTCCAAGGAGCTCCTCACAAGCAAGTCCACAGAGAGCCTCACTGGCATAAGCAGATGCATGGCTTCTCTCCACAAATATCTTTGGCAGGATTGAGGAAGGGGGCCAAGATACATATCATATGTGGCTCCCTTGAGTGTATTCTGGCACATCCAGCCTCACAGTGTGCACCAGCTGCCGTTCCTACCACGCTCTGTCCCAGACCTGGCAGACCCATGCTCTGGTCCAGTAGCTCTACGGACACATCCACACTAACACTGAACCGCCCAGCTTGAGTGTCTGAAGGGTGCTGAGGTGGCTGCACGGCCCTGAGGCTGTGCAAGCCTCTGGGCACCCCAAGTAAGGACTGCAACCATTAACCAAGCTCAGCTTTGTACCTCCCCACTGGACTGTGTCTCTGACCACAGCACGGATGCGTCCAGTGCTGCAAGTCTGGATCTGCCTCTGCTTGTTAGCCACAAAGCCATGAACAGCAGGCTCTGCGCGGGGCTCAGTGAGGTGCACTACCAACAACTTCCCAAACTCCCCCAAGCAGCGTCCCCTTGGCTCTACATCCAGAGAAGCTGAGAGACTGATGGACCATGAAGGACCAACTCCCGAAGTAAGCACATGAGGGAAGCCTTTTCTAGGCTGTTCCTACTTTGTACTAAGAGGGTTAAAGATTTGAGCATGCGATGTATAATGGTTTCAGTTTGGACTCAGTTTTTGGAGGGACTTCACATATTGAAGACGAGTAAAAGGTCTTTGTAAGCTTCTTCAAAGCTTTGTGGACCGTTTTCCATGAAAGCAAGCTTAAGTGCTTCACAGCTTAACACGCTAAGTGCTTGCAAAATGGGGCATCCTTACCTGAGTCCAACATGCAGGAGAAAGCTGGACACCCCACTGCCCACAGTTCTCCTCTATGTGGAGATTACAAAAGAGTGCCATGGGGGGCATGGGTGACAGGCAAGACCGAAGGCTTACCTGTGGCCGGGGGTGTCCTGTGACCAGACACTGCAGGACCAATGTGTCCCCCTCCCGAATTGTGTAAACGCGTTCACTGATGTTGTCTTCCTTCACCACGCATGCTTGCCCAGCATGGATGATTTGGGCCTGAGCAGGAGCTGTGGAGAGGAAAGAAGAGGTAAAGAGGGAAACGAGCAGTACCCCATCTCCTTATGCCCACTGCCCAGGGTGGCTTCTCCCACCTCTTAAGCCACAGAGGGGAAGAGCCAGGCAGTTCTAGGAATGAGTCACGGAGGTCTTAGGAGATCTATTATTAAACAGTTTTCCCCATTTCCTGGGTGACTGATATCAATTACTATTTTAAAACCTTTTGTCCTGTTGGGATGAGCAGCTCTAGACACTGAAAAGCAGAATATGGAGCTTTTTTCAGGTGGACCCTCCTGCACCAGTTGAGGACTAAAAATTTCCTGCTGTTGTCTCTCTCAGAGATGACTATGTGCAAACAGCTATTGCAGGGACCTGGTCAAAATCACAAATGCTCTATGCCTGTCTAAAATAAGCCTGATTACTATGATTTACCTCGCAGGGGGCTGGGATAACTCCTGAGCAGAGTCAGAAAGGGCCCTGGAGCTGTGTACAGCTATTAGCACACATCCCTAGAACAGGCATAGCACACACTGCAGGAAAAACAAGTCTTTCCCATATTAAATAGCAGCCTGTCTCAGCCCTGAGCCAGAGGAAACAGCCTCTGCAGGACCAGAGGATCCCATAATCTGTAGGGATTTCTTCACCTACAGCTGCAAATGGAGACCAATTACTGCCAGTCTGGCCAAGTAAATGGGTGAAAAAATGCATAGAAAGCAAGTTCCCAAAACAAAGTCATAAAATGCCATGACACCAAACAGCACCTATATCCCACTACAGCCCTGGTGATATGCAGGAAGAGACAAGCTCTAGTAGAACAGGATTTTATGAAGAAAAAAGCCTCAGCTCTGAAGTTCTGTGCAAACAGCCTTTGGCTCCCTTCTCCAAAGCATTTGTGTGATCAGGGAAGTGGCTGAGATGCATTGAAGGCGGCCGCACAGCCCAACAGGACACCTGTGCCTGTTTGAGGGGGAAACTCCAGTTGCACTTCAAGAAATACAGAAACCCACAAAGATGTCTAAGAGTTGGTGTCTCACTGACAGTCCCGTGGGATACTTAACCAGCTTGCTGGAATGCTTTCAGGTGACTCTGGAGTCATAGCTCTAGCTCCCATTAGTGGAATATAATAAAAATGACCAAACCACTGAGGAGATGATCAAAGGGTTTAAAACAATGAGCTTAGAGAGCCTTCCTAAGCAAGAATAAATTTTGCACAACCTGTTAAAGCTGAACCAAGAACCCGCTTTTTCCTGAAGGTTAGTTGAGCTTCAAAGACTACCTTTCTAAAAATTATTTTCATTCTTTTTGGCATGACCAAAATGTTCTAGACCAAATCACCTGGTCAAGAGAAATCCTCATATTTTTGCTGGTTTAATCCACCAGCAGTAGAGGCAGCTGGACAGGCTGGGCTCGGGCAGTGGAGAAGATCTGCCTTTGAGATCAGCCTTTATGAACCGGTGTCACCACAATGCACTGACCAAGCAGAAGGGACACAGGAGTGGACACAGGGCTCTGCTCTTGCTGCTGGGGCTTTACAGCCTGCCATGGCCACCCCGCACATACGGGGGTGGCCATGGCAGTGCTGTAGCACATGGCAGTGCTGTAGCATGCAGCAGCACCCCGCACCCAGGCAGGAGCACTGCACATACGGCAAACTACTCTCTGTTTTTCCGTCTCTTCTGTCTTTCCAGCATGGTGGCACTTTGTTGAATTCATTATTACCGTCCAAACTGTTGACAAACAGGAGCAACATGTCTATTTGAATAATATGATGGCACAAACATGGACAAATCCCTCAGCCTCCCCCATTTTCCCCTTCTGCAGGCCTCCCAAGATGCCTGCCATCGCTCGGGCATTATGGAATGCCAAAACTGACTGTTAAGATGCCAGTGATATGACTGAGCAGATGAGTGATCTTCCCCTGTCTGGATGGCAGAGAGCCTTATTAAACCCAGGAGAAAGCACAGACCTCTATATGTGCTCACAGACATCTGTGTGTTTGTATACACATACGTGTATGGACATACATACAGATATGTAAATACATTAATTAAAATAGTGATTTATCAGGTAAAGACATCATGAATGTTTGTCAAGCCAACAGTCATAGAAGAGGCATTCAGAAGCCTACATAACCTTTGCTAATATACCTTAATCTAACTGACAGCCTCATGTGCTGTTTCAGCCCTCAGATCAGTTTCCTGCAGATCTGCCATGACACCTTTAGCCCCACGTGTACTGCAGAGCACCACTTACAGGGCTGAGACACAGGCTGTGATGCTGATGAATCCCTGCTGATTAAAAGAGAGACTCTGTCCCTTCCCATCCTATGCCACATTCCCCCAAACTGTGCTGCCTGCATTTCAGCAGGGTCCTGGCACCCTGGAGCAGCAAAGCTCTGGTAACCTCTCCTCACAGTCTCTGGGCTGCATTTGCCAGCTGGTGGCCCTATTATCCCTTTGCAAACATGACCTTGCTGTAAAAACTAATTTCCAGACATCCCATGGCGAATCAGAATATTTATCTGCAGCTCTAGCTCCCAGTTAAATGTTGCTCTTAAGCTGTTCTGCTGTACCCCACATGGTATACAAAGCCAGCATTGCAACTTTCACTCTTCCCTTCGTCCATTCCACTTCCAATATCTCACCTGTATTGTGTAACCCTTTTCTACCACTTGTCCAGAGGCATTTCCACACAGGGAGCTTCCACAGCAAAATCATTAGGTAGAGTGGTATAGGATTAGAAGGCTTTTCTGCAAGTATTCTGGCACCAAAATATCTTGGGGTAATTTGCTGGCATATCTCTGAGTTTGAGAGAAACATTATTTAAACTAATCCTTATACGGCACTAGACTACAACAAAACGACAGCCTTGGGCATACGCCCTGGGTCATAATTTTGTCCCCTTCTCCCAAATTCTCCCTGGATACACTGAGCTGTAATGAAGCTTACAAGCAAGGGTATACACATCCAGCTTTGTTCGCAGGTGTCTGAACTGGCTTGTGTCACCATCACTAACACCTTTCCGCTAAATCGTTGGAAAGGGACATCACTTTAAGGGAACCCCCACCGCTTAAGGTGTAACAGCTCTCTGGCAATAACAGCACCAGGTTGTCAGCAAAAAAACACCACTTTTTCATGTCTTAAACCCCACATGAACCAGAGGAAACTCAGGAAGCTTGGGGCTGTCTTGGAGAGAAAAGCACTCAGGTAGATGGCACAGGAGCCTGAGACACTGCCTCTGGTTTGCTCACAACTTGACATTAGTAAGTGGGGGCTGAGCAATGAATGAACCCAGCTCTTTGGGGACTGCATTAAATTAGAAGATGAGACTTGGGAAGGCCTCTGTTCCAAGCTCAGCCTGCCACAGCACACAAAGTCTGGGAAAGTCACCTCATGCTGTATTACAGATGGGCAGAGAGACTGAGAGGATTAATTGCACTTTTAATGTTCTTGAACAGAAATGCTACGTTATGGTTTGACATCATCCCAGGTCTCCTGGAGGATTTCAGCATGCAGAGAGTTTGCACACTGCCAGCACAACAGGATGGCAGGACCATGCCTGTCAGAGTAACAGTTTCACAGAAGGCCCTCAGGAAGGAAAAGAAGGGCTGGAGATGAAGGAGTAACCCCAGCCATTCTCAGCAGTGCTCCACGCAGAACAACTCTTGCACAGAGACAACCTCCTCTGTTGAGTCCTTCTGGGGCAGAATCCCTCACCTCAGGCCAGCAAACCCCAGAGCAGAGGTCCAAGGAAGACCTCTGATGGCCTCTATGGGGGAAGAAGGGACAGATTGTTCCCCTCCCATTTTTCCCACAATTTTGAGTGACAGATGTATTGTCACTTTTATTCCAGTCTCAGGTAAGAGATCAACTTAGGGAAGGCTCTCAATACCAAGTCCTCCAGAGAAACTAGGCCGGCCACATATTGAGTGTCAGATGCTTTAGAGGGGAAAAAAATCAGACTATGAACATGCAGCATTAGGCCCTTCCTCAGAAAATGGCTGGACTGTAATGCATTTGGCCTCTGCATCAAGATCTCCTACTATGCTTTTGCTTGATATATTTACACATTAAAACAAAAGGAAATTGAAGTGGATAAAATAACTTTATTCCCAGTGCAGTGTACTGTACAATGCTGTTATTACCATAACCTGGAAAGTTTATGAGACTCTCGGTGCTTAGAGGTTGCTAATATCATGAAAATGTAGAAAAGGAGAGAGAAATGGTCTTTTGGAGAGGACTGAGTCATCTGTATTTGGTTCACAGGTCTAGCCATTCATCTTCTCGAACCTCAGATCCCATCAGTAAAATGACAATGATGAGAGCTCGTTCACAGAGAGGGTGGTGAGTGATAGATACTGCACTGACACTCCCTCAGTCACTGTCAGCACCCACAGGGGCAGCTGCTCCCCTGTTTTTCAGCGTAGCACCTACCACACTTCTCTCTAGAGTGCCTTCTCAGCACTCTAACAGCACCCATCACTGTTTGATTCTGTCCCACCACTACCCTTGCCATCTGCATGTCCTGCTGACGGCCTCAAGGATGAAGAACATTTATCTCCAAAGCTGCTGGGCCAATACCTGCAGCTGAACGCACAGGGGCACTGAATCCACCCACCTCTGATACCATCCTCTACGGGGGAGAGAGAGGGAAGCTGCACCTAGAGTTTTCCTCTTCCTCAGCCTGAATCTACCACCCTGCTTTGCAAGGCAAGCAATGATCTTCCATGCAGCTGGTGCAGATGTAATTCAGCCTCTTCTGCACGTATCCTAGGCAAAGAAGCCAAGGTCCTCCCCATTCCTGTTCACAGACTCCCCAGACTCACACTGCATACTTACACTTGAACAAGAAGGAGGGCATCAGCTGCTAATCTGCTGCTTAAACCTCTTAAGAACCTGTCTGTCTCCTTTCCTTACCCTTCCGGTCCTGAACAAGTGGCATGTAACAGATGCATCTTGAAGGGAGTTCCCAGAAATGGGAAAACACATGGTATGTGTGGACCATGGTGGGGATGAATAAGAATTTCACTAAGGAAATCCATATCTGGAATTTCTTCCTGAAGAACCATTGTCAGTGACTGCCTCTCCAGGAACTTCCTTGCAGCACTGTTAGTTGCAGACCACGCACAGCACAACACCCAAGGGGCAGCTCAGGCCTCAAAGTCACTGCTGGAGTTAGCGTTTTATCTCATCTGTTCATGAAATGCACAGATCTGCTCGGAGAGCAGGGGCACACCAGCGCAGAGACCTGTGAGGAAGGGGTCACGTCCCCCTAGCAGAGCACAAAGGGAAGCCAGCACACGCGTGAAGGGGAGAGACGCGCTAGCAACACTCGGCAGCAGCAAGGAAGGTCTGGTACGATGGGAAGGGTGTGCAGGGGCAGCATCCTGACAGCCAAACAAAACACTCCGCTCTGGGAGGGGATGGAAACTGCCTTGGTGTGTGCTCCAGCACTGCTCAGCTGCTCTCACTGATTGATCCACTACCGATGAAGACCACAGGCTTTGCTGAAACTTTAGACAAAACAAATTAACCAGGCCAGGCCCAGCCCACAATGCAGGGCACGATATCGATGGGCCATTTGAAAAGGAGAATTCACTCCAGCTTGAGGACAATTATGGAAATAATAATACACAATCAGTGTCCATTAACACTGTCAGCAGGGCTGTGGATCAATATTGTATTAATGGCCAAAGAAAAACCAGCCATACCCATCAGTCAGCAGTTAAGACCAGCTCAAGAGCAGAGGGAGAGGAGGTGGCAGTGGGTGAGTGGAACCAAGCTCAGGCGTTGGCTGCCTTTGTGCAGCCTGCACAGGGGAGCCCACTTTCCAAACCAAATGCCACCACCATTTTCCAAACACATTTCCTGGCTGCTTGTTTAGGGGCCTCCTCCTCCTCACCTCTGCCCCTCACAGCCTCTTTGCCCAGTGCAACAGCAAAGGGAGCCCACTCCCCGCAGGGAATTTCCCCCGGGAGGTGCTCGGTACAGTTCAGTCTGATTAAATTCCAGCTTTTAACACAAGGCCAGGCTGGTCCCCTAGCACAGCAAGAGGCAAGGCAGAAGGCCCTGGGACAGCTGAAGATCAAAGCATATCCATGGTCCTGGATCTCCTCCCACTCCTTGGACTTCAGTCTCACCCGAGCTCCTTCTGTTGACTCTTCCAACATCATGTGCTGCCCGGGCAGCTCTGTGCCACCACAGTCCTGTCCTAAACCAAAAGACATCAGAAAGCCCTCCCTGCCTGCTGACACTGAGGGTTACAACCCCAAACAAGGCAGATCTCCACTGAGGTTCTTTTGCTCTCATGCCCCAGTGTTTTCACTGCACTCCAAACCACATATGCTCAAAAAAACCCCCCAAATATCTGCTTACTGTACACCTGGCCTAAATTTGCAGCAGGGAACACAACATATTTCAGTAGCAAAATGTCTCTGAGTCCTTTGGTGTTTGTACACTGATCATGATTAAGACACAAACATGAATTCACGCACTAGAGAAACACAGCCACTCGCAAGATACGCAAAGAACCATGTCTAACCCCACACAACACTTCACAGTTACTCTTGAGCAAGGAGAAAAAAATACAATTTTCAATGAGAGTGCACAGAGAAATGACAGAGTTGTGGAAAGTAATCACAGAGCACAAAACTTGGCTACTTGAAATAGCATAGGATTTTTTTTCACTTGGAAGAGACCAAGACTATGTCTTTATATCTCTGTCTGATTGCATCTCCAGAAACAGAGTTTCTTTTTGCAAAGCTCAGCCAGATGATTTCCACAGTCTTAAAATAACTTTTTGCTTAATCAATGTCACTTCCTTGAAGCACCTCTATAATTTTGTTTCTTTTAGAAAAACGGCAGCAACAAAATCATGTGAGATGTCATGAATAGCAGGTACACCCCCCAGCGACTGCAACACCTGCTCCAGAGACCGTCGTTCAACTTAAAACCAAATCAGGATTAATTGTGATTATTATTATATTATATACCGTGCTTTACTAAAATATTGGTTACGAGATCATCACTGATCACCTCAGTCCCCAACTCCACTGCCTGCAGCAGTTCACTCGCTTTCCTAGATGTTCCCAAAATATTCTTACATAGGTCCACCTAACTGCAGAGTGCTAAGGAGCAGAGCAAAATTGATCAGCAACTTTGTTTGGTAAGAATCAAGTGACAGACATTACACACACAGAGCACGATGGTGGCACAAACCCTGCATTACTGCCTAACTCCTACACCTGAGTGGAATTTCTATAGATGACTCAATGCCAGCAATATGAGGTAGCTTGTCTTCAAACTTTTAGGGGCTCCAGATACAGTGGCAGTCAGAGTCTGCATCTCAGCAACACTGTCCTGGAAGATTCCAGCTTTGTTTGGGAAATGAAAAAAGCATGCCTGTCTCATAATGGCCCTAAAAGAGACTTTATCATCTCTCCCAACCCAATTCCTGCTGTGCCAGCTACAAAGCCTGAGCTGTATCTCTAAGTCTTGGTGCAAAACCCAATGAGCCACAGAGCCACACTCAGGTGAGGAGATCCTGCCAAGCTGATTGCACATTTCTCAAAATGCACATTGCTCATTTTTTGTACATTGCTCAAAATATTGCACATTTCTTACCTGGTTACTACTGATATCTCCTAAGCATTTTAGGGGAAAACACAAATGAGACAAGCAGCCTGGGGGAGAAATCATCCTCTATTCCAGAAGATATGGACCACTAACAGAACGACTTGTTTGTCAGCTGGTAAAATACCCAAAAATGAAACAGTCCAGTCAGAGAAAAAAGTGCTACAAAGAGAGGAACTCAACTGGACGTGGGCAGCACAGACACTTGTTTATCCAACCCATGTGCTGCAGGAGCAGGTGAATACTGCAGGACAGGCGAGCACCAGGCTTCTTGGTAGGTTTGATCATTTGTCTCCTTTATGTAAACTCCCACCAGGTTTCCAGTCCCCTGAGCCAATCTCCAGCTGCTCCATGCACCCACCACCCTTTGAAAAGCAATGAACAGCTACAGGCATCCAGAAAGACTGCAGACCCTCTGCCCTTTGTTCTCAGCTTTCATTGTGCCTGTCCCCAGGGGCCTCTGAGTAGCCAGCTCACCATAGAGCCAAAGCTAGCTCAGATGGAGATGCAACTCACAGTTCTGATCTCCCTTTTTTCCCTCTCTGTCACAGCATGTAGGAGCCACTGAACCTGCATATCCCCACTCAAACAGGAAAAATTCCTTCCATAGCCATGCTGTAGCTTGCCAGCACTGGTAGCGAAGTCCAACAGGTGATGTCCCCACCGTCTGCTGGTAATAACCTGTGCAGGCAAATGGGCTTTGTTTGAATGGTCCCCAGGGTTTTACCCTCTCTCCCCTGAATTCAAGATCAGCTCACATCCACAGCCACCACGGGTGCTGCTTCTTCCTCTTTTTTTCCCTTTTTATACTTTGAACCCCTTTGGTACAACAGTGACTCTTCAACAAAGAGGTCCATGTGCACAGATCTTTAAGCCAGAGTACTTTGAAACTCAGCTGTTGTTTCATGGCTGCATCATTTGACACAGGAGATAAAAGGAGAGCACAACACAGACACTTCAGTCCTTCAAAACAGGGAAAAAAAGTCAATTTGCTAATCATCTGTCAACTAGATTAGCAGCAAAGGTTCATGAACTCCAATCAATGAATAACTACAGGCTCCTTTTCATATCAAAACCAGAAAAAAGTATCAGATGACAGATGTTTTTCCTGAATCATGAAAAATAAGACAAAACAGAGGTAGTGGTTTCAAACTGGATTCCCCAGCTAGTGGAACACAGTGGGAATGCTCCAGACTTTGCTGGTGAAGACTCCACCGGAGTCATACCCACATGCTAAAACCCACTCTGGAAAAACAGGAAGAGAAATTAATTCCGACTCCAGGTATACTAAAAACAGTAAGAGAAGAAATAGAACAAAAACCAAGCCAGTATGCAATCAAAGCACACTATCAGAAAATGGGTAAGAACAGGAACGTGGAACGTTTCCATCAAACTGCAGCTGATGCTGTTCAAAACGCTAAACCCTGAGGCCCGAATTCTTCAATGCCGAAGTGGAAATTGGGGGCTGGTGGGCAGGAGAAGGACTGGCAGAGAAGAGCGATTGGAGTAGAGGACTTCTTTCCACAGGGAGAGCCAAAGGGGATGATGTATGCTCAGGGTTGCTAACCTCAGAGAGGGGGTGCGCAGACATGGGGTAGCAAAGCAAGGCACTGACTACCTGGTGCCCCAACTCTCCAGAAGATCTCCCTGTGTGCTTGACCAAAGCAGCTCCATCACTGCCAGGAGAGTTTCTGCAGAGCTCTGTGCAGACCACAAAGCCTGTCTGCGAAGCTGGGTAAATACTCAGGCACCGAATCAATGCTAAATCCTCACCTGTCACAGCTCCACTGCTTCCAGGGCCCCATCCAGATGGCTCAGATTGAGCTGGGGATGTGAGGGCAATCATGCCACGATGGCAGTGCAAACATTCTCTTCATGCAGGAGAGGAAAGATTCAACAAATGGCCATGTTTACCTACTGCTATCCCCATCTTCCACAGAAAGCAAAGGCTATTTCAACTGTGAAAGAGAGGGCAGGAGATGGGGATATGGAAATGAGAGCAGGAGAGGGTGGTAAGAGCCACAAGAAAAAGACTGAAATAAAATTTCACTGAAAGCCTGTTTAGAACAAAACATAGAAAGAGCTGGAATTTCGAATGCTACCCTTAATTCAACTATCTAAACCCCAATTTTACTACTGAAAAATGGTGGGCAGCAGGGACTTGTCTCTGTCCAAAGCTCTAGGAACAGCGGTGCACATGCCACAGACACCCCAGGTCCCCTCCCAGTCACCTCCCAGGGGATCAAAGCACAAGATCTGCTCTCAGCTCCAAGCCACTTGGTGGGACAGGACAGGCAACCATGGCACCAACCCCAGCACAACCACTCACTGGCAAAGCTGGCAGAGATGCCAAGGACCATGGGGCCACAGAGACTTGGCACCCCTCTGCCGGGTACCCGTCTGCTCCCAGCAAGATCAAGGATTGGAGATGGGTGCTGCTGATGATACATGGAGGCTGCTTGTGATACAGCCCCACACTGGAAAGAGGCCTTTGTGCTTGAATGAGCTCCAGTGCGGGCCCTCGCAAAACACTGAAGCTTTTATCCCCCAAGCAGTGTTGTTAAGTGGGGAAGTGCTGATATTGTGCTCTGCCGTCGTTGGGCGGGAAGCCTAAAGCACAGCCAGGGATCAATCCGTGCCTAATTCCAGTCTACAATGCAAAGGCCAAGCTCCACCCGAAAGGAAGGGAGAGAGCATCGAAAGCAAATGCCAGCAAATTGTCAACAGAACTGAGGCAACAGGGGCTGAGTGACACTCCTGGAAATCAAGCCAAATAATGTTTTATCTTGACAGCATCTTTTACGTCCCTGCAGTGCCTTTGGTGTGCAGAGTCCGAGAAAGTCCCTGGTTCTTTCCCTCTCAAGTACCAATAATTAACAACCACAAACTGGCAGACAAGCGAGCGATTCCCTCTGGTTCCGATAAGAGGAGCTGACATCTCTCTAACTCCAGCCACCTCCATTGCTTTATTCTCTTTGTTTATTGATCCTTTTATGCACATAATGCAAATTGACATTTAATAATTCAGCCGAGTTAATGGTGCTTAAATATTAAAAGGCTTTTCTCTTTTAATTAGCTGTAGCAAAATAGGCAACAAAGGAGTGCTAGATAGACACCATTTAAAATACTCTTGTCCAAGTTCCTTGGCATTTTTCTAGGGATGGAAAAGAATAGTTCAACAAAAATTTTGTACAAGTCTCCTACTCTCACTAGGAAGGTAACTAACCTACAGAAGCATTTCCATAGGCTTTGATTCATAGAGCATATTCATCTCTGTCAACTCTTTGTTTTCTCTGGCTTTTCCTC
This sequence comes from Machaerirhynchus nigripectus, assembly GCA_013397975.1. Lineage (NCBI taxonomy): Eukaryota > Metazoa > Chordata > Aves > Passeriformes > Dicruridae > Machaerirhynchus > Machaerirhynchus nigripectus. The sequence continues at coordinate 771,790 of VZRQ01004652.1, read as the reverse complement.
TTCTCCTAATAAAGACAGAGGGGAGTGGAAGGAGGGGAAGAGGGTAGAATGAAAATCCTCCCCCGTAAGAAGTGCCAGAACCCATGTAACATGCTCCAGATGTGGATGCAGAAGCCTTCTGATACATCGTTGCAAGACCTGAATCCAGATGAAAACAGAGCTAAAAGGTAGCAGTGCATACAGCCACTTGAAGAGTTAAAAACAGCACAGAAATCTTGCAATTATTCCCTGGGGCGAGAATAGCTTATTCAGGAAATTAATTGAATATTACACTGGAAAAAGAAATCCCATATATAGCAGGATAAGGGAGCACTCATTTCTCTTCTGCTCATTATGCCAATGGGTCAGAATAAGGGAAAATACATGGTATCTTTAAACCTCCATTCCATCTCAGCTGGAGCCCATGGCAGTAATGCATCTTAGTCATAATGTTGCTGGTGTGAATCACCATAACTCAAAAGACTCGGTATTATTTGGGTTGTTTTAACTGTGCATACCTCCTCCCTGAATTAGTGCTCATTTGAAGTCCTCAATTGGTTTGACTTTGGGATAATGATTTCCCACCTAACCCAGAGGAGAACCTCATGGTCACAATAATTAGATATAGAAACTGTTAATAACTTAGTTTAATTACAACCTATTTTCTTCAAATTTAGCCTAGACATAAGATTTCAATGAATGCTAATTACATGCCGTGTTTGAAGAGACTGTGTTATTACATTATTAATTCCAGAGAAAGAAACAGACTGACAAACACTAAATTCCTTACTGAGGATACTTTAAAAAAAATTATTCTTAAATCAAGTCAATTAATATATTGACTTGCAAATTCTGTGAAAATTCATTCTTTGAGAGAAGAGTGTGCATTGTAAATCTGTAGAGGGTAAGCTGCATTTTTCACATGTAAGAAAAATATCAAATTCCCAGTTTATGTGCAAAGTTGAGTTCATCCTTACCACCAGATCTGCTAGGGGCATTTCCACGAAATACAGGAGTCACTGCTCTGAAGCTGCCAGGCAGGACATCGTGTCCAAGGGTGTCCTCAGAAGCAAAGGCACCCAAGGACTCCAGGATCATGGGAGAGGGCAGAGCACTAACCCTTCTGTCCAGAAGTGACAGGGGTGTGCAACACTCAGCCTTGTTCACAACCAGCATCCCCCCACGCACACAGGAGAGGGCAGCGGTGCACATCTGAGACTCGGCCCATTATACTTTTACGACTGACTTTGAGGTGGCGATATTTGGGTGCAGGAACTGCTGCTGTATCTCCCCTTGCACACAAAACCTAGAAGAAAGTCTTTTACAACCCTCTTAGACTCTGGTTACCCCCTGCCCGTCGCTTTGGCAGAACATGGGGAACTCCTCTTGGCCTCTGTAAGGCTCTTCACAGGGAGCATTTTCTGTCACTCCACATCTACCACATGCGGCTCACGCACTGAAATTCTCTTGACACCGTATCAACAGTTTGCATTGTTTCCCTTTAAAAGATTACCCATCTACTCCTCTCCAGCTGGGCAGCACATCTGGCCACACTGCCTCTCCTGGGCAGGCACTCCTTATTACAATTTTCTGTTTATTGCTGCTCAGGAGGCTTAGGAGGTGATGAGGGAGTAAATGCCCAGTGGACAAGTGGCATCTCCAGGCATTTTCAGAGGCAATAAAACACAAGGCCACTCCCAGCCTCTTCAGTACTGAGCAACCACTTTTGGCCTTCTGTAGGCGTCAGGACTTCAAGAGTGCAGTTAACTTGTCTAAGAGCACTGCCAAAGAAGGAAGTTTCCTTAAGATAAGCCCCCAAAACAGGCTCAGATGGCAAACAGGAAGGTGTTCATTTCAGGCCTACACGGAGGTGAAAGGTTTGCAATTGGCACAATGGACAAACTGCCACCATACTGGCAGAAAAGCGCAGATGGCAGCAACAGGAAGATGCCAGGCCTGGTGAGGCAGATCTGGGCAGCCTATCTGGACAAAAATTCCCATCATGGCAAACTGTAAGAAAAGGAAGCAGCTGCTTACAGACATGACATCTCAAGCTGCAGGAATAGTGCGTATGCCTCCTGGATACCTGTGACGTTGTCTGTATAAAAGTGGTACCTCCAGAAGAACACCTGGCCCCCTTCCCCACCCCCTTTCTGTCTCTTTGCTTCACATTTACTGTTAAATAAAATCTGTACTATTGGCTTTGGCATATGGTCTCATTTGCACCTCAATTTGGGCAGAGGCATCTTTTGATAATCAGACCCTGACATTAGTTTGCTGTATCATAACATTATTTTTGTGTGAGAAGTGGGATCATAACAGTAGTCTCCCTTCCACCTGCAGCTATTCCCAGTAAGATGGGGCCACACTCTGGATATACACATGATTTACTAACACACTACTGGAAGGCTGTTCCAGCAAATAGGACAGACTTTGGATCATTACTATAAAGAGCCCTCCTCAACCACAAGTGCCAGATGTTGGCCCCAGGAGCATCATTTGCACTCTGCGAAATAGGACTGGAAATAGGAAAACTCTGGCATTGCCACATCCTGGCTATATTGATGGAGTTCATTCTGACAAACAGCTGCAGCAGCTCAAACAGTCAGACTGGGGGGAAAAGAGGGGAAAAAAAGGAAAAATTAAAATGGACTGGTAAAGAGTTTTGCAAAAAAAAAGTATCTGATTACAACTGAAACACAGGGAAGGAGAAGCGAGGCAGGCTGATGATGGCTTGGCTGCTCCCTGGTGAGAGACCAACAGCAATGAACTTAGAAGCAAAAGTTCCAGAAGCAAGGTTATGAATTTATTACTCTGCATCTGTGCAGAGTCAAAAGAGCATCTGAAACACCAGAGACTTGCAGAGGAAATTGGGGAAGCACTAATCCACATGGGATAGTGTTTAAAATAATTTCTCAGCTGGCTGACTGCACAGGGGGTAAGAACAGGGATTAATTCTCTACCCAAGATCATGCATTTGTGCAAACATTGTTGAGCACCTTGTTCCACAGGGGACTCAGGGACTAACGCAGCCATATCAAAGCAGCCAGGGTCTGGCTGACAGCTTTGCAAAGGAAGTAAGATGATCTTTGACATGAAGGAAATAAAGCTCTGAGAGACTAAAATGCTGACAGGCACCAGCCTCAAAGCTGAAGCATGTCTGAAGAGGAAAGCTCTTTAAAGACTTCTGTTTTCAAGCTCTCTTCTGCAAGGGAAAAAGCTTTGGCCTACTTAGGCAAGGCCAAGGGCAGGCTAAGACCTCAGTATATTTTGAAATCACTTATCCTCTCCTCCATTTGATGTTTTCTTGATACTAGTAAGAAATTTCACTTTATTTAAAACACTCCTTCAGCTGCACATGGAATGACACAGAGCAGTCCATCCCATGGAGAACAAAATGGTCCCTTGGTCTCTGAAGGGGACAAGAGAAACACAAACTCACACAGGGAGTCAAGTCTCAAAACCAGCCTCCTTTCTTAAAAGACCTCAACCAACACAGCCTGCTGCAGAACACTCTGGGACAAATGAACACAAACTAGAGAGTGGGCTTCCCACTTAAAAGACAAAATGTCTGCAGAGGGAAGGATGCACAGATTCTGAAAATATGCATTTACTGGAATTTCCATCCCCTGGATGAGCAAATCCCTTGTGCTGCCCATCAGGTAAGGAATTGGTTTACTTTCTAAAATCTAGTTTTGCCCTCAGTTTCAGTCTGCTCCAATTTTTCATTAAGGGTGAAAACTCTGGATCTGGTTATGCCCCAGAGGAGCATACCTCTCCAGCAGTCCACCAGACTGACGGCTGACAGGGACTGTAAAATTATTTCCCAGTGTTTGTCCCACAAGACATGTCACCAACCACCAAGACACCAGCAGTCTGTTTCGCTGAGGTGGGCAGCACATCTGTGTTGGGGCATTCTGAGGCCCAGTGTGAAGAAAGTTTGCTTGTTATATACTTTGGGTAAATTACAAAGAATCATTTGAATATTGCAAACCATTTTTGCTAATCCTCACCTGGAGGGACAAAAGTTAGCCTGGACAAACTTAGGAAACTGGCTGGGGCAGAAAAAGCAAGCCATGCCTTGCTCCTGCAATGGCAACAACCAGGACTGCTGCTCCTTCCACAGGCCAACAAGCATGCATGCTGCTGAAAAATGCCCAAAAATGAGCCACTCAGTCACATATTGCAACCACTGTGCCTCCAAACTCCTCTCCCTGTTTGATCATATCCTAAGACATGTGGGGAACAACAAGCTGTTATCAGCTATGTGCCTTCTGTGTTGATGGCTGCCACAGAGGAGGCAGAAAGTCATCTGAGGTAGCTGGGGAGCTGCTCAATACACTTCAAAGGATTTCACCTGCAGCAGCAATGTTCCAAACCACCAGTCACCATCAAGCACTGATGTGAGCTCTTCAGGACCCTATTGATCTTAAACTACCCCACCTCCATCCAGGAGACATGGCATCCTTTTTTTTTTGCTCACTTCCATGGACCTAATGATCTTCAGATTATGGTCTTCACCCTCTACCACTCTCATGCATCCCTGCTCAGCTATGACACCAAGGAAGACAGAGAGTGGGAAAGAAAACCCAAAACCAAGAATAATCTATAACGAGTACTTAGTAATTGCCTTGATGTGTGACGTGGGCAAGCAGGTTCTCCCCTTGGTGCATCTTTGTCTTACCACGTGTCATTTTGCATAATAATTGCACTACCATGGCATGCAGGGGACTTTAAAGCTTAGTGTTTATACAACTTTTTGAAGATGCAAAAATCGTATAAATGCTAAGTCTTATTGTGCTTATTACCTTCTTCACAGGGGGGTTATGAAGCTTTGTAATTAATGTTTGTAAAGCAAACCTCTGTTATTGGGTGAAATGTAATGTGCCACAGAAGTGCGAAGGATTAATATCCTCAGTAATCTGATGCGGGTTTTACTGTTCTGTGCAACACTTAAAAAAAATAATTAAAAACAAACCTAAGCTGATACTGATAGGAAGGATGAGGGAGCAAAGACAGATGCATGTGGGGACAGTCTGCTCTCCATTAATTAAGCCCAATGTCATCAGTCTCCAAGACACTGCCAAGTATTTTCTTGTGCCTGGTGATAATCATGCATTCAACTTAACGCTGATTTTGGGTAACCAGAACCCTTGAGCACCCCAGAAACACTTTCAGTGCAGAGAGAAATACCAAACACAGCTAATGCAGCACACCTCTGACCCCACAAATTTTACACAGGAACTGCTGCCTGGGCTAGAGAGCAAACAGGTGAGATATGCTCGGACCCCACAACGACCTGGAAGAGAGCTGAAAGAAAGCTATAAACCCACAGGGTCCCACTCCCATACACCTGAAGTCCTGGTCTTCAGTCACTAGCTTGGAGGTGTAGAGAAATTTCACTCCTGAGGCTGTACAAAATTCAAGTCCCCTGGAGCACAGGCAGCTACCAGTCCCATGCATCAAGAGCCACCAGCTCAGTGTCTCTGAAAAAATACCAGCTTCAAATTTCTTCAGAATGAGAAATGTGGCTGCTGAAGTGTTTTGCAGTACAGCTACTTCCAAGTGCACAAAGATGGAGAAGCGTTTGGAAAGTCTCTTGAAGAACAATTACCGCCAGAGAAACAAAATTGCTGGCAGTTGCTTTAACTGCCTGAGTAACAGCTTTCTCCCCAGCACAGCAGGAGCAGCCAGAGCACCTCCCTCCCAGTGTCCCCATACATGCAAACAGCCCTCCAGATCCTTCCTGTGACTGCGTTCACACCACACTTCCTTGTATGGGGGACAGTATAGGTACTTTTATATACTGTATATGTACTATTTATATAGTATATATAAGTGATATAGGGTATCCTGCCTTTACACACACAGGTTGCAACAGTAGCTCCCTGGCAGACTCCAAAATCAACAGGATGTCCAAGCACTGCAGATTTTTTTTTGTGCAACTGTTCGTCAGGCTTCACTCTTAATTACTGCGTTTGCCCACGTGGTTTCTTCCGGTGCCAATTCTCTCTGGTTAATGCCAAAGGGATAAAAGCAATACTGGTTTTCCCCTGAACATGTGGGTGCAGATGTGCCAACACTCTCCACCAGCAAATGGGCCAACAATAAAACTCAGGGAAGCTACAGAAAGAGTTCAAGGAACCACACATATTTCAGAGAGAGTCCCACAGTACTGCCAGGTCATCTGCAAGCCTTCTCTACAGGCTGCTACACAGTGATGAGCTTGACCAAGCTTTAAAATGTCCCCAGAGAAGCATCTCCACAGCTGCTTTCATGTTTGCATCAGGAACTTGTTCTGGCATTCAGCCCCAGTTGTCCTTACAGATGGAGGCTGAAGACGGGCTGGAACAACAGCACCCAAAGCACCTGTCTCATAGGAGGCATGACATCTTTTCTGTTTATCACTTAAAGGCACACAGCAAGGGGATCTGGGCTCACATCAAGTATTACAGTATTAGGTGTGATTATCAACAATCTTGGTGGTGTCTGATACACCACCACAGCAAGCAAGACACACATCCTTTCTCTTTAGAGGGCTTCAAGTGATGATGGGAAGCAAATTATACCACAGCCAGAAAGACAACAGCCACTCGAGAGTCCTTGGGATGGGATGGGAGCGTGAGAAACTAAACAAACACCCCTCTTCACCTATGGGACTTCACTCATTACTCACTTTTAAATCCCGAGAAGCCACTTACACTGACTCACTTGAGACTCAAAAGGAATACAAAACATGTGTCACTACAGAGCAGTGTAATGTACCTGTCCTCCCTGCCCTGTGCAAAGGATCAAGCCAAACGTCCCTTCACCATCTTTGATTTTACAGGGGAGAAGTTGGAGGGGGTGTGCTTCGTTGCAGGAAGCTCTGCTAATCCTTGCTATACACGAGCAGTAAGGGCAAAGGATTAGCTTCACCAGCTGCTCTGCTGCAAAGTGCAACAAGGAAAATTGGATGCATATATGCAGTGTGGAGCCATTAGGAAGAAGTGCCTCAAGCACCTCCGCCTTCCCATATTGCAGCTCATAATTCCCCATGTCATCAGCACTGCGCTCCCCTTCAACACTGCCTTCGTCTCTTGTCTCCTCTGCAGCCTGTTACCCCTAATGCCATTTCCACCCCTGAAACACAACCCCCTCCCCCTTTCCCATCAGCACTGCTGCAGAGCCTGTTACTCTGATCAGAACCATGCCAGGCACGTGGTGCATGCTGCAGAACCACGAGAGAATTCAGCACCTTCTGCAGCTTGGCCTTAGCAGAGTGGAGATGCCAGACACCCCACCTGTGAGAAGCAGTCACTTTGCCTCGCATTTTGCTATCATTTTTCATATCAAAAAGACTTCATATGTGCACAGGTGGGGGAAGAGGGGCTGCTTCCCTGAGAAACAGAACACAGCTTCCTCTGAGGTGGAACACAGCTGGTTAACAGGGCTCAGGAACATTATCTAATTGCTCAGGCTAGAAAGGGAAAAGCAATCTAAACTGATTTGAAGCTTCAGAGGGAATTAGGGAACAGAATATAATAACCTAAGTTGGAATTTGGCCATGACTCATGGGAAATAGGAAAAAAAAAAAAGTGATTCTGTTCTTTCACGAATACAAACAGATTGCAACTTAGCATTCCATTCCTTTCCAGAGTAGTACAGGCATGCATTTGATCTCGTTCACACTAACAATGCTCTTTAAGAAGCAGCTTTGAGGTAAGGAAAATGCACTGGCTTTATACCAGTATAGCTGTCGATTACACTGTGACGCTGTGCTAGAGGGGACATAATGTCTCACATCGCACAGGTGACCTCAGCTTTGGGAATATGCAGATTGTTAATCCTTGAACTTCACTATTTCAAAATCCTCCAGCAAATCTTCAATAAAGTAAATACACACTAACAACCAACTGCAGCCAGACACTTTTCACAATATTCCATATCTGTCACCTCAAGACTTTTCACAAAGCACCCACGGAAGAACAGCAGGTTTCCTATGGACAAGTGTCAGCTGCACAGCTCTGGGTCCCTGGCACAGGACAGTGGCACCACCCCTGGCTTGTGCCCTGACTGAAAGTCTTGGCTGCAAAAGGCTTACTCAAACCCTGAATCCCCAAAGCAATGTCGGTACAGCTGTTGGCAGTCCTGGAGGCACAGTGAGATGAGACCAGAAAAGTGTGTGTTATCAAGGCAGGAAAGCTTTCACTCTCATTAGCTCTGGCACATGGCTACTTTGAAGCCTCCCTGGTATTTTACAAACTGTGAGAAGCAGCCAAGCCAAACCTGGTCTGTTTTAAAGAACAGCCAGGCTCCCACACAGGTCTGAAACACTGCACAGCTGCCTGCAGCTCACATGAAGTTCACATATGGGACAGGTCATAGCTAAAACAGTGCTTGGAAAAAGCTGTCAGCAGTGCCAGACTGCTCCTTTTCCACCTCCAACCTTACAAGTATCTGCAAACAAGACAAGGATGGTCCCCTTCTTCTTCAGCCTACTCAGAAGTTCACCTCTGACAAGGTCTAAGCCTTGGCTCTTCCTGTTGTAGACATGGCAGGAACAAGCTGGAGAGCACAGAAGACCCTGGAGAGCAAAGCCCACTTCTCCTGTTCCCCTGAGGAGAGGGCTTTTCCCATAGCAGCCATTGCCAGCCCTAACTTTGAGAGCTTTGACCAGGTACCCAAAGGCCATGGCTCTCATCATCCCTACCTGTCAAGTGCCTGCTTCATCCACTTCTTAACGTCAGCCTTGTCCCACTCTTAAATTGCAAGGACAGAGCTAATGCTGGGCTGATTGAACATTTAGGTTGACTGATTTGCAATGAAATTCATGCTCATTCTTTGCTACAGCAAGGTGTCCACACCCAGACAACCCAGCACCAGTGTTTAAGCCCATGGAAGTAGGTGAATGTATTATAAACTACACCCAGTGTAAATGCTATGCCAACAAGGGCTTGAAGATTAGTCCTCTACTAGAAGGATTACAAGGGGACAGGTAACACCATCTCTGCTGTTCAGTAGCAATCACACAGCTATGATAACACTGCTGTTCTTTTCTGAGGTAGAAGTCAGAGGAGGTGGGACTGGAGCTAGGTTGGGGGGATAGCGAGGTCTACCAGGAGGAATTAATTTCAACAGTTTTAATGCTTAATATAATCCAGCAACAAAAAAACCTCCAAGCCTTCACAGAACGGAAACTGTCATAAACTAAAACACTTAACACTTAAAACCCATGTACAAACCAAGAAACAAAAAAAAACTGGCAGTAGCCTTTGCTCTCCACCCCGCCACATTTCAGTTCTTAATCGTAAAGCAGGGTGGTGGGAGACACTGTCCACTGTAGACTGAGTGAAGCACTGGTCCCAGACACTTAGAAAGGGTCTTGCACTGACCTTGGAAAAAAGGCCCAGTGGAAGCCAATGATGGGTTTTCTGTGTCAAATATGCATGGATACAATTCCAGCCTCTGCAGCAAAATGGTAACTTTCACTGCAGTTGATGAGAATTACACCTATTTAATAGACAGACAAATTGATTTTGTGATCCCACGTGCCTGGGCCTGCAAGATTTCCAGCCACATAACTTCAGATAAAAATCCAGCAAACCCCAAGATAATGAAGTCTGAGGTTCCACAAACACTGCTTCACTGAGCAAAGCTCGGATGTGCTTGGAGCTCAATGCAATCACAAGCTTCTGCTAAATTACCTTGGGCCAGAAGTATTGCAGATCAGGATATTTCCAGGCAGGTTAGGGACTAATGTCATGAGAATTGCTACCTAAGGGATATTTTTATCGCTACTGTATTGCTCCTGGGCAAAATGCAAAAGGCATAATGTGTACACGCAGCTACAATTTCCATCTAAGAGCTGAGACCAAGCTTCACATCAAGCTGCTTGACTTTACTCTGCAAGCTTTGCTCGTCACAGTGCAAATGCAGCGATGTGTTTAAGGAGATCCCGTTACCAGACAGAAGGAGTGAGAAAGGCAGCAGGAGCAGCTGTCACCTGCTGAGACGCAGCCTGGCAGCTTAGTTGGTGTCACACTGAGGGCCGTGAAGTGCCTGACAGGGGCAACAAAAGGTCATAGAGATGTACTTCACTAGTCGATCCTGGCACCTTGATCAAAGCACTCTTGGGAAATGAGAAGACTCCTTGGCTTTGCTCCCCTTTGTGTTCTCCTCGCACTCCCCTTGCTGAGCTTCTGAGCACAAGTCAAAGGCAAGAGGCTGCTGCTGGAGCCAGCGGGTGCCTGGAAGCTGAGGGAGTTCAATAGAGAGAGCAGAAAAATCTGAGGCATGAGGACAAGCATCTACACATTTTCTCCTGAAATAACTACTTTTTTCTCTGGCATGGGAAGACTCAACACACTGGAAGAGCATGAGGCATCCCCACAGCAGCAGTGGGGAGCTGAAACTAGAGCCACACTGACCAACAGGCTGGGAGCTCAGCAGGGCTCAGTTAGCGGTGCAATCCCATGGCAATGCCTGTTCAGACTTAAAGGCTGTCCTAGAGTCCTAAAGATGAATTAAGTGTTCAAGCAAGGCTTTGGCTTGCAATCCCTGTTCCCTCACAGGACACAGCCTCGGCTCTCCTCCTCCCTTAGGAACATTCAGGGAGTGTTACCCGCATTCAATTCAGCATCCCATGTCCATTCACAGTAATTCCATCCCAGGGGACCCTGTGGACATTGTGATACATTGTTCCCACTGCACAGAAATTACGTGGTTTAGCAGTGTGCTGGTCACAAACTGCGTCATTTTGCATCATATTTTTGGCTCTTGGCCATAGTGATGGTGGCCTACTGGGACAAGAGTGGATGCAGCTTCCAGGGAGAAAATCCTGCTCCTGACCCACTGCTCCTCTCCAAAGGCAGACAGCTGAAAGAAGTACTGTGGCACCTCATGGGAGCCTGCAGAACACCTGGAGAAAGGGAGGTGGGAGAAAAGGGAAACACATCACCTCTCCTCTCTGGAGGGAAAGTGCTTAGACTGGAGGGATTTGGATCACTGCCTTTCCTCTCGGCCTTGCACAGGCCTCTCATCTGTAAAGGGACAGATGCTCACGCCCCCCTGGCAGGCTGGTCAGCAGCTGCACAAGTAAGGGAACTGGGCACAGAGAGATTAAGGATTGTGATGGGGATATTCAGGGAGTCAGCTGTTCAGTCCAGGAGCTCACTGTAATAATTTGCTCCCATAGCTACGGCAGTCTTCAGCAACATACAGCGAGGAACAGCCTCTTTGGTGCTCATCCTTGCAATTTCCAGCCCAACAGCCCAGTCACACATTTACCTGCCTTCCACAAAGGGAATCACAGCACAGAAAACAACAGGGCCCTCAGGGCCTGTTTTCTGTAAGGCATCCAGCACAGGTTAGCAAAGGCTGCCTGGTGTATTCCTATGTTAATGCTCACTGCAACAGCTCAAACTCCTCAACACCCCAAGAGCTTAGAAAAAGAGGTGCTACAAGATGGGGGGTTTGCTCCACTCATGAGCAACCTGATCTGCTGCTGGAGAAACCCAGACCCTGAGGAATAACACAAGGGAGAGAAGTGATGAGCAGGCAGTAGGAGACTGAGACAGAAAGCCTTCTTGGTGTTTATTAAAATAGTGTCTGCTAGTCACCTCCTTGGCAGTGGTGACATTTAAGCAGTGAAGCACTGCCTTGAGTTAGAAGCCAGCACTCCTGGTGCAAATCCCTGATTCCCACAGGAGGCTTCCAGCAAAGCCTTGCCAGCAGCCTACACAGCTGCAGGTCTTTCACTTCCAAACTGTCCTAGCACATGGAGCCCCTCAGCCTCCTTGAGCCCTGTCTCACATGCCCACAGCTCTGCAGGCCATGCTGCCTGCCAGGAAGGGCTGCACTGTCTGAAACACCCAGGTGCAGGGAGGAAGGAGACAAGCGGAAAGGGCAGATGGAGATGCAGGAGCTACTTAGGTTAGCTAGACACATGGTCAGCCCAGCCATGAGAACTAGCTGGGATTGCCATGCCCCACAGCAAACACTAGCACTGCCCTCCCAGTTACCTAACAATACTCATTACAATCGGCTGGATCCTTCAACAGGGAAAGCGCAAGTTGTCCCACACAACTTCTCCAACAATGGGTTTCAGGCTACAGAACATGCAACCTGTGGCAGACCCCTATCCATCACTTGAGCCAGGTTCTTCAAACTGGAGGCTGATCCTTGCCCGTTAGCCTTTATCACTTTTCCCTTTGCAAGCTCCCTTCTTCCTTGAACAGTTAGGCACTTGTAGACTGTTCCATGGTCTGTCTCACCCAAATCAGCCCACTTGCCACAGAAATGCATCCATGTGGGGGCAGAGCCCAGACAGTTTAATGATCTGTTGCAGTACCAAATGCTACTTGAATAGGGCAGAAGGAGGAACATTAAATATAATCTCACATCAGACATGAAAAATCCTTCTGTAGTCATAAAAAATAAAGCCTAGAACAGAACGTAAACACATTGGGGGATTTTTGAATGTTTTTAATCTCTAGGTAACCAGGCAAGCCAAAAGACTAGTGCAATGCTGGACACTCACACCAGCACAGTGAGCAAGACAGCGTTTCACCATTTCACTGCTGATTGATGCTACCAAAGCACAGGGAGATGCTCCCATCTTCTCCCAAACCAGAGATGTTCTGCTATATCCCATGTTCTAATTCATGCAGCTGAGGAAAGAAAGGGTGAAAAAAACAACTTGGTAGCTAATGGCTGAGGGCTCAGTGCCCTCACCTATGCACCCATGACAGTAGTGCCGCTGGGCGGATCCCACGGCACCAGTTCCTTCATAAAAGGCATGAGTTAGAGACCCAGGGAAGGCAGTTTTTCAGTAGCTTTAAGGGATGGCTGGTGTCAGGGGTTGAGGAGGGTGGGAATCAGTGGTGACTTTTAGCTCAGACACAGCCCCATCCTAAGCTGTTAACTCTCCTGGGGTGTGTGAGTGCTCTGGGAAGGACTCGCCTCAGGAGGCCACTGGAACCAGCCAGGTCTGTAAATGGATTTCTCAGGGCACTATGACAAGAAGAAATTCCAGATTCATCTGGCTGAAGGCATACATGCTGCTTTCCTTCCAATACCTTCCTGCCTAATGCTGCTGGCTGACAAGCCCAAATGAGGCTGGAAAATGAGTGGGTAGTTTTGGTGAAGAGTAGGAAAAAAAACCTGGAATAGCCTGCTTCAACTGTTTCGAGAGAATTAAGGTTACTCTCAGAGAGAGAACATCAGGGAACAGCATCAGACCTGCCTGGGGAAAAGCAAGTCTCTGCTCACCAGGGGGATGATATTTTGTTGAAAGACAGAAGAATAGTTAAAACTCAGTTCTGTGCTCTGTATCTAAGACAAGAATAGATGTGGTATAAAGTGCAAGTTTCATCCTGTAGCACGAGAATTGTCTTGAGTTTCTGTGGATTACATTTCTCAAACTTTTTCTTCCCTCCATGCCCACAACCCCTTCCATAACTAAATCACACCTCTTATGCAGATACAAGGCTGGTGAACAAGCAGGAAGCATGCAAGCTGGGAGCCAAAAGCTCTGCTGGAGATTCTAATGGAAATACAATGGGTTACAACGATTTAAGGTAACATGATTGTAGCTGCATGTTAGAGGAATTGCTACAGCAGGAACCACCTGAACCAATGGAAGACAAGCCTTTCAAGGAGTAGTGCAAATGAAGCAGTGCCATGACCTGAGCTGGCTTTGGTGCCCAGTAACTACATGCAACACAGCACATCTCCTGTCCCAAGTGACCACCGTAACAGATGGAGACAGAAGTCATGGACTAAATGAACTCAATGGACATTTTGTAGACATTTATGGACATTCTACAGATGTTTCATAGGGCTGGTCCATCAGCTGTGGGAGTGGTAACTGTGAATTATACCAAGGGGTAGGAAGGGGGATGCACTGGATGTTATGGGACCTGAGCATGACAGTGTCTTTTAGGGATGGAGAATGTGCTGCGTTTGGCTGGGATAGAGTTAATTATCTTCATAATAGCTAGTATGATCTGCTTTGGTTTTGTGCTGGAAACAGTGTTGATAACACTGGGATGTTTTCTTCATTGCTTATCAGTGCACAGCATCAAGGTCCTTCCTGCTCCTCACCTTCCCCCCCCCCCCCCCCCCCCCACGGGGNCACTGGGATATTTTCTTTATTTCTGAGGGGTTGAACAGCATCAAGGTCCTTCCTGCTCCTCAGCAAGGGGGCTGGGGGTGCACAAGAAGCTGGAAGGGGACAGAGCCAGGACAGCTGACCCCAACTGACCAAAGGGACACTCCACACCACAGAGCATCATGCTCAGTATATAAAGCTGGGGGAAGAAGGAGGAAGTGGGGACATTTGGAGTTGCTGTGTTTTACCTTCCCACGGCCCCATTATGCACGATGGAGCCCTGCTTTCCTGGGGATGGCTGAGCACCTGCCTGCCCATGGGAAGCAGTGAATGAATTCCTTGTTTTGCTTTGCTTGCATGCACAGTTTTTACTGTCCCTATTAAACTGCCTTCAACTCAATCCACGAGTTTCCTCCCCTTTAGTTTTCCAGTTCTCTCTGCCTCCCTACATGGGGGGAGTGAGTGAGCAGCTTTGTGGTGCTTAGTTGTTGCCTGGGGTTAAACCATGGCACAGGGTCAGGAGCAAGGGCCATTAGAGGGAGCTGATCCCTCTGATGTCATGGCATCAGACCCAGACGAGGAGGAGAAGCAGCCCCACATGTGCACACATACCTTTTGCAGCATGAGACTCAGACCTGGAAGGGAGTTTGAGTCGAGCAGTGCCCTCCCCCTGAGTCACACCAAGCCCCCAGCAATGTGGGCAGGCAAGCACGTAAATAGGCAGATGCCAGTGGAGCCTGGAAGGAAGACTTCCTCTTATATTCCTGGGGAAATAACCCTGACAGTGGTGTTACCTCCTAAGAAAGAAATACACATACACGGCATTAAAAACACATGAATACACATTTGCAGGGATGGTGGAGGAAGCAGGTGCTGTTTGCTCTAGTCCTGAACCAGAGAGAGCCTGATTCGCTTTCTAGGAGAAACATGGTGAATCCGTCTTGCACAACAGCAGGGACACCAAGAGGGTGTTACTCTGGGGACCCGCCACAGGCTGTGCTGTGCATCCCAGGGACACACTTGGCTTCTATCTACACCCCGTGTTACTTTCCCAGAAGTCATTTCCAAGCCATACTCCACAATATATGCTATAGAACCTTAAATGCTAATCGGAGAAAACAGTTTGCCTAAGTCCTTAGGATAACTTGTGAGTACTATCCTCCCTTTCCCCCCTTGTCCCTACTACCCAGGCAAGGCAGCCCCCAACCACCTTCCTGCCTGGTGCTATCCCAGCAGTCTTCTCCTGTCAGGTCGCTGCTTGGTGCTGTGCACCACATCCCGCCACGGGAGCAGGCAGACGACCTGGTCCCAGCTGAGCTCCATCTCCTCAGCACACTACCAAAGCACAGCTTGCTTGCTTTGCTACAGGAACCAAAACTGCAAAATTAACTGTTAACAGAGACAGTTCAGTTCCCTCCTCCTACCGCTTGTGCCACAGCCCAGGAGGAAAGAGACAGCAGAATGAAAGGGCAACACATTCAAAGCAAGGCCAAGGACCTGCAGTTTGACAGCTTTGTTTCCTGAGTCATTCCCCTTTCTGCTAAAGCCCGGGGCCCTGGTCACACTTAGGGCAGGCATTAGACCAATTAGCTGGCATGAAAGGCTTAAAATCCAGCACCTAATGGGAGCCAATCACTGGTGCATGTCAAGCAAGTGGTACCTTGGATTTTAATTGTCTCCCTCTAGCCTGCGTTGCTCAGAAAGCCTGGCACAGCAGTTGCTCTGCCTGCTGTCCAGAAAGCCATGATACAAGCTGGAGGAATGGGGCTCTCCTTCCCTCAGGAATATGGCCAGCAGCCCTTCTGCAGCAGCCAGCACTCTTGCCAGCTGGGCAGAGGAGCCTGTTCTCTGCCAACCCTCCCCTCCAGCACCATAACAAGCCTTCTGCTGACTCTAAAAGCAGCATCAGCTCATTCCACAGCCCCAATACTGTGGGCTAATATGAGTAAAATACTGAGGAAAATACTCTCCTAAATATTACAAAAGGCTGCTGTCATTGTCCCCATGTACATTCCCCTCATGCCATCAACTGCAGGGACCTCTGCCTGACTACTTTAAAATCTCATAAACTTTCCCACTCTTTCTCAAAGCTGGAGTTACTGCTCTCTCTGGTACTCAGGCTGGTTCCCTGAAAGTTATGGCCAAGTCAAAAATAAACTTGTGGTTTAAAAACTGTGCTGATTTAAGATTTAAAGTCATTATTTATTTCTGCCTTCCTGCCTCCTTCCTCCCTCTAAGTGTTTCTGTGACCAACACTAAATTAAAGCAAGTATAAACAAGGCTGAGGAGAATTCCAGCTAATTTTAAAAGCTAAAAGCAGCATCTCTCCCACCCTACTACTCCCTCCTACTCTTATCCTTGTGTTTTATACAAAGGATGGTTTCCCCCTCTTCCCACCTTTACTAAACAGATTTTCCAACCTCATGCTCCCACATTTGGGCAATTAATGGAAAACAGCATGGTGTGACTCATTAATGTAGAAGCCCAGTACAGATTTAAGGACCACGAGCTTGGTCAGGGAGCTAAGTTTAGAAGTGAAAAACACTTCTTACATATTTCAAGACACAACCCTGATGCTTCTGGCCTTCTCACAGGCAGAGTAGATGCCTCTGTGCACATAAAAGGTCTTTCCAAAATGTTTGCAGATCTCTCCAACCACAACTTCACAACTGCCTTGTTGCTACAAAAGACAGGCTAAACTCCAAGCCTGGAGATTTCCAAGCTGGCATGGGGCTGGCAGGAAGCAGCTGGCATCAGACCTGCTGCAGACCAAAAAGGCATTGTAAGCCATGAGTCTTGTTAACCTTGTCAGGTTGTTCACAACTGAGATTTCTGGATGTTCTTGATAGATGCATCATCTGGATTTAAGGGATACTGAGACTGTGCTTCCTTGTGTGGATTACTTCTGAATAAATCATGGAACAGGCAGCCAACAGGGAGGAGTGAGAAGGGGAGCTCCACGACTCTATGGCACCTTCAGCACAGCTTTGGGTGAAAGCTGGGACCTGAAGCTTCTTGTTATCATGCAGCTTCTGTCAGACTCCAAGAAAGCATCAGGATCCAGCAACCCCTGTAGCAGGCCCTTAACTTGAGAAGCACCATCCATGCTGGCCCTCTCCAGCAGGACCAAACTGGGGTCAAACCAGTTATGGAGCACAGCTGGACCAGGCTGAAACCCAGCCATGGAGAGAGCCATCCAGCCATCCTCGCAGGAAACCTGTTTCTGGCCATACACGGAGGAAAGGGATGGGCATGAGGCAGAAACCACTTTTGCCCTCTCTCCCCATCTCTTTAAAAGGCTGCAGGAAGGGCAGATTTCTCCTTTCTGGGGCAGCTTTGACATGCCAGGCCTGTGTCCCCCGTGCTGAGGGGATGCAGCAAGCTGTCCCACTGCCCTCACAGGCAAGCCTGCTGCAGTGCCCAGACAGCTCAGGGAGGCACATGGAGGGTGCCCAGCTCAGAGTTTGATCAGGCCTTTTTTTCAGCCAGGTACCTGGCTCAAGCTTTGATTCCCACTTGAGAAACACCACCCTGCAAACCCCATGATGGGCCCCCCCCGCCATAGGCTGTGCAAATTGGAATACAAATCAGAGGAAAAAGCTTTCCTCTGTTTGAACAAATTGCTATAGATTCACCCCCGTCTCAGGTCAGAGCCCCCGATGGGAAATATTTTCACTGGCTGACTGCTAATAGACTCTGGAGCAGCCACTGGATCGATACCTGAATAAGAAAATTAGCCAAAGCACACAATCTGATTTTACCTTGTTTTGAATTACAGCAGGTTTGTGTTTATTTCACTCCCTTTTCCCTCCTTCCCTCTCTAGCACGCTTCCCCCATCCTTGCTCCCTGGTTACCCATCTATCAAATTTAGTCAGATTTGTGGGAATATAATAAAGTACGTGCAGGAAGAAGTAATGCCTTTTGAAAAATGTTTACATGCATTAATATTTTCTAGTGACACTGCAGCGCTACCACTCCCTCAAAGGAGATCGTTTGGGAGCAACAGCAAGATTTCCATACATCCTCCTCAAAAAAGCCATATGCGAACAATTTTAAAAAATCTGCAAATCTGAAGGAGACTCAGCTGCACACTCCCTCTCAGAAAACCCAAGAGGTCAGTAGCAAGGTTTCAATATCAGGTATTTAACATAATAATAGTAATAACAACAACAATAATAACAACAACAGCTCAGTCCTTTCAGTTGATGTTGGTAGCAATGGGGATGTGTAACCACACCTGGGCTATGATGCATGATCTTCAGATGCAGAGAGGGCTACACAGACACCAGTAGTCATCCTGTTCTTTGAAACACTTCACCAGCAAAGGGACGAGCAAAATGCTGCCTTTCACAGAGATTCAGTGCTGTGTTTCTGATAGATGAACACATTAACCATCCCAACTTCCTAATCCTTTCTTGCTGGTTTAGAGCCTATTTCATTTTAATCTGGGAATGGCCCTACAAGAAGGGGAGAGACAGAGAAATAGATCGCAGATACTAAGCACATTAAAGAAAAAAAGCTGCCAAACCAACTGTTCAGATAGGGCACGCTGCCCAGATAAAATTCAGTGGGAGTAAAATAATTCCTTCTACTTCCTACCCCAGCATCCCACTCTTCATGCCATCTACAACTGTGTCAAATGAAGAGAGAAAGCACAACTCAATCTTCAGCTTCCTGCTCCTGCACATCATGCTGTGCGGCACAGCCACCAACCGGGCACCCACGGAGAACTCGAAGTGTAAAGAAACCCCGGAGCATTCAGCGTGAGATGAGGTCCCCCTGTCACATTAACACACCACAAGTGGCTTTGAAATAAACAGTCTGAGCGGAACCTCACACCATCCTCTTTACAAAGCTTCCCTGAGAAACTGCACGTCTTTCTGCCTACCCAGTCACCTACTGCTGCACACTGGGGACAGGACTCTCTTCTTTTGACTTGGCGCACAGCACAGGGCATCTGCTGGATGTTCCCTGCTTTCTATTCAAGGAAACTGAGTGGGTATCCCAAGGGCAACCCTGCAAAATCATTTGTGTGTCTAATAAATAGATACATATATTACATATAGACGCAAATACACACGTGAGTACAAATATACATACACACAGAGCTATTTTACTCCCTGTGAGATGTGGTCAACACCCTTTAACACCCTTTCCCACTGTCTCTAACCCCATGTTTGTTTAATCTTTATGTTACACTCGTGGAAGACTAAGTATAACTGTCACCACACATTATGCTGCACATAATGGAAAATGTACAAATGTCTACCAGCACATCTTCAGTTTCCCTCTTCGTCTGTAGCAGACTATACCAGGAGTTTGCTAATTACAGAATGTTAATCAAAGAACTTTAAAGAGGAGGATAGGCCATAAATACCATGTAGCAAAGACAATCTCGATGAAAGAAAACAGAATAGACTTTTTTTTTCAGAAAGCAGTACTTACAGTATGTGATACTGGATCAAGTCCAGTGAGGGATCACCAGAATGGCCAGGCAGGTGGAGCATATGGTATATGAAGAGAAGCTGAGAAAAATGTGGGTGGGTTTCTTGGGTTGGTTGGTTTGGTTTTTTTCCTAAGCCTTAAAAAAAGACAAGGCAGAACTTACTGCTATTGCTTAATTGAGATGGGGTGGATGAAAGGAAGATGGACACAGAGCCAGACTCTCCTCATTGGTGCATGGTAAAAGAAGAGCAAAACCCACCAGACACAACACAACAAATTCCCATTTCTAAAGACAGAATCAATTTCACCATAAAGTTGGTCAAACACCAGTAGAGGGGTCCATAGACTGTATGGACCCTCCACCCCCAGAGAAGCTAAAAGTTCATCTGGATGAGGTATTTAACACCCTGCCTTAACTTCTAACTTCAAAGTAGCTCAGTTTTGAGCAGAGGGCTGGACCTAGTGACTTCCAGAGGTCCCTTCCAACCTCAATCATTCCATGAAGTAACTACACACAAAACAGGTTTAAACCTGGAGATGTATAAAAAAGCTAAACACCAGAACCACAAAGGAGGACTATCATGGACATCAGACTTGTTAGCATGTATTTTTCTTCCGGCTTACTTGGTTTGGTTTGGTTGATTTTTAAGATTTGTTCCATTATTGCAGATGCTATCAGAGATTAACAAGGGTTTTTATGGTTTAGGGCCTCTAAACCAGGCTAAAATCCAGGCAGTAGGGTTTTTTGTCAGTCCTTTCACTGAGATTCAGACTGAGCCCTCAATTACAATTACTTTGGTGAAGATTTAAATCTCTGGACCTTGCTATGTAAGAGGAATGGAAAGTTACCGCAGACTAGATGCAAGCTCAGTGAAACAGAACTTTTTTTCCTTTAAAAACAAATATATATTTCCCTCTCTGCTCTGTTTACAGTGTTGATTTTCCCCAGTAGGAAGTTACTGTACCATATCCCTCCTTGAGGACCATAAAACCCAGAAAGAGCTTCTGGGAAGGTGGCCACAGAGCTCCTAGCACAAAGCAAAATGTCACAGCTTTCCCCAGGCAGGGATTCTAGAGAAATCTAGCAGATTATCAGAGACAAAAGCAGTTTTTCCCAAATGGATGAGTGATGCCTTTGCTGCAGTGCCTACAACTGTATTGCTCACCTAAGGCACCTGGCTGCTGCCATCTGAGGGGCTGCACATTCCTGGGGGAGGATGAACAGACTGGCTATGAAAGGGGAAGAGTCACATTCCTGAGAGACTAAAAGATAAAAAAAGGAAGGTCATTCTGTGATTTAAGTAGGTGAGAGCCTCATGCAGTTCTTTTCTTCAGCAAAAAGGACTGCACTTATCTCTAGTCAAGCTAACCATCCCCAGATGCAGCAGAAGAACTGCAGAATTGGATGTATTACTCATTGCTTACCCAAGAATCAACAATACACTCATCCAGCAGCAACCAACATTATGAGCACCAAAGTATCATGAGGAGACAGCTGCTTTCTCCACCTAGGCAAGTTTAGTGCCTGAAGGTTCTTCTGTCCTGGAACATGTGGAAGTTAAGTCTTGGCTTCATTCCAGCACCAGCACTGGGCTGGGAAGTACCCTGGCCCAGCTGACCCCCACCAGGCAGGGCAGTGCTACGGGAGACACACCAGCTCCAGAAGCACTCACAGACTGAGAGCCCACACTTCTTGGAGGGTGATGAGATGATGGACAAGTGATCTGGGAATGTCCCTGCCCAAGAAAGAGGCAATAAAAAAAAAATTTAAAAATAAAGGCAACAACAGCATTAACGCCTGTGTTAAGAATACCATGAACTGAATTTGTGTGTGTAAATCGACACATTTAGTTGGACCAGGAAGAAGATGAAGCTGGAGAGAAGCCTCTAGCAAACAAGGCAGGATAAGGGAGCACTTAAAATCTGAAATGCTATTTGACAGGAAAAAAAGACAAAGCAGCTGACAGTAAGTTTGATCTCTCACTCTTGCTCTAAAATGGAAACAGTGATGAAAGCTCACACCAGCAGAGCAAACACTAGAATAGAGATTGCTGGTGTGGCTACAGAAGCAGCTCTGGAAGACTTCAGCCCTGCCTCAGATCACATCTGCTCTCACATGCAGTCCCCAGGAGACCCAGGAGCTGGCCCTTGAGCCCAGACCCCCAGCTCTGTGACGACCACCAGGCTAGGTTCTCTCCCCGGTGAGATGATACATTTAAAGTCAAAAGTGCACAAATAATTACAGAAACATTAACTGAAAGGAAAGGAGACACATGGACACAGCAGAGAAGTCCATCCACTTTGGTCAGCAGGGCAATCCAAACACATTATGCCTAGGTCTTTCTCAGCTGTTTCTCTGCTGTGCTGAGCTCTCCGGTCACCATTCCTTCAGCAGCTGCTGAAGACACTCTGTGCTTCTCCACAAGTGTTCAAAAGCTTTGTGGAAGAGGGTCAGGAAAATAACCCTCATGAGCACCAGTGCCTGCTACTTAATCTTATTCATACAAAAAGATCAAACCAAGCTTCCAGCTGCTGTTTGCCTTCAGTGTTGTAACTCAGTATAAAGGCATCACTTGGGTTTTCTTTGCTGCTGCTTCAGCTGTAGGAATTTCCATTGTATCTGGAATTAGCACGCAGGAAGCTGGGGAAAAGGGCTTTCTTCAGTTGCAGACCTCTTACAGGATTTTGTTGACATACTCACTTTTTGTGCAAAAGCATAACAGTCCCTTCCTTTGCAAACCCCTCTCTCGCAGAGCCAATACATGTATTTAAAATAAGCAATAATGTACGCCTTTAACACAGCTTTGATTGTTCAAACAAGTATTATTTTAAACACAGTGAATTCAGGAAGAATTCCAAAGGTGAAGCAATAGGAACTGAGGAAAGAGAGAAGGCAGATGGGAAGATGGTGGTGACAATGGGACAAAGACTCCCCCCCAGCAGGCTGAAATCTCTGAAACAAACTGAGATCCTGAACACTAGCTCTATTTATGTCCCTTCCTTCCAGCTGCACTTTTTAAGGACACTAGAAAAGTTAGGGAACAAACATAGGTGACACAGGAGCTAAAACTTCAACAATTGTAGTGCAATTAAGCAACAGAAAGGAAAAATTCCTCTCATTCTGGCATAACAATCCTGCAGGAAAGCAAAGGATGGAGAAAATAAAAAAAAAATCCAAATAACTCTTGCCAGCTACCTCCAATTCACTTCAAGACAGCCAGGAGAGACAGGCCTGCAGTCACTAGAAAGGGATACTTGAGTGGTATCACATATCAGATAGATGAGCCAAGAAACTTTTGCGGCAGGAAAGACAGCTTTTCCCATTATTCCAGACTGGCCAATGGTAGTGGGGGCATGACTTGCAGAGAATTAAGATGTTGTTCAAGTATAAGAATTATCCCATTCTGGAATAATCACAAGCACAATCCGAGTCCTCCAGAGCAGTGGTGTTTGAAATCAAAGTGCCCAGACATTTTCAAGCCAAGACAAACAAGAAATCCCCCTACAGAAATGAAAGTAGATCCAAACCCCAGTGACTATAGTGCTTGGCCTCTCTGGCTGCACGTCACCTGGTGAGCTAGGCCTCGAGGTACTGCACTCTGGTTAGACAAAGCCAGCACACTCTCTGAAGAGGGTTCACACTCCAGGATGTTCTGTGCTCTGATGACAGATCTGCCACCAGGCTCTCCAGCAGCAGCTCACCGAAGGCAGCTCAGGGAGTGCCTGAGAGAGTGACAGCAGCACAGTGACCACAGCAACCAGCCAGCGATGAAAAGATGCTCACCAATGCAGCCAAGGGGAAACTAAACTGAAGTTTAAAACTAAAAACATCTTGAGTGAAAATTTAATGGTGATGGGGTGAGGGCGAAAAAAAAATCAGTTGTCCATGAAAATCAGTGAACTACTAAGGCAGGACACCACACAAAAACTGAGGTTGCCCTGTCTATGCCCTCTTCCTTCACATCCAGATGAAATCACCTCACTGAAATCACCAGCTTCATCTCCAAAACCTCTGTCTGAGGCAGACAAATGGCACCACCTTCCATTCACACAAGCAGAAGGGAAGAAGAAACAAACAGATTTTAACTTTTTTTGCGATTTAGAGTGAGTTTATTTGTTGCTGGTTGTTATGTTTTGGGTTTTTTTTTCTACTTGGCTTACACTGAAGTTTTTAAAACAAAAAAAGTCATAAAGAAAGACTGACAGCAACAGGATCCAAGCCATTAGGTGCAGTATTTCAGGCCAGCATTTTTATGAGCACAACAGCTCAGCTGGCTTTAAATCCCTTGCCTTAGAATTAAAATGCTATCTACAGGAGTAGCAGAACAGAGACAAAAATTGTATCCAAGAAAGTGAATGCTCTAAGATTTCCTCCACCCTGCTTCTAACTTCTTTTTTCCCTGAGGATCTGAGGAAACACAAGCATTTTGCCTGGTCAGGCAGTAGAAGAGGTTTGAGTCAGAGTTTGGCCAGCAGTTTTTCCTGGCAGATCACAGGCAAAAGGGCTGCCTGCTCACACCCCCGTAGCAGCATCACTTCTTCTGGTGGAGAAAATAAAAATTCATTGGCAAAATGAATTCAAAAAAATTCAAGGCAAGCAGGTGTGACAAAGCACATATAATAGGTAAGATATCAACAAAAATCCAATCAGCCAAACACGCCTCGAAAACTAACTACAATGACTCACTGGGTCAGACAAAAAGGGAGAAATACAATACAGGAAGAATCAGTTAGTTCAGCAGCCGAACCCTTCAGTGCAAATTATCACCCATTTGACACCAGCCTGGGATTTGGGCCCCAGCCTTGGTGTCACCAAGCTGTCTGTGAGTGTTCACTCACAGACAACAGCAATTCTCACAGAACATTGGGGACCCTAAAAAAAGTGTACAGAAATACATATGCAAATACATTTATTCCCCCTCTTTCTTGCAATGGAGGTGCTAAGACAAGCCCCCTTACACGACTCTGAACGTACAGCTATTGCTTTCTGGCAGATGTGCAATCCTGTTCAGGGAAGGCTTCTGCCTGATGGGGATGGCAGTTCTCACTTGCTCTTCCAATCCTTCATTTTCAACAGCAACAATGTCATGGGTATTATTGTGAGACCAATGAAAAAGAGAAATATTCTCATTCCTCAATCTTACACACCATCAACAGCATCCATTTTTTTTTGCGCTCTTTTTTTTTTTTAATACATCCAGCAATAGCTAGGCACATTCCTTTCTCATTTCCCTGTCTACCTCACCAAGCACATCACAGACCCTAGCACTTTTTGGCATTTTTCCATTTTCTCCTTCTACAAATTTTTGATTTAAGGCTAACAAGTAAAAAGCTCACAAGCATGGTTTCCTTCCCCCAACATCCTCACTTACTGCTTCCTCTAGACTTGCCTTGAGACAGTCAAATGCAATTCTTAAATTAAAATCTGTCTATTAAGTATCAGTTCTGCTGGAGCTTTCCTGCACACTGTTCTATGCAAGGAAAGAAAGTTTGTGATGCTCAGACGTAGGGCTGGTTCCTCATTTTTCTCTACTGCTCTTTTAAGTGTCTGCACAAAATGCCCTGCTGACCCAACTGAAGCTGAGTGATAAGCAGCTGATCTACTATGTTTTACCCAACGTCTCCTATCTAAAACCATCTCCTTATGCAAGCCATATGCTGCAAACATACTTTGAAATGTCTCCATAATAATCGGAGAAGCAGAACTGTTTGTCAAATTGCTGGCCACTTGGAAAAACCATCAGCCACAAGTAGGTACATATGCTCATTGTGATCTGCAAAAATCAGCATGGCGTCTTTGCCAAGGCTTAACAAATGCCAGAGTGGTTTCTGGTTTCAGTAACTAACATTCACTTTGGCTAATTTCTCCTTCTACATGGAGTTTCAAGCCTGATTACCAACCACAAATATGTAACAAATTGCTTCTTTCAATTTGTTGCGGTGATATTCATGCCTCTCACCCAACATCCCAACATGAAAGATTTACGGTATTAATCATGCACATCATAGTAAACAGTCATTCTCCACCGTCAATTGCATTTTTCTGCTGAAATAAGGATGAAAGTGCTGAGCTGCTTATCGTTTGACCAGCCAGAACACAAACTATTATTGTGCTATTTTAACCAAAGCTGGAGCTTAGTTTCTATGGGTAACGTCTTCAGATGCAGCTACATGGTACAGGAGCTTGACTATCCCATTTTGAAAAACAATTTAGAAACTTAATCACAGCTAAATGCAGGGCTTGTCTACGCAAGGAGTTGTTCAGAAATAGCTTTTCAAAATTAAAGATTAATTTCAGACGTGTTGTTCAGAGATTCTCTTTCACCACAGCAAACTGCATTAAGCCAGTTTACACTCCTGCATCTATGCTTGCTTGAAAGACACCGCAGATCAAGGAGAACCCTGGCATTTGTCTTACTAGAGTTTGCAGCTACGGGATTGTAGCAGCTAAGCTGCTGCAGCCATCAAGCTTCAAACTGCACCCCACAATAAGCCAGCTAGTTGGATTTATAGGATTCCCCACCAAGTGGCACAGACAGGAGGTGAGTCAACTCTGCTTGTTCCCACTGCAACCCAAAAGCAAGCATGAACCCTATGTAGTGTCCCACAACCCATTTATTGAGGGGTCAAGCGCAGTATGTCACTGCCAGGTGACCCCAGGCACAGGGGGCTCAGCACACACCACAGGGCTCACTCAGGATGTTGCATGAGTGGCTGGAGCACAGGCCAGGCTGAGCTCCACGCCGTTACTGCTGCACTGCAATCAGTAACCAAAACTGCTAATTTAAAGCTAGCTCAAGAGTGCACCCACAAGTCACAGTCCTGCTTCTGCGTAGGTGTAGTGTGTTTGTGCACCGTAAGTCAAACTGTCAAACAAATACCACTGACACCAAGTCCTTTTGGTCTTCATTAGCATTTGGGAAACAAACACTAGAAATTTCTCTCTGTCTTCATACTTGTAAGAAAAAATAAGAATACGGTTTAGCACATACTTAAAATGACAAAATGTGTTGGAATATTCATATTTCCCTTTTGCTTCTTCAAAAGCTGTGCTCTGCTCTGGCACCCAGCCATATTTTAGAGTCATAGCCCTTGATATCACAACTTCTCCTTTGTCCCAGGCACTGTCCCTAATACTGTACCTGCTTTTCTTTCCATCACAAATCTTTGCTCCTTCATGGCAAACACTGCCTTTCTGTCTTTCCCCTGGGTACCATCAATAGTCATTTAACCTCCTCCGTTCATAACAGAAGTTTTCCACAGCAAGAAATACTGTTTCTTTGATCAAGTGCAAAATAATTTAAATTGTTGCAGAATGAGTCAACAGTTTCCAAAACCGAACCTTCTGCAGATCCAAGCATAGCAAAGCCATGTATGTACCCACAACTGAAAGATTTCTGTCTCTACCAGTGCTGTACAGTAAGGCTCAGCTTCTGGAAGACCTCCAAAGGGTGTCCTAAAATAAATCCTAACCTGTGCCAAAGATGAGCTAAATAAGTAGTGAAAGACAAAAAATGGTTTTGTTTTCTTACTAAAAAAGCTTGATTCGGCAGTAACTGGATCAGAGCCAATTTTCAATGGCTTATGCCTTCTTATTGAGGATGTATTTACCTTGGATCTATCAGCCACAGGGATTGCACTTAATACCAGCTGCTCTTTACCAGAGAGAAAAGGATGGTTAAAACTTTGCTTATGTTCAATTCTCAATTCTGCCATGGGCAAATCACTTAATCTCCATCTCATTTCCCCACATGCAGACTGGAATTACTGTAGGCAACAGAGGCATTGTAAAGGTGGAAGTTCATAGATATTAAAGTGATGGAAGACACAAAAACCCACAAGAAATCCTACATGTACAGTGTGAGAGGGATTCTCAGGGTCTATCAACTGCAGTAGAAGTGCCCCTAACAGTTAAATATTCTTAACACCCCAGCTGCATTCACTTGACTGGCACGGGAGCTCAGTCTCCCATCCCCAGCTGGCTCCTGCTGCTCAGGTTACTTTTATGAGCCTCAGCTTGTCACATTTCTGCTATTTTGAGGAATGCTCCAAGTCAGAATAATCCATGTATTAGACTTAGCAAAAGACACTCATTCTTCACTCTAAATCTGTGAATGCCTTTTTCCACTATGCAAGGCACACAACAAGCACCAGAAGGTGAAACAGTATTTGTAAGCAAAACCCATTTTGACACGTTTCTCAAACATCTGTCTGAATCACATCTTTGTTTTTCCTTTTTATTTCATCACAAAGGCACACAAGAGATGCACAAGATTCCCATCCACATTTATTTTAAAACAATTTACGCTAATTAGTGAAGGATCATTTCCTTCTGAAACAGGAGCAGCAATAGCAAGCAGTTACTCTTGTATTAAATGTCCACCTGCAGACATCCTAAAGCTTTTCTCACAGCTTGACTTTAGCTTTCACCGTTTTGTCAGTTCTTCTTTAGGCAACATTTGCTAATTTGCCTTCAGAAACTGCCGTTCTTACTGCACCTCTGTCAATTGCTATCCTCACCCTGCCATTTCCATTTCCATGAACCCAGCAAAAGTATCTGTGTGCCATTTGTCCTACGCTATGGCTCACAGCAGAGAGAAACCACAAGCCAGCACATCACAGCCAGGCAGATTTTTAGTTACATCGGTGGTGTCTCCCCTATGCAAGCTAAAGCAAAGGGTAACAGCCATGAGTGACTTGCAGCACAAGAGAAAAAGGAGCCACAAGAAAGCAAGAAGCTGGCCAGATCAATTAAAGCTGCTTGAGGTCCTTGCTTGCTGCCTCGATGCACCCTCTCCCTGGAGGTCTGCATTCCAGCACAGAGCCGTGACCTGCTCACAGAGCAGTGCTGGTGCCTTCAAATCACCAGGCCACTCCAGCGCCACGGCTGTCCCCAGTGGGCTGTCCTGCCCTATTCACAGCCGCTGAAGTACATAACTGCGTCCACATGGCTGTTCCCTGCTAGCACAATACTGGGAACACTGAGTGCTTTACAGAAGGAGCATCCTTCTCAGAGGAGTTCAAGCATTACTAGAACCATAAAGCTCTCTGTTCATTTTGGGAATACAGTCACGAGCACACACTGGAGTAACCACATTGCCTCATCTAGAAGAGCAAGTGGAAAATTTAAAGAATTAATCATTTAGATTCAGCTGCCTCTCTAGTTCCCTGGTTAACTTTAGGCATCTCCCTTTGCCAGCCACAGGCCACAGTATTTGGGCATTAAAACTAAAGTTTTAGAAGTCAGCAGTTGACCTTGGATACTGCGTGGCAAATACAGCGGTGCAAAGAACTCCCTGCAGCCAGCCACAATGCTCAGAAGACACTGTTGCTCTAGGTTAGGGTCCCTAAGCCATGTTTTCCAAGGGCCAAAGCACCGGCATCCATCCGATACCTTTGCTGTGGCCCCCTCAGCTCTGCTGCATCACAGAACCAAGGCTGTAGGTACATCACAGCACTAACGACCTCAACTGAGAATTTTGAAGCCCGATAGTCAGACATCACCTTGCCGTCTTTTCTTCCTCTCCCAGAGCAAGGCCGTGCATGAGTATCCCTCTTCCCTCATATCCGTTCAGACTGCTTTAATCCTACATTTTTGATACCAAATCCAAACCACCAAACAAAACCTTAAACAAACAAACAAACAAACAAACAAAGAAAAAAACAAAACCAAAAAAAAAAAATCCCCAAACCACAACTATACAGTTATGTCAGGAAAAAAAAAAAAGAAAAAAGCAGTGAAAACCTAATAAAGTATTTAAGAGGCCTGGATTCACTTTTTTCTATAATCTTTGTTTGAAAATGGACAAGAAGTAATGGAAGAATAGCACGTTCATAACCCAGGAGAGAGTGGGAGAGGAAGGAGACAGAGGAAAACAAGTAGAAAAGGGGAAATGTTAAAAAAAGCGGGGGGAAGGGGGGCGGGTGTCGGTTATGCAGTGCTTGGGTACAATTTGACAGAGCTCCAGATACTAAAACAAACCCGGGACAGATGCAAAGACGCACGCAGGCAGCCAGAGCCAGAACCTGGACGCGGCAACCCCATCCCGGGCGCTCGCTCCCACACAGCCTCCCGGAAAACGCCGGGAACATGGAGAGCGGGGTCCCGCCCGAAGTCCGCCGAGGTGGCCACGGAAAGAACGAGCCGCCTCTGGGCGTTCCCCGTGCAGCCCGGTAACCGGGGCCGCACCCCAGCCCGCCGCACGCGTGTCCGGCCGGGACGCGGTCGCTGCCACAGCGGGAGCGTGTCCCGAGGGAAGTCCCGGCCCCTCTCTCCCGGGCTGGCCGGGCACCCCCGCCGGGGCCGCGCAACGCCTCCCTCTGCCGGGCAGCGGCGGAGGCGCGGCCCCGCCGCCCAGATGTGCTCCGCAGCTACAGCTGGAGAGGAGCCGGCCGGCAGGACGGGGAAGGACGGGCAGCCTTTTCCTCGGGTGGGAGGGGAAGCAGGAGCCCTGCGGCGGCGCGCTCGGCCTGGGGAGAAGTCACGGAAAAGAAGCGGGAGTCTAAACCTTCGTTCCGAGAAACACCTGACACGGGGCACAAAGGCTCTGTGCCTCCCATCATGTGCTGTCCCAGCTAACCTGGTGGTAACAGCCCCTCTCCTGCTTGAATTTCGTTGAGACAATATCAGCTGTAGCCCAGGATCTCCTTTTCCTGGCTACACTTCTCTTTCCTAGCTCTTTAATGCAGCACTTTTGAGTCTCAGCTTCATGGATTATCACACGTTTAATTTCTTCTTTTAAACAGTACGCAAGTGCTTAGCTATAAGAAGCAAACTTTTGTTGTTTCTTCAATCACCTTCCCCAAATGAGGGGCAGATGAAAGCTTTTTTTATCTTTTCAAATCCAAGTACTTTGGGTCCTATCAGAGCAGAGAGCTCACCAGTTAAACGTGGGCACAAAGACATGAAACACACAGACTCTCCTTTCCCGCTTCTCAACACATCACTGTCTCTGGTGGATCCTGAAGGCCTTCCCCAGTCAGCATTCTGCTGTGTGGTGTCGCTGCCATAGCTCTCCCCTTTCCTCCACAAGCCCAGAGGACACTGGCACATTTTCCCCTTTTGATTTTAAACCTGTGCCACACCAGAGGATCATGATCAGCAAAAAGTGTCAGGGACACAGGCACATGATGGGTCCACCTTGAGTGCTTGACAGCAGAAATGGTCTCAAAGTTTTCTTAACAGTTTCAGTGTACCTAAGATCTGGGCTACCAGGTATGGCCTAAGGAAACACATATTGTATCACCAGATGTGGGTACACACAGCCTTTCCAAGAAGAAACCCACGTTATCCACTGTCTCTTCTCTAGAAGGCTCACCTTCCCCACACAGCAAAACACAGCCCCTTCTGATGGCACAACACAGCCACCCCTCTGCACAAAAAATACCAACATCTCACCTGTCCTGCTGAGAAATTCACCAACGAGCTGTCTCTCCGGATCTACACATGCAAACCAGTTAACTGTTTTGCAGTGGACTTAACTTATGCCAACTAAAGAAGCCTTTTAAAGGAAGTAAGAAACACCTTCCACCCCAAACTGTCTTTCACTGGTAGAAATGTGTCTCTCTCTATTGCTTTTGTCAGCACATTGGCACTGGGCAGAAGGCAATTTTTCCCCACTCCCCCGACTCTGCCCTCCTCATAACAAGCCATAGCCATGCAGGCATGGGTCTTAGCTTAATGCTAATGGACTCTGCTTAATGAACCAAGAGAGCACTGTATGTATGGAGGGAGGGACTGGAAGCCTGAAACTGCACTATTCAAGCAAGCAGAATAGCAGTAACTCGTCAAAACACAGGCAAAACTGTAGGGCTTCTGGTTCATGGGAAGTGTCACAAGATCCCTGAGTTACCACCATGGAAATCATTTTTATCTTTACTTTAAAGTAAGAACAGCAGCCTCAGCAGCACAGCACCCCTTACTGCCACTACTGAATTACTGTCTTGAACCTCCAGAGCCATCTTCTGCTGCATCTTCCACTTATTGGGAGTCTCTTACCACACCTACCTCCCCCTCTTTCAAACTCATCTGAAATAATATATATATTTCAAGAACTCCAGTGCAAACCTGATACGGTGATAATTTTAAAAGCTGTGCTGCTCATGTCAAATTATTCAACATCTGTCTTCATGTTCCCACAAAAATTAGCATAGGATGGTGGTTTCTGATGACACCTATAGTGAAATATTTTGACTTCATCCAGCAAGTTGCAAACAACCTGTCAAGAGGATAATGTCAGTTTTCTAGTACTGCATATTAAAGTCAACTGAGGTCTTATCTGGCGTGTGAAGCTACTGACCTGACCTAAAAACAGAGGCTCTAGTGTCACAGAAGAATGGATCTGACACATTACAACTGAAGAACAGCAAGGCATTCTGAAGCCCTGGGCCGGACCTCAAAGAACTGATCAAGAACTATGCAAATCTTGGACCAACCCAGCCCAGTGGTAAGACTATTTCTGTGGCACTCCAGTTAGAAGACTCATTCCTCAAAAGGCCGTGTACATCCTAGGCCACAACAGATTTAAGAGCTGGACAACAAAGAGAAATGACTGACCACAAAGGATGCTTGTACACCCATGTATATATGTATACACACACATATATTTAGTTTGGAGGGCCACTGTGGTCAAGCATCGCCTTTCCCAAACAGAGTCAGCCAAGAAGTGGCTCACAGGAGCCAGCTCCATCAATTCTTTAGCCAGCAATCTCTTCAGCCATTTCCGAGGACACGGTACACTGAGATGAGAGCAAAGTAGCTGAAGAGCTCCATGTCTTGGCCCTCTGTTACTGCTGGCAAAACAGCTCTAAGCAGAGGCAGGTGAGAGGGATGGATCCAGATCACCAGGCTCCAGGTGACATTAGAGTGCCTGTGCCCCAGAAACTGTTAGCGGAAGACATGCACGCACACAAGTTGCAAGGGGTATGAGGCAGCCTACATTAAAAAAACTCTAGGAAAAGTGTTATTACTTTAAAAAAAAAAAACCCTAACAGTAGGAAAAACTAGCAGGAAACAAATCACATCATGTATACCTGAAATGAAAAAGTGTGGATGCTTACGACCAAAACACAAGATATGTTTTATTATGACACTCCTCCATCACAGACACAAGAAAACAGTCTTCCAGTAGTTTGGTTTTTTGCTGTCTGTAGTGGCATCTCAGAGGTGATTCAGTGTGTTGGTGTTTCTTAAAAGAAAGAGACTTAACAGGTCATTTATTTCCCACCTCCAAGGCCAGGGCAGGACTACTCTACACTCCAAGTGCTTCACCCCGCCAGTTTCAAGTGCAGCCCATCCAGTCCCTCTGATAACAATGCCAGGCAGCTTTCCTTGCATCCCAGACTAAATATTTCCTTTTATTCCCTTTCCATCCCCTTGCTGTATATAGCCCCTCCTCACACACTGTGATGCCCATTCCTGAAATGCTTTTTCTGCAGGTGAGTTATGAGAGGCAGGGGACAAAACATCCCACTGTCTTATTCTGCCTGAAAGGCTGCTGCTGATCGGTGGGACTGTGCTAATTGCAAGACAATCCAGAAGTGTTAATTATACACTGCACATGGAGCAAGCACAGCAGCAGCACTGTGCACACCAAACCAGAGCTACCCAAGTCCTGAAATCTAGAAGGCGGAGTGGGAAGCAAGAGGCATACTTTTCCCTTTGAATGCCACCCCACTCCCCAGTCCACCCCTCTCAGTCTAACTTACAGTCTTTAGGGGTTGATAAGCCCAAGCCTCGAAGGGCAAGTCCCCTGTCTTCCTACCCCCTCATTCCTCCTCCCCAGTTCTGACATTTTCTAGAGGTCTGTTACAGTTGGCTCCTCATCTTGACCAGCAGCGTTAACACGCCAGGACTGAAAAGCTCATGCAGTCTGGGAAATGGGCTACCACAAAAGGCTGATAAAAGTTGCCTCTTGGCAGTCTGCTGAATTGCCTTCCCCATCAGGCCAGCCTTGTCTCACTGCAACAAACAAGGCTGAAAGAATGGGATCAGCTAATGAGAAGAGGGTTTCAGACACACTTCAGTCATTACAACAAATGCCAATTTATATAACAAGGCTCTTCAGGTAGCAGGCAAAAAGCACCTTGACTCCTAATTAAATTGCACCTCGATTGCAAATGCTTCTTTCCCAGAACCCCCCTTATACGCATTTTATTTATACCATTCATCTCAATAAACCTCTCCAACAACTCTGCTCTCCCAGACAGAGGTCTTTTGTGCACATCCATGTGGGTGTATTATTTAAAGGGTACATCACATGGACACTTTATCTTGTTTAATCTGATTTAATCTCAGGAGATTTGCTAAGTAAAATATATTTATAGACCCATATAGATGCCTCCCCCAGTCTCCACTGCCAACATTCAAAGGCAGGAAAGCAGATCTGAACCATGACACTTGAGTTCCCATCATTTTTACATTAGGTGCCACATGAGATCGACATTCACAACACAGAATGCTGAAGTACGGTTTAAAGCTATGGCAAGAGACCAATAAAGAGAAAAATCCAAGTGGAGGGGGGGGCAGTAAGACTAATTTCTAATCCTGTTTTTTATTTATCCTTGCAAATATAACAATCCAGCTCTCCTTGAGCCATCAGTAACAGCAATCTCACATCCAAAGAAACAGTTCTGGCTGCACAAGCCATGAAATCAGCCCAGGGTAGTGGACTGAAGGCAGAATTGGTAAGAACAATATGAAAACTATTAGTCACCGTCCAAGTTTGCAGCGTGCTGATTCCACGAGACACTGCTCTGGGCTGCACTCAGTGACAACTGCATATTAAGGCTCCTGTTGTTCGATAGT
The DNA here is from genome assembly GCA_013397975.1 of Machaerirhynchus nigripectus. Taxonomy (NCBI): domain Eukaryota; kingdom Metazoa; phylum Chordata; class Aves; order Passeriformes; family Dicruridae; genus Machaerirhynchus; species Machaerirhynchus nigripectus. Next base: position 737,467 of record VZRQ01004652.1, on the reverse strand, counting down.
TTGAAGACGTAGGGGTGGAGAGAGGAAGGAAGACACTAGATTTCCCCTTTGTGTAGTTAAATAAGAGAACAGATAGAAGTAGTGTACCATTTTGGCTTAAAAGGATGCCTTCATCTTAGTGTATGTCTGCATCTGTGCTTTCTTTTGTACACAGCTTCTTCAATCCCTCTCTGAGTGAAAAAGACAAAAACATCAGTAAGTTATTCTGAAGATCTAATAGCAGCAGCTCCTCTGTCAAATGCAAGTTCACTGAAGTGTATCAAAAAATACAACAGGCAACCCTCTAAAGCACATTTAAGCAAACCTGGTTTCAAGCTCTGCCCCTCTTGCTACAGTCCTAAGCAGCGAGTCCATTCTACAGCAAATGACAGCTATTCAGCAGCAAACACACTGAAGTGAAATAATAAAAGTTCAGCTAGAAGCAGATTACCTGTTTTAAAGGATTAATGGTATGCCCTGCCCAGGTTTCTGTACCACAAACTCATTCCACTCTTCATCTTTCCAGCCTTTAAGGGGTCATACAATTTTCATCTGAATATGCAGACTGGGAGAAAACACATATACTGAGAGGAAGAAAGAAAAAATAAAGGAAGCTAAACACCCTCTTTTTAAAACAGTTATTTTACAAAACAGATTCAAACTCAAATTAACATCCCAGTCCTCAAGGAGAAAGGAGGAATTGTTTCCATTAAAGAAATACATCATTAAAAAGTGACCTACAAAGACTTACCCATAGTCAGTGAGACTGAACTGATCTTTGCCAGAGCTCACACAAGAGACTGGCTGCGTGCTGTTAAAAAAGAGGGAGCGGGGGGGCTGGATTCTCTCACTGGGGTCTCTCTTCAGAGCTCAGAGAGCTTGGCTTGTTAGAGGCAGTGGCATGCCTTCCAGAAGGACTTTACAGCAACGCACAACTGAGTTGTAAGCCAAGATAAAGCCGGCTTGTTATGAGAGACAAGTCCTGTGGGTTGCTTTTATTTATTTTTTCCCAGTGTATTGGAAATGCAGATCTTGTAAAGCAAGAATTCAGAGAGGGCTGGGAGAGGGAAAGGGGGGCTGCATTCTGGCTAAAGTAAATCTTGGGTGTTTTCTCAGCCCGGAGCTTGTGCTCGGCGGCACGGGGTGCCATCCCCCGCCTCTGCCCTCGCACTGAGGGGCTGCGGAAGCCAGACCTCTCAAGAGAAGACCACCCGAGCTCGCCATTTGCCACCCTGCCTGCAAACAAGGAGAGGGAGTAAGCTCCGTAAATGCAAAAATAATAAGAGTAAAAGAGGGAAAAAAACCCAACCAGCTCGACATCAGCTCTGCCACAGACCACCACCCACCCATCTCCATCACCTTAAGAAGAAAATCAGAAGCAAAGTTCCACAGGGTGCAAAACCAGCCTCGCCTCGCCCCCCCGGCAAGCCCGGCGGGGCTCGCCGTGGGGAGCAGCGGGCAGCCGGCCCCTCCGAGCCGGGTGGAGCCGTGCCCGTTGCGGGAGCGGGCAGCCCCCGGCACCCAGGGAACGAGACCCCCGGCGCGGCAGCCCGGCCGCCCTCCTCCCTGCTTCCCCGTGCCGGTGGTCCTGAAAGGAAGGCAACCCGCAAGCGCAGCAAGGAGAAGGGATCCTCCGTCCTCCCCCTGCCCCAAAGAAAATGCAACTCGGAGGTGCTCCCGGAGCCGCCCCCGCCGGCATCAGCGTGGCGTCCCCACGCGAAGCGGGTGGGGAGAGGGGAGGCAGGGCCGGAGCTCCAGTCTCTCCCCCGGCGGCAGCCCCGCCGGCGGTCCCTGCGTGCCATCTCGGCGGACTCGTACGTGGGAGGCGGCCAGAGGTTACGGCGAGGAATTATGAAGTAGCTACAGGCGCTGGGAGCCCTATTGCTGCATCAGTCTCTCCGCTCAGGCTGAGACGAGGTTCGGCGGCATCATTTACTTTCTCCTGCAGGTGCTTTTTAACTTTGATCCCACCGCCGCCGTCTGCGCCCTCGCCCCCCACCCCTCACCCCTCCTTCGCAAACAGCGACCGCGACAACGTCTCTCACCGTACACCCCTTGTCCCCTGCTGTACACCGGCACCAGAGACAGGAATAAAAAACAGATCATGTCCATCTTCAAGGCAGAGCCTTCATCGCCGGCGAAGAAAAACAGCCAAAACAGCTCAGGCAGCATCCGGCGGGGGAGCAAGGAGCAGCCGAAAGCCTCCTGAAACGCCGCCCCATGCGCCCCGCTCCGCGCCGGGCACCGGCGCCCCTCGGGCGGAGGAAGGGACCCCCCACACCGGGGCTGCCTGGGGGTAAAATTTAAAAATAAAAAGGAAAAAAAAAAAAAGAAAAAAAGAAGGGAGAGCAAGAGAGAAGCAGTCAGGGACGGCAGAAACGCGGAGTGCCGCTTCTCGCTTCCCCTCGCCAGGTTGCTCGAGGATCTCCAGGCGAACAGGCAGCCGCGCCCGCACTCGGGGTACGGGGAAAGGCCAGCCCGGGGGCACCGGGCCGGCGCCGGGCTAGGGCAGGAGCAGGAGCAGGGCCCCGGCCAGCCCAGCACTATCCCCCGATCCCTGCGGGAAACGGGGCTCCTTTGTTCAGCGGGAGCTGCCGAGCGCTGCCCCAAGTCCCGCGCTGCCCGAAGTGCTGCCAACTGGGGCCAACTTGAGTGAGTCCTCGCCCTTCCTCCTCCTGACGAGGCTCTGGCCGCAGCCCCTGGAGCGGACGGGGAGAAGGAGAAGGAGGTGGAGAAAAAGGGGGGAAGCGAGGGTGGGGGGTAGGAGCCAGCTGCTGAAAGGCAGAGGGAGGGATAGGTGATTCTCGCTCTTCTTTTCCAGATCTTCTGAGGAGGGGATTGTTGTAATTAATCAAATCCAGGAAGGATTTTTTTGTTGTTTTTTTTAAAGCGGCTCCCAAGAGCTCCCCCAGCTGCACTGCACCGCCCCAGCCAGCCTGAAGGGAGAAGCAACCGAGGAGCAGACGGACCACGCACCCTCGCTGCGCCTGCAGCTCAGCCCGGCTCTCCTCGCCTCCTCCCCAGCCTGTTCGGTCCTTCGCCCTTCAAAACTTTCCCTGATGTTGTGTGCCGGCCTTGTGTGGGTGCGTCGCCTCCGAGCTTCCCTGCTCCGCCCGCCTCGCAGAGAATTTGCAGCTGTAGGGAGGCCCCTGTCTCTCTCCCTCGACGGCTGCCGGAGCTCCTAACAGGAACTAACAGGCTGCAACTGGAAGGGAGCCGACAAGAAGCTGGACAAAGTTGAGCTACTCCTGCCAGACGCCAGCTGAAAACAGCTTGGCAGGTCTCTACCTCACCGCTTTTTCCTGAAGCGCCAAAATCTCCAGGAAAAGTTGCCGGGAACTTCACCGCTCCCCAGCTGGTCCCCCGGGCACTCCGCTCCACCGCGCCCCGACGGGGCGTCCGGGGGTTCCCGCGCCCGCCAGCGGGGCTGGCCCGAGGTTGCCTCACACCTCCCTGCCCGCCGGCTCTGCCGGCCGCGCCTTATTTCCTCCTCTGTTGGCTTTCCAGGT